>JBAMIE010020463.1:0-19465 GCA_037177295.1 Kaempferia parviflora
AAATGTAACTGAGTAGGGCCATTGAAACAAACATACAAGCTCAAATGCATTTCTAAGGTGGGTAAAATTGTTCACTAACCTTAGTGACTTAGGATAGTTGGCATGTGCATGCTATGAAATTGATGTTTGAAGATTGACCCAAGGTAAACTGACATGTATCCAGTCAACACAGCGAAGATGTTTAAGGGATAGGCTAATTTACATGAGCTTCTTGGCTAGATGGCGCACACTGTCATTGGGTAGATGCTCACTTTGAGGCTATAAAAGGCATGTTAGGGCAACAAATAACATTAGTCAACAAGGGTGACAACTACTTGCAACCTCAATCAACTAAGGAACCACCACCTCAACTCAACTAGCCTTGTTTCACTCCCTTCTGTAGCTAAACACCAACCTAATCTGTGTTACCCAGAGTAACCTCACTTCAACTCACCTAAGAGGAATTGCTTATAACTTTGCCAAATTCAACTCACTTCAACCGAACTCTGAGCAAACAAACCTTAACCCAACTCAGTTAATCTCTTCCTGACTTCGTCTTCTCTATCCATCTTTCCTGGTAATTTTGTTGGCTATTATTAATAATATCCTTTCATGCTTTGGTTAAAGAGTTGATATCATGAGTTCATAATATGTACTTTTAATAAGAAATCTTCTAGTGTCTCGGGTAATTAATTGTTACAAGAATGAATTGATTTACTAACCGTACCAGAGTATGACCGGAACAATATACTTTCAGTCAAGGATTAAAATCTCGACCCGTGCCACGGTTTCGATCCTGGACCGGAACGATACGGTTTCGTTAGTGCCGATATGATTTTGATATTTTTTTAAATTAAAATATATAAACTAAAAATAAAAATTTAATCTAAATATTTAAAAAAATAAAAAAAATTAAAATATGTATTAAATTAATAGGATAATTTTATTAGGATTTAATTAAGACTATTTAGATTATCCCAACTATAGCTAGGAGTTGATTGAAATTATTAACTTAAGTTTTTTTAATTAAAGGCTAAGTTGATTGTTTTTTACAATGTTCCGCGCCACCAGCGAACGTAAGGACCGCGCGTGGCATCCGAGGCCGCAAGGCCATCACGAGGCCTCCGCAGCGTGGCATCACGAGGCCTCCGCAGCGGCCGCAAGGCCATCACGAGGCCTCCGCAGCGGCCGTGAGGCCATCACAAGACCTTGACGGGGCCTCTGCGAGGAGCACGCAATACCTCCACAGCCCCGATACCTCAAGTGTGTCGGTGCTTATTTCGGTTGGCTGGTGGAACAGTATATTTCTCCCGTATCGGGCGACACAACACAGTATTTTAAACCTTAGTTACAGTACTATATCGTGTAGTGACGATACAGTTTTAGTACTTTTTTTAATATAAAATATATTAATTAAAAATATTTTTATTAATATCTGATAGCTATAGATGCTTAGTATGGAGTTATATTTGAGATGTTGAATGTTGAGTTTAAGTTTTGATAGAGATAGTCGATGCTTATTATTATTGCTAATAATTAAATAGTCTTAAATGCTTTTTATCAGTTTAAAATTAAACTAAATTTATATATAAAATAATTTAGTTTAATCATAATAGTATAATTTATAAGATTAGAAATTATATTATAGTTAATTCTTCTTTCTATCTTTCCTCCGTCTCCACCTCCATCCTTAATGAGGTTTTCTGGGAGTAGGAAAAAAACAAACAAACGCAGATCACTCTAAGGCCACGGTTGGTGTCAACAATGGCCTCGTGGAGGCCTTGCGACCTTGCAAAGGTGTAGATCGCTCTGAGGCCACGATTGGTGTCAACAACGGCCTCGTGGAGGCCTTGCAACCTTGCAAAGGCTCGGTAGCCTCGCCTGGCCATGAGGCCATTGCCACCTCGCGGCTTCACTAAGTAGCCATCAAATTTACTAGTTACATAGTTATAGTTAAAGTTAGTAAAGAAAGATAAATATGGAATTAAACAAGTTAAAAAAGTATTCGAACTTGTCATGACTTGCCGAGTAAGAACGGAATACTCATTCTATCAATCACTTAACATTATTTTCATTACATTTGAAGCTAAAAGTTATCCCAACTAAGGTAAAAGTACTTTTTTGAATGTATTTTATAATTTTAGCTAAATTTTATGATTCACAATTTCAGTAAGATTGACAATTCGGTTTAGGACAAACAATTTATAATATGACCCCAACTTGACAACCTTGGTCAACATACTTGAACCTTTAGGGAAAATTTATAATGATTGTTTCATTTCTTCCACTTGTGCTTTTAATTCTTCATTTTTTTCCTTCTAATGTTTCTTAAATTGTAAGAGATAATAAACGTTAATTTCACATGCTTCTTGAGATTAACATCTTGTTCCTTAATGACATGAAATCGACTACCATATGATTTTACTTTAGCCTTAGCTTCTGGAAGTGGCTTAGTTAGATGACTAATCATTACTAATCATTCATCATTGTCTCATGCCCCTTCATTGCCTTCTTCTTCTTTTTATTCTACCTTCAATTTTGGCCACTCATTCTTATAATGGCCTTTCTTTTTTCACCCAAAATATGTGACATTTAATTTTGATTTCTCTTCATTATCCTTCTTTTCTTTTCCATAGCTCTTGTCCTCATTTTTTCCTCATCTTCAAATTTGGAATTTTATCTCTCCCTTGTGCGTGTGTATATTCTTCTTCATTATCTTTCCAGTCATGTTGGCCAATTCACTTGCTTTATCGTTGTTTCTATCATCAATTCGGTAATGCTCCTTCTAAGTCATTGAAGCTACATTATGATAAAAAGCACTTTTAAATCAGTATTCACAAAAAGACTAAACATAGACATTGATTGTTACTTTATTAAGAGAAAGCGTGGCTGAATGAAATTATCTCCTCTTTCATAGTTCTAATGATTAACTTACAGATTTGCTAGAAGTTTTCAGGAGATCCTAGAATTGAATTTACTCAAGAGTCCAGAATTGAGTAAATTCAAAGCAAGCTAGGATTTTATACTATTTTCAAACCATCTTCAAAAAAAAAAAATCATTGAGCATCAAACTTAAGGACGCAAATGTAAAATGACAATGAGTTAATACATATAAAGTAGAGGGGACTATCTTATGGAATAATCATAATAATTTTCCCCTCTTTAATAGTTTTAAACAAACAACAAGATTAGATTAAGAAATACTTACATTACATATAGATAACATAGATTTGTTGAAGTGTTTATAAATACAGTTTTGACTTCTAGTTGCATTTGCACAAGAGTACTGTTGTCAACCATAAAAGCATGGTTTGAGATCTCGTACCATATCGGGCGGCAAAATGGTCTATACATATCATTTCGGTAAATCAAAGAAACTCGATACCACTCGTCACTAAGGTTCAAAATGATGAATCGTGCCATAATCTCGATCTTTGAGTGGAAAGATATTGTATGAGTATCTTACTGATACATGGTGTCGATGACAAATTGAAGGCTAAAGAAGGGAGATGAAACAAAGGAATGATACATTGTCTGTCTTGAGTGGTATTAAATTTTGATAATTTACTAGAATAATATGTTTCGACTATTTCGTCTGACATGGTAGATTTAGACACAGACACAGACACATACACTGTCTCCTTCTTATGCTTTATCTCCTTCCTTCCTCAACTCTAACCATTTCTGGCACCATGCATCAAAGCATCGACGAAAGAGTATCATCCCACTTAAAGACCGAAACTTCTACACAGTTCGAGATTTTGAATCTTGCATAGAAGGCACAATTTTCAAACTAAGATCAAAATCATGCCAATATATATATATATATATGATAGCTGTCGCAATTTTATACTCATGATTAGGGTTTTATTTTAAATCTCCCCCTCCTTAGGTGGATTAAGGTATATTTCTTAACATTGTTTTAAAGAAAATATCAGAAAACGAAATGTTTTGTACTCATGTCTGACTTGTTATCATTGGCAAACAGCCACATAAAACATTTGTACTCATGTCTGACTTGTTATCATTGGCAAACAGCCACATAAAACAAGATCACTAATCAAAGAAATAAATTCACTGACCTGCTCGCATTTCCCAAGGCTTTCTTTATCTCCTTTGTAGCCCTGGAATTGGTTGATATTTTACATCAGAGAGTGACAATAGAGAAGTGAAGAATTTGGGCTGGTAAAAGAGAGAAGTAAAGATTTAAGGCTGATTGCAGTATCAATGTCAATGACAGAAATATACCTGCAATAGCTCCACTTCTTCTTTTGTTGGACAGAACTTTATCAGATTGTCGACCTGATCCACATCTAAAATAGACTCATCAAGTGCAAGCATCAAAGTCTGTAATGTAACAAGGAAAAGCAAAACTTAATCAAGCAACAAACATTTTTAAGATAACATATAAGAATTCTAAAGCACTATGTATCTTCATATTAATCTAGAGAGATAAAATCAGTCCTAGATTATAAAACCTAGGCTTCTAAAAAGAGCCACAATCTAGTTTCATGTTTTCGAAGCAAAGAAGAAATCCTATTACAAGTTTATAACAAAGGAGCATACAAATAATGCAGAACCTGTTTAATTTCATATTTCTGTACTTTAGGAAACAGTGTTACAGAAGGGCACTGCCTCAAACTTGAAATCAATGTTTGAGAACTTACCATTAAATCATGTATTGGAACCTTGACTTTTGTAAGCATTATTTGGCAATTATTTGCTCGCCTAAGATCAATCTGCAATAAGTTAAATATAAATCAATAACACAACTGGAATCATGTGAATTACTAAAATTTACATTGGTAAGACTTGTAAAACTCAAAGTTGTGCATTAGAGAAGATTCAGGCATGATATTTGGAGTTTGACTACAATCTCTACCTTTGACTATCTTCTTTGAATATTGATTACCAAGAGGTCCAAGACGGTGGATTAACATTAACATTTGCCTCATTATATGATATTTAATGTGTCCAGAGTAAATCATCTATTTAAGGTTGAACTGTCTTCAAAATATCAATGCATCAACTAGCACATTACAGAGATTAGTACCAAAGAAAAGTAAAGGACATTTTTAATGAACTTGTGACGTAAAAGCATCAAAGTAGAACTTTTAAGTGACTTAATAAACGTAAATTTTTTTAATACAGGATTAAAGTGGCACAATTGGTGCTTCCTGATACACATACTAGCGGTGTACAATAATCTGTCCTTCATTTTGTACTTTATGAAACCTTCATTTTTCAAGACAAGTACATTAATGAGTTAATATTAATACATAGTAGTCTCAAGTTTCAAATATGATAGCTTTTCTAATTACCAAGTCAATAACAATACCATCTTTCCTAATAGTGTGATGAAAATTAAAAGGAAAAGATTCAAGAAGATATTCTGAGCACAATACCAAGTTTCAAATTTAATGCAAGTTGATAAAGGCAAACAAAGTAACATACAGACAAATAAATTGCAACTGAAATACATGTCAGAAAATCCTTATCTTTTACTGAGAATAATTACTTTTCTACCCCAAGTTATACATGATAAGAAGGCATACTAGATGGGTTTTGTTAGATTTTCCACCCACTGAGGCACGAGGTTTTGAGTTTGGCACTGCTGCAGGGAACAAACTCTCAAGTTCGGACATGTCAATCTCTAGAATCCTAAAACAGATAAATAGGAAATATAAAAAAAAAAAAAAAGTAATAGAATCACAATAGATATTTTCAGATCATCGAATAGTACTTAGAGAGCTCATCTGATTTTTGTGTCTCAGCCCATAAGGTTCCGGACATTGCTCTTGTTACTTTAACCCAGTGCAATGGCTTAAGAGATGTTTTTCTTGATGCTGATTGGGCTGAGTAAACACTCTTGGAACTTTTGACGCCTGTCAAAGTTTTCTTGGTTCCTAATGATAAGCTAGTAAGTGAGCTACAAGAAGGATTAGGTGGTGGTGGTGGTGGTACAAACTGAGTGTTATTAGACTGAGAAGCTACCATGATACAGGAAGAAGAAGTAGCAGGAGGTGGATGTGAAAAAGGTTCTGACGTCAAGGAAGAAGATTCATCACATTGCTTTGATTTGACAGGAGGTAATGGTGGTGGAGGTGGTGGCATGATGCTTATCATTTTAGTTTTCTTCATCGGTGCTGGAGGATAAGAAGTTGTTGGGGGTGGATGAGAGGCCAATGTGATGGTTGTCGGCTGAGGGGGTGAGGGCATAGCTGATGGTGGAGGTGAGGGGATGGTTGAATATGGAAGAGGTGATAGGACAACTAGCTGAGGAGCTGAGGAGACAGCTAAACATGAAGGAGGTGGAGATGTAGGTGGTGGTGGTGATGGTGGTGGTGGTGGTGGTTGTGTTGGAATAACCGGTGGTGGAGGAGGTGAGTTGATAGTTAAATGGGGAGGAGGTGGAGACGATGGTAGGACATCTAGCTGAGGTGAGGAGATAGCTAGATATGGAGGAGGATGAGGTGTTGGAATCTGTGGTGGAGGAGGTGAGGAGACAACTAAACATGGAGGTGGAGGGGAGGGGATAACTCGTAGTGGAGGGGAGGGGTTACCTCTTGGTGGAGTTGAAGGGATAATGGAATATGGAGGAGGCAAAGGTGGAGGTGAGGAGATATCTAAACGTGAAGGGAGAAGAGGTGGAGGAGATGAAATGATAGGTGAGTGAGGACAAGGAAGAGTGGATGAATACTTGTTTAAAGGTTGCAAATGGTTCTCAGATAGATTATTGAGGTTATCGCATATGTTGGGTGATAGGTTTGAACTAGGGGAAGGAAGAGATACATCAACAGAAGTCGATGACTCAGTAGTTGATAACTCTTGAGGTTGCAGCGATAAGAGCGAAAGGGATTTTGAAATTGCCAATGAGGGAATTGGAGATTTTCTATGCGGTTCCAATTTTGATGGGGATTGTGATGGGAGTGGTATTGGGGATAATGCAAGTGAAACATTGTTAATAGCATGAAGAGCTTGTATTGATGGTGATGGCGGTACAGGAGGAATTGTCAAATTTTTTTGCTTAGAGATAGCATAAAATGGTATCTCTAAAGGTGGTGGCAATGGTGGTGCTGGTGGTGAGGGTGAGGGAGGTTGCAGCAGTGCTGAGTGCATAATTTTTTCAACAGGTTCAGATGATGCTGGTTGAGACATTGATGTTTCAGAAGATTCGGATTGTCCAGAAACAGAAGTAGAACGTTGTGACAAAGGAAAGGTCAACTTCGCTCTAGCAGCTTCACTTTCAGATACATCACCTTCATTTTTGTCATTAGACTGAAGCTTCTCTGAGATAATTTTAGTGTTAGAAGACTGTGGTGGACTATGGGATTCCATTTTTTCTCGGGTAACTTTATCTGATTTCTCTTCTGAGTTTGGTGATACCATCTGTCGGAGAATCTGAAGTGCTGCATCTTCCTTCCCTTCTAGCCAATCCAAGTGGCTGAAGATCTCATGCACTTTAGAAAATGCTTCCACAGGAAGCCCTTTATCCTCAATATCTGCCAATTCTGTAGTTGTAAGTGATGAAGCTACATCCATATCATTAAGAAGAACCTGCAAGAAAGAAAGTTCTTGATAAAAATAGAACTAATGGGTAAAATATGATAACAGCTTTACTACACAAAAGACACCTCAGCTCTGAAATCTTTTGAGAAACGGTCTTTTGCACCCCACAAGATATCAATTTGATCACGATTTAACATTAAGATATTTGACCTGATGAAAGCTGTGTTGAGTACAACTGTAAACATCATTTCTTCTTGTTCCATATCTTTGTCCAGGTTACTGCACTCGATTACAACATCCCCTTGAATGTGGCAGCCTATGTCAATTTTTACTAGTTCACACTCTGCCTGCAAACCTTAAATACATTAGTACTTTATATAACTTGGACTTAATCTATGATCCTAAAGAAGTTTCACTATTGTTTGTGTTAACAAGATGAATATCAGACACAATTACAATTATAGGTAGCTTACAGTTCAATTGACATGATAAAAAAAACTAACATGCAAATGTGATGCATAACTTATAACTTATAAGCATCCCTTTTATACTCCATGGAATTAAGAAATCAAACTAGGACTTATAAGATACTAGAAACTGATACAAATACACAGTTACATGCTCTAGTTCTCAACAAAAATTACACATGACTAATATGCAAATTTGCAGTAACCTGTTTGTAATGTCGGACCAGTTTGCTCTTCTTTGGAGTTGAAAACAGAACTTTCGTTGTCTTTTCAGAAAGGAAAAGTGGATCTTGTCCATAAATTCGAAATATAGGTCTGCAACCACCTTCTGAATCAAAAATTGGGATCATTCTGAGAATAATACAGTCCAAGGTAAGTGCTCTATCAATTGGAGGCCACTCTGAGGCAACGCTCCTTGAAACATACTGTAAGTATCTTAGCTGAGAAGGGACGGGATTCAGGGGTGAAAGAAACTGCAGAAGCTCATGAGGAGCCTGCTTGTAGACCATATCCAATGTTCTCTGCTCCCCTGTATACTGCTTTAGGTATATCAAAAGAGCAGCTAACATGAAAGCCAGAACTGGCCATCCTCCTCGCTCACAGTGCAACAGTAAGAGGTTCTGCTGACCTAAACAGAGCCAACTCTCACATGACCTCAAGAAATGGTGGACCATCTCCATCTTAAGCAATGGACATCCTTCATAATGTCGAGGGTAATCCATCACAGTCATATCAAACTCAGACAGGATGCTGGCTATTTGGCTTTCAGTCTCTCCATCCCAGAAATTAAAAACCATAAATGAGCCATCTGGAAAATGACTCCGGCATTGCATCACGATAGCTTCTATGTATTCTTTATATTCATCTTCCCCGACAACATCAGTTGAGAAGCAGTGATCAAACACTGCAAGAAGAAAATTCTGATTAATATGGGGAAAAGTGTTTGTGCTCTAGTCATGCATCAGCTAGAAAATGCTGCCAAAAGAAATTGCAAATTTTGCTTCAAAATAGCATCAATAATGAGAAAAATTCCAACTACCTGCTTCTATCTGCACTTATAATTTCTAAATGAACCTCTTATAGAAAGAAGTATATTGTGAAATATATGCATATCTCGTAGGAACTAATCAGTCTTTGAACTTAACACAAAGTTTTACAAGGTGGAATTTCACCTGAGTTGGACTAGTTAACTTATTCACAGCTTCAATTCTCTTGGTTTTCCCCCAATTATAACTGAATAATGCTCTCCTTCCATATTTTATGTGAAGTGAAAAAACTTGAATATTCATTAACCCCTTTCTTGTGACCTTGCAATAGAATCAGTGTTGCTTGTTCGGGAATCAAAAAACATCAAAAATACATAAGCAGACAAAATTTAGTCTTCTTTTGCAAGAAAATAATATGATTAATTTTGTGTTTGATTAAGATGAAAAGTTCTCAATGCGTGCTTAGACAATTATATACACTATCCACGAGGAACAATCAAAAAATGGAGAACATTGCTGCCACACTAGTGATTCCGAAACAACAAGTTTCACTTATTCAAGGCAAACAATTGCTTTTAAAAAAAGAGCGGCCATTTCTGCTAAAATAGATTAAAAAAAAAAACACGATCCATGCAGTAACAGTACACAAATCACACATAGACAACACATACGGCGACGTCAATTTCTTACCGTAGACCCTCTCGGAGATCTCAAGCAGCCCGTCGGGCGGCTTCCTGAAGAAGAACCTCTTGAATAGCGCCATGTCTGGAAACCAACCAAATCAAACCTAGAAGCCCAGCTGAAAATCAAACGCGCTTCCCCGGACCAATCAGCAGATTGCGAAGGAAGTAGCGACTCAGACACCGATTCCACAACTTCGAACGAACCTCGCTCTCGGCCGGCGAAAGATTGCCGTAGTTTCAGTTGCCAAAATTGAGAACAGAGGTCAACTTCAGGGATACACCGATCCGTTGAAGAGATGAAGCAACTATCGGGAAGCTTTGGAGGTCATCGCCGCAAGAAGACACTGGCGGTGTTTGTTCTCGTTTGTTAATGCCCTGCTGCGTCGCAAGCTGGCGAGATGTTTACCACGACGGAGGGCCTCGATCGTTGCTAGACTTTAGTACAGGGGTAGTCGTGTCATTTGGGGAGCTGTTGGACGGCGCTGTGAGCGTCCGTCACTGCGCCCGCAGCGGGGCGCAGAAAACGGTTCGAGTTAGGCGACGGTTGGACGTGGTTCGTTAGACCGGAGCCGTGGCTCAGCTCGTTAAAAAGAAAATGAAATCATTTTCGTAAATAAAAAAAGAAAATAAAGCCGAATTTTAGTATTCATTAAATGGGAAATAACATAAGGTCAATCTATGATTAGGGAAAAAAAAATCTCCCTGGACTACAATACAGTGCCAATCTCCGGCTATAATTCATTTGCAAAACTTTTTCCTCCAAATACAGCACACAAATGCTTTCAAATTTATCCTGACCAATAGAAAACTTTCATAGGATCGGACCAATCACTCCGCATTTAGTGTTATCATCATTTAAAAAAAAGTCTCAAAATTATATGACCGCTGTAGATCACCTGCCATGGTTCCAATACTAAAAACAAGAAATAACCAGATTAAAAAGCCACCTTCATAAGACAACTCCTTGGAGTAATGTGATTGCCTGAACCGAGTTCAGCAGCCAACAGGATTACAAACTTAATTTGAAATCTTAACTCTTTCAAGACGAGTTCTCTCGTTTGGAATCTAAACTTGTCTTTGGTTTGATACCACTTGCACTCGGGGAAGGTATATCCTTTGGCTTTTGGTCGAGTTTCGACAACTCTTCATCAGGTTTACTTCTCTGTGCATCTTTATCGTCAACTGTGATTTTGCTTTTAGGTTCATGTGTGCCATCGAACGAAGGCTTCTTTTCAACCTTGGGAGAAACATCTTCCTTCGGCTTAGATTGCCCAGAGCTTCCAACTTTAGGTGGTCGGCCTTTTCGCTTCGGCAGTTCAAAACTTGCTGGACTGAAATTTAAGCCAATATCTACTTTAAGGGAGTGATTCAGAAATTGCATCATCAGAGAGGAAATGCGTTTAAAGAAAATTAATCAACCTTTTTATTGCTGTCTGCACATATGTTTCTCCTGCTGTAGAATTTGATTTTATCTTTGCCGATTTGCTGGGATGCAAAAGATCCAACGAGAATGTATCGGTAAAAAAACAAGTAGGTCATAAGCAATTAACATATTAGATAATAGCAACAGCTATACAATCAAAACATAGATGTTGCTATGTATATCCTTAAAATGTAAACTAATGCAACAAAAAAATCAAAGTACCACATACTCGTCCAGAGAAGCATCATTAGCATCTTTTGCATGTTCCTGAAGAAAATAAATCTGCTGAATTAGATGTTGACAAATCACACAACTAAAATGATATTAGACAAAACAACTTACAGCAAGATCAGACGTCGGGGATGTTCTTGTTTCACTGGCAAACATCCAACGCTCTTCCTTGAGTATAAGTCTCTCCACATCCCCATCATCATATAAGATCTGAAATTGTAACAACAATTATTAATAGACGAAACAGAAGAGCAAACCCATTGAGGATTCCTCGATTTAAAGTGCCCAACACCTTATGTTTTTTAGTGAGGTGATTGTACTGGATAACCTTGCCAGTGTAGAACCTGTAAATCAAACTCATAAAAATTAAAATTTTAACAATTTCCAACTGAAAAATATACAAATATAGGAAAACTCACTGTTGATCCTCTGGCCACCATACTTGAACTCTATCACCAAGTAATCTTTCATCTGGTTTTTGCATCTGAGCCAGTCACGAAACTGGGTCATCATTATTATATTCAGAAACAAAATGTAACAAAAAATTATCATGACACTGATAGGATACAGAGATAGTAGCTGTAGGATATATTTGGAGATGAGGGTAAGCAACAATGAAAATTTACTGCACAAATACCTTCTGCCTCATCTCTCCTGCAACATCTTTCTCAAAATTCTGTTTTGCAGATGAAACTTCACCAACAATCTTACGCTTGGCACCTGCCAGCATTTTTAATTTTGTTCCTGAATTATTTGAACCACGTGGACGACCTACTCTTGATCTTGGTTTGTCAGAACTCTCTGTGGGGTTTAGATTTGGGGATGTAATGTTAACAGTCTCACCATCTGAATCCTCTCTCTTTGTATTTGCCAGTTCCTAAAGATAAAATGCAAATTGTCATTTAAACAAAAAATAAGACCTCAGCCAACAAAAGGGTTCACATAAACTAGTAGAGTACAATGTATTGATTTAAACTTAAATGCAATCTCCTTGCAATCACACAAATCATCAACATTTTCAAAACCTTATTCCTTGTGCGAAATGTTCACTTTAAATTTCAAACGGGCCTTAGGATGCTGCAAATAGCAAGCTATAAACATAAATGACAGGCTTCATTCAATAAGAAAGATCTCAACTATGTCTAGATAAAAGATTGTCACACCTCAACATTGGCAGAATTTATGGCTTGTTGCCCTCTAAAACCAGACTTGCCTTCGACTATGGAAGCAACAACTTCGCTATACTTTCTTAAGAAAACATTCCTTGGCTTAGCGACTTTCCTCAAGTGTGGTTCTAGTTTTGGGGCACAATCAGTGATTACTCTTTCTGCAAGCATGCGAGCAATTGGTAATGTGTCCTGAGCAGAAAAGCAAAAACATAAAAAAAACTAGTAAAGTCAATAGATAATAATAGGAATTTGGAGCAATATTTTACTTTATTATCAATTTTAACAGCATCCAGAAGACAGAAGAGAAGCTCTTGGGAGATGTAATCACTTTCCTCCAACGAAACAGTCATAATGGTCTCCATGGAGGAGAAGATGCTCTCACTATGATTTGGCCTGAAAGTTCAAGGAAGAAGATAGAATTATACAGCAAGAGAAACAGACATGACATAAGCAATGATCATATAACAGGTAAAATGAAGCAAAAAATGAATATGAAGCAGATAGAAATGACATTGAAATAGAGCTTATTGAACATGCTACAAATGAATGTAGTGCTCGCATATGAGAACAGGAGGAATATTGTTACTTGTAGCCCTTGTTGCATAATTTGGAAATCCCAGGCCCTATAAGTTAAGAAACCCCTCTCCCAATTGTCACTCTAGGATCCATGGGGAGAAGTACTCATACCAAGAGAGTAGGATGGCCATGAAAGTACTAATAATAATCTGAGATCAACTTCAAGAATTTCTGGGCCCTTTAAGTAAATGCTACTCTTAGATGTGTACTCATTTCGTGCCAAATAAGGAAGTGCAAGACACTAAGTAATAATTATGCAATGAAGATGGAAGAACATAAAAGTAAAAAATGTGAGAGAGAAAAAAGTTTATTGAATTGAATGTCATTAACACTCATGATTAAAACAGATAATTGTTACACTCGAATCATTGTCTACAAGAAATGTAATTTAATGCTTTGCATTAAAACAATTTTCTTTGACAAATTTATAATTCATTACTAAGTATAACCTTGCATTCTTTTAAAGCATCAAAAAACATTCATAGTATTTCTCAGTCAAGAATTCCTTTTTCATTCAATTGATTTTGAACTTTCAACAAAATAAATAAACCAGGATGAGCCTTCTTCATGAATAGCTATTCAAAAGAAAGGCGGGCAGACCTAATAAACTAGGTTGGTTGAATGAGCTAATTGAAAAATAAAGCATATTTGAAGGAATTACTATCAAGATCCACTAGACAAAGAAATATAAATTTAGTCATGCCAACAGATATGATTGAAATCATAAAAAGGTAATTTAAATAAAAATAAGGAGAACAAGAAAGAAAAATAATTTTCTATTTCATACGATTTGAATAATTTAGATATACAATTAAATTCAAGGTTTCTAAGAAGCAAGCACAAGTCATCAACATACTATATAGTGCATATGTGATATGTAAGAGAATATTATTAAAACATTAATGTTAATAAAATCGACTAGGATATATATATAATAAAGTATATTAATCAACACATTCAATTCTTGGCAAAGAGAAATATGCATCAATCATACATAGCAAACATGTGGATTATAATAATCATTATTAATCAACAATGTAAAATAAATTTTATATGTAAATGTAATTAATATGTATATAATAAATATCTAAAATGCTCATCAATTGCAAAACAAGTGTTTAAGATAAAACTTACATGTTACAAGCTGCCAAAAGTATGATAGTTTAGGGTTTGGTTCAATCTAAATCAATTTAGACAAGTTATGTTTTTAGAATTGTATATGCAGATCGCATACTCCATATATGGCCCACATATGCACCTTGCTTCCTAAAGAGACCATAGGCCCAATATGCTATATGATTAATTCCCTTCTAAATCCGTCTTCATGGTTGCATATGCAACCCAAGCAGCCGCTTCTTGAAACCATGATGGAAAGTAATAATGAATCTTTTAGTTACACTAAAATCACAAATAGTTTATAGCATGTTGTATTAAATTATTTAAGCATTACTACTATATAACTAACATACTCTTAGATATTATGATTATGATTAAAAAATGCCAGATTGTTAATAGTATATACTACTAATAAACAAGAAGTGCTAATATTACCAGATGAATAGTTAGTACACAACCATTACTTATTAATAAAAATATCATGTTATTCATATACAATAATTAACTAGATTATATCAGATTATTAATACTTTCATTTCATATTGAACCTATTATTACATATACTCATTAATAAATATTTGTTTTGTTTATTAACAATATCATCTTATTCATAGATGTAGGTCAAGTCAGTTAAAATCACATAAGTTAAGAACCTTCAGGAATTGAACCTTAGAGAAAACCAACCCAACCCGCAATGTTAGTGTCAACTATCAAGCTCTATCCTTGCCTCCATGGTATGCCACTTGCCTCAACCATTCACCTCGCACCAAGTCTCCACAAGCATAAAATTTTAGTGCAAGCCCAGCATCCAAAGCTTTGCTGCTTGCCTCCGCCAAAAGCAACATCAAGCACATGCTTTACCCCATTTTGATTTTACCTTAAGTGCACCTTCTCCCCCTTTCCCCTTTCATTTTTCTCTACCTTTCCCTTTTCAGCCCGATTCTAGTCTAATTTTGTTCACTTAAGTTAATTCTGTCAATGGATGTTAATTCTGACAATGGGTGTATTTCGTAGTCTCTTGATATCTCAATAAAGCTTTGTGAGTTGTGCAAATTTTAGAGAATGAATGGACCAGCTGTTATCCAACTTATCCAACTTGGCCAATCTGAAGCGGGATTGACTATCATTTCAAACTAGGAATGCAGAACTATGGAATCACACATTCAATGTGGCATTGCATATGCAAAATATAGCCACCAAAAAGTGTAAATATATTTTGGAAACAGGTAAATTTTCTTAGTTATAAATGGCAACTCTAGTAATTAAGGATTAGTTTTTCCTTCTTGAGAAGGTGATGTAGATTTTTAACTAAAACGAAGTAGAAAGCATACAACATACATGACATACTTTCGATGGTGTGCTCTCTAGGCTCGACTAAAGCCCCGGAGTTTGCAAAGTCCAAGGTACTTGGGTGACGGCTCTCCTAGTTGCACTAGGAGGCACTGGCTCAATGTTTAG
This sequence comes from Kaempferia parviflora, assembly GCA_037177295.1. Taxonomy (NCBI): domain Eukaryota; kingdom Viridiplantae; phylum Streptophyta; class Magnoliopsida; order Zingiberales; family Zingiberaceae; genus Kaempferia; species Kaempferia parviflora. The sequence continues at coordinate 15,598 of JBAMIE010020463.1, forward strand.
AAAGCCTCACAATAAACCTAGTGAGAAGAATAAGACGAGAGATGCAAAATTTGAATAAGACTCAGAACAACCAACAAGCACTAAATTAGTCAATTTGTGCCACAGGCCTCTTGGCCATAACTCTCCTGGCCCACTAGTCATGCTCGATCTAGAAAGAGATCGGGTCGTACCAAACATGGCATGGGCTTGGTTCAGGAATTTGTGGGAATATCACGACTCCTAAACAATATTTTACTCTTTATATATTTACTTTTACATATTAACTTTTCTCCCTAAAAAATTATATAAGTTAAAATCTTATCAAATTATTTTAAATATGTTTAAGTAATATTGACAAATTATTATAATATTTGAGTTTTCTTATTGCTCAATTCATGAGCTAGTCCAAGTACAACCCAGACCAATGATGCCCGGACTCAGGTTGGGTTTAGGCTGATTCCATTGTGGATTATGATTGGCACAGCCTAATCCAACAGACTAACTCAACCTAGACATGGTTCATTGACACCACTAATTGTCATACATGAATAAAAATATGATAAAAATACCAAAGAAAAAATTGATAAATGCAACATTAATCTTCAACAATTATGGAATGGTACAATATCAATGAAACAATTATATGATGATATATATCACTTTACTAAAATCGCAAACAACCAAGAAAATATTATTGTTAAAATAAATCTACAAACCCTCACCGAATTGTTCTAAGGAAAATGCGGAACATATTCAAAACCAGAGCATCACATTCAAGATCCAGCATCACAATAAATGATCGAACTTTGGCAAAGGTGTCAAGAATAGAAACCCTCCTAAAGAATGAGTCACTGGATATGTCATCCAATTTGTCAAGTGTGTCAACAATGTTCTGGAACACCTCCTACATGATGGAAGAAATAAAAGATAACAGATAACTATTTTAAGAAAAAAGAAGTTAAATTTATGCTACAGTTAGAGATGTTCATGAGATAGCTGGACTCCGGATATCCAGACCTTCATTAAATCATCATTATATGGAGCTTCAGGGGCAGTGATTCTGGTAATCTCATTGGTACATGAAGCAACTATTGCTTTCACATCGTCATCTGAATGACTCAAAAGCCTCTTGTCGACCAACATCTTCATGGAAGGACGAAGCGCATCTCTAATTGACTGACTTGGTGATTGATGGACTCTTGATAAGAGTCTCTCAGTTTGCTGAAATCAGAAGGCAGTATCTAAGCAAGACCATGTGCCAAAGATAAATGGTACGATAAAGAATGTTCAAGAAAAAAAATCAGATACTATCAACACAAGTGTGTGACACACTTTGCAAACAAGACTAAACAACATTCCTAGTTTGACACGCATACACAACAAATTAACAGATTTACTTATTGTGCAGAAGTGGGATGTATTAAAAAGTAAGAAAGCATCTATTTTGTGATCGATGTAATAAGTGGCACAAGAGGAAATATTACTTTCGCATTAATTTAGTGTAGGAAGATTTAAAGTAGTACCACGAACCTAACAATCAATTTTCATACTAACATTTAGATCTCAATCATCTCTAAACTGGCACAACAATCCATTTTCAACTAAGTGACAATAGTCTAGGTATATTTCACATCTTTAAACTGGCACAAGATAAAATAAAATAATTACCAACAACGTGACAAGCATATTTCACTTTTAGAGCTTAACCTTATGAAGTCTAATTAATTCTATCAGAATGTAAAATACTAGCAAGATTGTTGATAAAGTTTCGTGCTGATATGTAAATCTCAAACAACTCCAAATCACCTGTGAAAAACTTCCCATCACAGATTCTGTATTTTCTTACAGAATGACAGAAACATAGAAGTTAACTTCATGTCTTCATCAAGAAATCCAAATCCAATAATGGATTGTTCTATGAATTTTTCCTTAGATGTCAAACAACAATAACAAAAAAAAAAAAACTCTTATGCTAAAAACGACTCAATATAGAATGAAACAGAAATTAGTAATTAGATAGAATATAAATGCAAGTGCAATGTTACCATCATCCAAAAAATAAAGAAGCACTATAGGCATAATAGATACATAAAACTGACAAGTGCGTAGAACGACAGAGAGAAAAAAAAAACAATCTGAAATGAAAACGGTCTCAAGTGGGTCTTACGTCGAGGAGGCAGAGGAGATCGTCGACGTCGGTGGGAGGAGACTCAAGCTGCTTCCCGACTTCTCGAAGACCGGCCACCAATTCCTTCTCGGAGGTCATTGATCCGGCTTTCTGAACTCAAAAACTCAAGCTCAAATCAAACCCTGGGAAAAGAAACAGAAGAAGATAAGGTGGGTGAAGGGGCAAAGGGCGGAAAGCGGGCGAGGGCGAGGGTTTCGTTACCTACGACGGAGGAGGAGAGAGGAGCGGAGAGAATCAGGTGAATTTCCGATCTCCGCCTCTTCGCCACCCGTCGCGCTTCTTGCTATCGCTGACACAACCGTTTCAGGTAGGTTGCAGAGTGCGGCTCGGAGTGAAATGGAGAATGGAGACGACACCTTTTTATTCTCACTTTGAGCAGCGGCGAGCAGGGGGGTTTAAAGATTTTGTCAAATATCCTTAATAAAATTGTTTTATTATTAAAGTAAAATGAATATATAAATACATATTCCTTTTTTTTTATTTCCCATGAAGACAATAAATTGTTCCAATTATTCGTTAATCTACTATCGAAATTACATTAATTATTTTATTGTGTTGGTATTTCCCAAAAAAAAAATCATAATTATAATTCATTTTAAAAATTAAAAAATGTATTCCATAGGTTTGGCCTTCTAAATTGGAATTGTTTTTGATAGTCTAAATTTTACCTAATTAATTAATCATTATTTGTTTTTAAATGATTTATCATCGTACCACCGGAAGCTATTTCCATCAGACTCTCATTCGTCAAAGTGGTACCTTTACGCTCATTGCAACTATTGATAAGGTTTAAGGGTATGCAAGGGAGTGGAATTAAGAATTTCGTATTGTAAAGGGCGAGAGATGTATATTGAGGGGCGACGGTATAGTTATCCTCCATTGCATATCCTTATATTTTATATCTTTGGCACTAAAAACTTATGATAGGTGGTCGTGATCATCCCCTATGATACGGTTCTTTCATGCCCCCGATTAGCTACGATGTATTTGTAGGGATTTTTTTTCTAAATGGGACTCGCAACTAAGGGACGCGGGGCTTCTGAGTCGTCCACTGCGAGTGCTTCCCGATTTATCCTGGTGGGTCCATGGGGCCGGGTCGGCCACCCCAGATATAGTCAATGAGGCTAACTGGGTTTATCGTTTTTTTTTTTCATGCCCCCGGACTATGGTGCAATGATATAGGTGTTCAATTATTTTCCAAGACACTCACGATTCGATTCTCAGCTACAGCGCATTTTACGGGGATTGTTCCTCCAAATGGGACTCATAACTAAAAGATATTGAACTTCTGGGTCATCCAGCACGAGTACTTTCTGATTTACCCAAATAGCCAGTGGAAAATTTTCTGTAGAACTAGGTCGGTCACCCCATACTTAATGTTACCTAGCCTGGTTAATCATTTTTTATTTCATGCTTATGTTAAAAAATTAGTAAGAGGGTCCAAATTTAGTGAAGGGACCCTGATATAATGATACCATATAACTTCATGTTTACCTTAAACACATGTATCTATATATAGAGAGAGAGGGGGGAGGTAGGTGTTAGAACCGGTGTCATAGCTAGAGGGGGGTGAATGGCTACGGTTGCTTCGTCTTCAAAGATTTGCGGCGGAATATACACAACGAAACAACCAAACGCTAACTCTAGGGATTTACTTGGTATCCACCTCACAAGAGGTGACTAATCCAAGGATCCACACAC
>JBAMIE010020560.1:0-19463 GCA_037177295.1 Kaempferia parviflora
CAAGGGTTCGTCCACCTTACGGACACGCCGTGGAGTAGGGGCAAGTTATCCCCGAACCACGTTACATAAACGTGTTATATTTACGTTTGTCTTTCTTTTGTTAGTATTTCTTTTATATTTCACTGTGTATACTAACAAGTATAGGAAGATGTCGAATTTGGGGTGCCGGGCTATTCACCCCCTCTAACCGGTCGTCAAGGTTCCAACAATTAGCATCATAACTCCATATTGTTGGTTGTTATTCAGGGTCTACTAGAAGGTTTGCAAAATCAATAATCCTATTTTGATTAGGAGGTGCAAAGATTTAATCGCTATAGATTTTTTTTTTTGAGAAATTTTTCCGTATATAATACTATTTTTCAACCCACTAATAATTAAACTTGAATGTAAATTACAATTTACAACTCAATGTAAATTATAATTGAATGTAAATAGATAAAACTTCAATAGAATTTAGAAGAGTTAAGAACAATTTAAAAAAAAAATTGAGTTGGGAGAGGAGTGTCACACAAAAAGAAAAAAATCTTCAACTTTACCAGTTTTCCATCGGCTTCCTCTTTCCCTCACCTTTTTATTGTGTGTATCTTTCACAAAAAAAGAAGATAAGTATAACTTCTCATAAAACCTCCTCTCATCTAATTGAGTTTTTCTTTTCGATTATAGGTCGACTCTCATTTTTAACAAAAATAGGTCTCGCTTTGATTAAATATTAAAATTAAATTAAATTTCACTTAAAAATTAAAATATACCCAAAAATATATCAACTATTGAACTTATGTAGGGAAAAGGAAAGGTAAAATGTGTAAATATGGGAGGCAAAATTATAAACTATAATAATCCTAATAAAAAAAACATTGAGAGGAGGACAGCTGCCCTATGTAGATTCACCTGAGCTATGACAGACGGCTGGTGAACGTAATTGCTGCAATAAACCAGCACATTGTTTAATTACTTATCTAATATCTATAAAATAATTACCTTAAAACCTGCAGTTCGATGCAGAGCTCGAGGTTTAACTGATGGAGGTGAATCCTTCAAAACGAAGCGTAGAACTAGGAACAGAGACAAGATTGGAAGTGAAAGTCGAAGCTGCTGCATGGCACTGCAGCGAGGGCACGTCATATGGAGCCATGTTACTCATATTACAGTGGCAGAGAATGGAACGTGCATGATTTGGGGATGAGGTTCTCTTGGGAGAAGAGAGGACAGAGAGAGCAGGGCATGGCTTATGCTGATTCTCACCTAGTGATAACACACTCATGGCAGCCAGGAAAACTCACATTATTTTCCTCCTTAATTCACTGGAATTAGTAGGTTAAGATAATTAGGGCAAAAAACAGAGAGTTTAAAAAAAAAGGAGAACTATGGGACAAGGCAATGGTGGTGCATCTTTTGTTTTATATTTTCTTTTTCTAAATTTTCAGCTCGAACTGTGGAATCAGCTCACATGCATGCCAGTTCCTGGATTAATTAGCACATGATGGGTCAGAGCAGAGCACGTGAAACTCCTAATTGTTTCTTTGAGCTGTGAGCCCAAACAGACAGAGCTCATCTGGCTTTGAAATATACAAGTCACCAGAATAAGCTGAATTTCTAAAGTGGATTTCTAAAGTTTTTTCTTTCTCATTCTCAATATATGTCTGAATGTCCATTGTCATGTAGCTGAGTTGGTCTGAGCTGGTCTTTTTTGGTCCACCTTGCTCAGAACTAGTATGATGTCCCTTTACATAAATTTATCTAGATCTGCCTAGATGGTAAGCATAGATCTGTTACAAATTTCCTCATTTTCAGATATCACTGTTTCGTGTAGTGGTGAAGAGAAACTTCATCCTAGTTTTATCTCACCTTAACCTCTGTTTCATTTTCAAGCCATGTGACTAGCGGAGTGTCCAACATATCTTCAAACATCATAGAACCCTGCCTTAACTTTTGTTAAGCTTTTGATCAGTAGGTTTTGATCCCTTGTGCTCTCGATCAGGTAGCACATTAACTACTGTTAAAGAATTTCCATGTGGTCTGCTCAGTTTACCACTGGCACACCAAGAACGCAGTACGGTGCATATAATGAGGCCAGACTCATGCACCCTGTGAAGCTGTTGCTTTGACAGTTTTACTTAGTGTTTTGTGTGATGAATAACCGGTAGTCACAGATTCCTTGCTCTATGCTGTTCTTGTTTAGATCAAGTGGCACTTGGGGTATAGAAAACAGAGCCAAGAATGACTCATGTTTTTCTGGACAAGCATTAAAAGTCGACCCCTCTCCTGTCCATTTGCTCCAAATAATTCACTGATATATTCTCTCTTTGCCTTGCTCCTCTCTCTCTCTCTCTCTTTCTCCCCCCTCTCTTGCTCTCTTTTGCAGTCTCGGCCATCAAAATGCTGCCTCTGCTTGCATATTTCTTGCTTCTGTGTGTTTCTTCTCAGCTAGCTGCAGCTCTTAAGGATGGTAAGATTTCAAAACTCACTACTTCTTTTCTTCTTCTTCTTCTTTGTTTTTCCTTTCAATTTTCTTCGGGGGTAAATTATGAAGGTATTGAATGAAATGGTGACAATGACTCTTTAGTGTTCTTGAAATCAGATTGAAAACACTATTAACAAAATCAGACTGCTTCGATTAGATTTAACTAATGTGAGATAGCTTTAGTTTGACTGAAGCTTTCTGCTGCCAGATTCTGCTTCATTTATACTATTAAAATTACCATAATTTTCATAGGGGAATCCTAATTTTGTCCCCCACCCTTTTTTTTCTTTTTAAATAACACACGGTTTAAGAATTCTCAAAACATGGTCACCTTCTCCCACAAAACAGGGCAAACTTCCCTTTTTTTTATTCATATATCTCTGTTTCATCAATTAAGGCTAGATTTAAGTTCCTGATTATTCAGATCTGGTCATAATTTATCATTTAGAAATATTTTAGTTGGTCATATATCTCTAAATCATCAACTAGGATTAGATCTGCGTTCCTGATAATTTAGATTCTGTCATAGTTTAGGATTTAAAAGTGTTTTAGTTCGTGATAATTTACATTTGATCATAATTTATGATTTAAGTGTTATAATTCAAAAAAAAAAAAAAAAAAAAGAGACTCAAAATAGTTGGATTAAAACAACTTCATTTGAAGTTAGAGAGGACCATGAAATTCACCTTTCTTTAATAATTTTTCACAATTAAAATGCATATTTTCATTGTAAATTTATCAAAAACTAAATACATTCAAGTATATTTTTCTAGAATTTTATTTTACCATTATATCTTAAATGTTTTTTTAATCAAAACCCATTTTGTCAAATGCACACCTAAATAAAGGGTGAACCAATAATGCTTATTTTATTCCAGGACAAAATGACACTGCATATTTATGAAAATGTAAGAATAAAATGTTAATAACTAAATTCCAGTAGATATTCGAAAAACCAATTAAAGCATTAGAAATAAAGTGAAAAACTTTATTATTATTATTGTTGAAAATTGTCGATGAACTTGTTCGCTAGTTCATCAGCTACCATCTTGAGTCATCGGTATCTGTTTGGTTTACCAAACAAAATCCATACGAAGAATCGAAAAACACATAAAGGATCTCCAACGAACTCTCAAATTTACTTGTTAAAATTGAAGGATTTTGAGTCAAAATTGTTAATCGCGAGCAGGATTGCTGCCGAATGGGAACTTCGAGCAGGGGCCGCGGCGATCGGCACTGCGGGGCACGCAGGTGATCGGGCACGGAGCGATCCCGCAATGGCAGACGTCGGGATTCGTGGAGTACATCCAGTGGGGGCAGAAGCAGGGGGACATGCTGCTGGTGGTGCCGGAGGGCTCCTTCGCCGTCCGCCTCGGCAACGACGCCTCCATCAAGCAGCAGGTTCGCCTGACCAAGGGCGTCCGCTACTCCCTCACCTTCAGCGCCGCCCGCACCTGCGCCCAGGAGGAGCGCCTCAACGTCTCTGCCTCCCCTGAGTTCGGCGTCCTCCCCATGCAGACCATGTACAGCAGCAACGGCTGGGATTGCTACTCCTGGGCCTTCCTCGCCAAATCCGCCGCCGTCGACCTCGTCATCCACAACCCCGGCGTCTCCGAGGACCCCGCCTGCGGCCCCCTCATCGACTCCGTCGCCATTCGCCAGCTCTTCCCGCCCCGCAGAACCAACAGTAAGCCTTAATTACTTTACTAAATTCGCGCGCGCTGCTTGTTCGATCTAATGCCGCCCCCGCCGGCAGAAAACCTGTTTAAGAACGGGGACTTCGAGGAAGGACCCTACATCATCCCCAACACGACGTGGGGCGTCCTCGTGCCGCCGCAGATCGAGGACGACCACTCGCCGCTCCCGGGGTGGATGGTGGAGTCGCTCAAGGCCGTGCGTTACATCGACGCGGAGCACTTCGCGGTGCCGCGCGGGCGGCGCGCGGTGGAGCTGCTGGCGGGGAAAGAGTCGGCCATCGCGCAGGTGGTGCGCACGGTGCCCGGCCGCCTCTACGCGCTCACCTTCGCGGTGGGCGACGCCGGAAACGCCTGCGCGGGGTCGCTGATGGTGGAGGCCTTCGCCGGGGAGCAGACGGTGAAGGTGGCGTACGAGTCGAAGGGGAAGGGCGGATGGAAGCGCGCGGTGCTGCGGTTCGCGGCCGCCAAGCCGCGAACACGCGTCGTCTTCTGGAGCTCCAACTACGTCACGCGCAGCGACGACCTCAGCTCCCTCTGTGGGCCCGTCATCGACGACGTGGCGCTGGTCAGCATCCGCAACCCGAAGCGGGCGTGAGCACCGCACCGCACCGCACCGCTATCAATCACGTGCCGTCCCGTGAAAATTCAAGGACTTAAATAGCAACGGGCGGCGCAAATATTTATTATGCTTTGCTAGTTTTGTTTTTTCGCTCTAAATATTATCCATCAATGTATGAGATTTTAGATCTTTTCATTTCTTCACCTTCGCTGTATTCTGTTCCCTGTGCAATATTTCCGTTGCAATAAAATCATATAAAGTCTAGTCTTCATCGTGTTAGTGGATTAACTTTGACAGCTACAATTTGCAGCAGCAGTTGAATCGCCTCACTCACTCACAGTGGCATGCAGACTTTTTTGCTGCAGGCAGCAACCAGAATAAGAGGCAGTGCTTTCTTTGGACGGCCCAACTTTTTGAAGCCTTGAGTGGTCCTCTCTACTTGTCTTGTTGCACCGAAAAAACAAATTCTCATCTCCCCCCTCAATTTCTGCAACCTCCTTTCTTACTCCATTCCATTCCATTGCCTCCTGTGCAAAGTTAAAGCAGCTGCCATTCCCCTGCCTTTTGTGCTTAGAAAGAACAACCGCAAGTATCAATGAGAACGCAACAAGAGATAGTGGACAATCGAAACGAGCCAAGAAACGCGTGTATACTTTACCATTCTCAAAGCTCCACCGCTGTATAATCAACAAGAATAATTTTAACAAAAAAAAAAAAAAAAAACATTGATGGCTGAAACAGGTAAGTGATCTGTTTCATTTTCCTTTACAGAGTATTATAGAGTGTGTAGATAAAAGATCTGCACCAGTAGAGTAGGCACTTTCTGATGCCAAGATACAGTTATGTGATAGCTCAATAGGACTGATGGGATCAGTGTCATCGTAAGTGGTCCATATCGAGTAGGCCCATCTAAATAAAGATAACTGCTAAATTCACAGCACATTCTGTAGATTGCAGCGATATGTATATGATTAATGGCAGGACAATGATCAACTCCTTTCAGTTTCAGGAACAGATTTCTGCAAGGGAGCATGACAAGCCTTGAAGTGAGACTGTATGAGTGAAACTGCCCTGCACCAACTGGTCAAGGACCACCAGGTAGTAGTAGGTAGGTGCCAAATACTGGCCTATTTCTCTATATAAACATCGCATTCGGCACGTTAAAAGAATGCGTATGAAACCCATTTCCCCATCGAGTAATGCAGTGACAGGTTGAGACTCGGCCATCTATGATTGGACCAAGATTTGCTGGATCCCAGATATCTAGGTTTCTGTTCGATAATTAGCTAACATAGCAACAGGTTCTTCGTTCTGCATATGAATTGATGAGAGCTGGAGTTGCATTTATAGCAGTCGGCCACAGGATTAAGACATCACACCAGATGATTAATGTCAGTTGTCATAGTTTCCATGATTAAGAATGCAATTTGATTGAGCTACAGAGAGCCATTAAAAAATGTCATTCCTGAATCATACTTTAGTGATATCATGGTTGTTTTTATAATCTCTAGTTTCTTTAGCAGTTTCAACAACTTCAGCTAGATGGTTGAGCTGTCAAATGATATTTAGCTACTACGAAGGAGCTTAATGGCTGAAAGAAAGTCACTGCCAGAACAGTGCCGTGGATATTCTATTGCTGGAATTCAAACTGTAATCGACTTCATCGCTGCTTCACTGGAGCTGATGAATGCAAAACAAGTCTGAATTATCTGTCCGTTCAAGATGGAAGACTTTTAGAGGATTGAAAGCGTCACGGCCAACAACCAGCTAGACCCGGAGGTATTTAAAGAAAAGAGGAATTGTCAAAAGCAGAATTAGCAACAGCTGATAGTTTTGGCAATCCAAGATGAGGCCAAAAGAGCTGAGCTCCAGCATGTCTATTGGAGCTGTTCTCCATCAAATAAGCAAGGACCGGTCCAAGACATTAGCGAGGAAGAAGAGAATTGGGGTTATGTTCTTGGGGGATGAGGAGGTTCGTTGTTCCGCAAGACCCCAAACCGGAGCTTGGGGGTTGTGACCACCTGGGAGCACGACGTCCCATGCATGCTGTCTCGGTCACATTTTGACAACATGGCGAAGTGGGCGAGAAGTGGGGCCGCAGAGCTGTCCCTCTCCGGCCTCCAACGCTGGGGGGTCCACACCTTGGTTCGGCCGTTGCATATCAATTTTCAGAAACTAACAGTGCAATCAAACTCATCTGCTCCAACTAAACAAAGTCGTTGCCTTGTATCCTTCAGAGTGAAGGATCAAGGGAAGCTTTCGATAGCCTTAGTTCTCAAAGTTCAGACCTTGTATTTAAGTCCCCACTAGTTATCAAAACTGGCTGCATTGTCATTAATTTAATGTTGCTTGTGGATTGATATGTACTTGGACGACGCTTTGGCCATTTTTTATATACAAAGGCTACGCTCGATGCCTCTAAATGCACCTTAATGACACTACCAAACTCATCTCTGTGGCTTCTAGGAAGCTGAGAGGTCGAATGGCTGAATATACATTCCGTTCCAAAAATTGTCAGCTTTGGGCGTACAGGTAGGTAAGGGCTGAGCCAGGTGACATGATTAAACATATATATGAATGATCTCGTGTTACATCTGATCAGGAACACTGAGGATTTTTTTACAAAGCTTGGAGGCATGGCGGACTTGGACAACTCCAGTCTCCAATTGGCACTTCACTTTTAAGAAGACGCTGAGGAGGACAAAAAACAAAGTTAAATCCAGAGACGTTGGCAGTAAAAAGAGCTCAGCACACGTCAAGACTGGACATTGGACTTGTACTTGCCAAATCAATGCAATGGCGACTCCATATATTGTCAACTCAGGGTAAAGTCTCCTCAGATTTCTGGAAAAATGTTTAACGGGGCCAAAAAAAGCTGCTGCACACGGAGTCGGTGAGCTTTTCTAGCAAGTTCTAGGACTCATCATCCATGATCAGTCTTTTTGATCTTTTAAAATGGTCGAAGAGAGTGGGGGTAAAAAATTTACAGATAGTTAAGATCATCTTTAACCCATAATATTAAATTTAATATCATTTTCATATTAAAATAGTGTAATTTCAATACCAAATACTATTTCACTCTAACTCACTCACATCATTTCACACAAAAAAAAAGAATATTCTTTAGAATATTATATTTATTCTTATTCATATATTTTTTTATTTATGATATTTAATAATATATATTATATTTATGTTTATTAATTATGTAATATTAATTATAATATATTTATGTTTATATTTAATAATATATTTATGTAATATTAAAAAAAAAGATACATGGCACCGCAGCACTAAATTTAGTGCTGCAACAATGTGTATTAAATTTGGTGCGGCACTGTTACAGTACCAAATTTGATGTAAAAAATAGTATCAGATTGGAGTAAATTTAGTGTGTCATTGATATCAAATATAGTACTTTGATACTCGATTAGAGCTGCTCCTCTTTCATGTTAGTGTTCATTTTATGCTATCTATTGTATTGATTCCGCTGTCCCCACTCCTCTCCTATCTCTTCTTGTACTGCCCCATGCCATGTACAATAAGCTCACCCATGCCCATCCAATAAAGGGCAATTTAGTAATTTGACCATAGATTTTGTCTCGCCCTTTAAACCCGGAAGGCGGCCTCGACGGCGCCGGCCTACCTTCTATATATAATCTCACTCCCCTTCTGCTTCCTTGCCCCTTCGATTTTCTCTCCTCTCGATTGTCTCTCAGTTTAATGTTCCTGTGAGCCTGCATAAGAGTAAGAAGGAGGAGGTAGAGGATGGGGTGGTGGTGGTGGCAGTGGAGCTTGTTGCTGTGCGCGATAGGGCCGTGTATGGTGATGGCATTCAGGGTGCTGGACTACCTGTGGTGGAGGCCCAAGAGGGTGGAGCGCTACTTTGCCAAGCAGGGAATAAGAGGTCCCCCTTACCGCTTCTTCTTCGGCTGCGTCAAGGAGATGGTAGGCCTCATGCTCGAGGCCGCCTCCAAGCCGATGGTGATGCCTCAGAACCAGCACAATGTCCTCCCCAGAGTCCTCGCCTTCTACCACCACTGGAAGGAGAGATACGGTACTGTGAACGCATGGCATGACCCCATGCCTTTTGCCTTTTTGTCATGCTCCTTCCGCATTTTGGCCTCTTCCTAGCTTGTTCCGCCATGTTCCCTTTTCGAAAAGATCGTTGTGGGGTTATGCATCTGGACCTTTTTTTCTTCTTAGCTCGATTGCTGAATTGTGTGGGCGTTTCATGGTACATGAGCCGCCTCTTTCTTGTTCCTTTTCATCGCTTTGTCTGCGTCTTTCAGTTGTCCTAATTAACATCATGCGTTTGTTTGTTCCTTCATTGGATTTGTCTCTCTTTCTTGTTCCTTTTCATGGTGCTCAGTTAGCTCTTGCTGTCTCTGTTTGCAGGCTCCCCTTTCTTGCTATGGTTCGGGCCGACGCCGCGGGTCGCCATCGCCGACCCCGACCTCATCCGGGAGATCCTCCTGTCGCGGTCCGACGTCTTCGAGCGCTACGAGTCGCACTCGGAGGTCCGGCGGTTGGAGGGCGAGGGGCTGGTGAGCCTCCGGGGAGAGAAGTGGGCTCACCACCGCAGGGTACTCACCCCTTCTTTCCACATAGAGAACCTCAAAGTAGGCCCTGCTCCCTCCCTCCGTTGCCATTTCGATCGCTGCCGCTTTCACTTTAATTGATCTGAAAAATCGTAAAACTCCAGCTACTGATTCCCTTCATCGGCAAGACGGCGCTCAGCATGGTGGAGGAGCTGCCGTCCTCCGGCGAGGAGGTGGAGATCGACGTGTCGGAGTGGTTACAGACGGTGACAGAGGACGCCATCACTCGGGCCGCCTTTGGGAGAAGCTTTGACGACGGCAAGGCCGTGTTCAAGCTGCAGACGCAGCAGATGGCCTTCGCGGCAGAGGCTTTCCGCAACGTATTCATCCCTGGCTACAGGTATCACGTCGCTGTCCAACTTCCAGTACTGTTGCTGCAGTCGCATTTAAAATCGGATCATGGACTGAAATTCATCAATAAACTGATCGAAATTAGATTTTTACCGACGAAAAAGAATACCAACTCGTGGAAATTGGAGAAGGAAATGAAGAGAAGCCTGGTCGAGTTGATCGTCCAGCGGAGGAAACGGAAGGAGGAGGTTTGGGAGCAGCAACAGGGCAATGTCAAGGATCTGCTCGGTCTAATGATCGACGCGAGCGAGACGAAACAGAGCACCGCGGCGGGGCACCCGCCGCCGCGAACAGGGTCACCTCCGGCAGCGTCGTGGATGACCGTCCGTGACATTGTGGAGGAGTGCAAGACGTTCTTCTTCGCCGGGAAGCAGACCACTTCCAACCTTCTGACGTGGACCACCGTTCTGCTGGCGATGCACCCAGAGTGGCAGGAGCGCGCGCGGGCGGAGGTCCTCCGCGTGTGCGGCCCCCGCGACGTCCCCTCCCGCGAACACCTCCCGAAGCTCAAGACGGTACGCTTTGCCACATCCCAGAATTCTAGACGTTCAAGTAACTCTCGTTTGATGAATTCTCCGTCGTCGTCGTCGTCGCAGCTTTTGATGATAATCTACGAGACGCTGAGGCTGTACCCGCCGGCGGTGGCGACGATCAGGCAGGCGAAGGCGGACGTGGAGCTGGGAGGATACCGTATCCCTCAGGGCACGGAGCTGCTGATCCCCATCATGGGCCTGCACCACGACGCCGAGCTGTGGGGGCCGGACGTGGCACAGTTCAACCCGGAGCGATTTGCCAACGGCGCCGCGCGCGCCGCCCGGCACCCGACGGCCTTCATCCCCTTCGGCCTGGGCCCCCGCATGTGCATCGGCCAGAACCTGGCGCTCCTCGAGGCCAAAATCACCGTCGCCGTCCTCCTCCAACGCTTCTCCTTCCGCCTCGCGCCATCCTACGTCCACGCCCCAACCGTCCTCTTGCTCCTCTACCCACAATTCGGCGCCCCCGTCCTCTTCCGCCCCCTAACTTCATAATTACACAGAAACCCACAAAGTATTTATTCTTTTGGAATGATACACCGCTAACCAAGTGCCCCCCGCCGCCGCCATGGCCACCTTCTTGCACCTGCAAATACCGCTGCATACTTTCAAGTTCTGTCCTTTATTAGTGTTCTCTTCTTCTTCTTCGTCTAGCCGCAGCTCCCTCCAATGTGGCTTTTTCTGTCCGTATTTACCTTGTATTATACCACTCATCCAACTGTTTCAAATCAAAATACACAATTTGTTTTGTTCATCTCTGAAATAAGCAGAGCTAGAGACGACTCGCCGACATCGCTCCATTACATCAACAGCAACAACAACAAATTAGGATTCTGGGTTTTGCTTCCTTCAGCAGCTCGACGCAGTACATGCGTTGTTTTTGCACATTCCCCTCCATGAGGAGCGAGAACAGAAACATGTGAGAGAGTAAGTGGACCATTGTGGAGTTCTCAGTAATCTCTGCTCCCTATGGAAGCATGTGTGGAAAGAGAGTTCAACGCCATTTCTTCTCTATTTCGTTCCTTCCCTTTGAACAGAGACAAGGGAAGCCATGTGATTATCTACATGCTACTCTCCGCGAACAGTCTTTGCCCTCTGTCATGGGATTCACCCATGTTTACCAACATGCAAGCGGAACTTTATCCTTGGCTCTGCTCTAAAAAGGTGTGAAAATCATGGGATATCTCGCCTTGATGCACTTAATTGAGGTAGTTTATTAGTTAGCCCAAGGGGAAGTGATTGCTCTATCTATTTATCTATTATCTAAGGTTAGTTAATCATTCAACAAAGCCAACTTTACGCATAAATTAAGAAAACTCCCTCCATTATAACTGATCAGAGCAGTTGATAGTCATTTTGCCTTGAATTTGAAGTGACCGACTCGAAGGAAGGAACCCAAGAACAAAGAGCCGAGAAGGGCCATAATTCCGCCCGCATGTTCTCTCTTTCGGAGAAAATTGGCAGTTGGCAATCTTCCCCAAAAGCACGCAGCAGGCAAATCAAATCAAATCCCCCCTCCGGCTGACTCCTCTGGTTCCAGAATCTCCAGCCCAGGCCACTGGGAAGAAGACACGGCACTAATCCAACATGGCCCGAAAGCTGTTGGTCGTTGGGTGCGACCCAACGCCCGGCAGCCGTCCGACCAAAGATAGCCACAGCTGTGATCGAGATGCGCGAATGCCAACGTCCCAATCAAATTAACTTACACTAGGAAATAAATAAATGGTCGCCTAATGGCACAGGGTTCTGCCGTTCTGGTGGTGGTGATGGCGGAGAGCTCGGGCTCTGTAATGCCGTGCATTACAGCTCAAGAAGGGCTGAGGTGGTGCGTGGTGGGGTGCATGTTTTTAATGAGTCGATCGAGTTTCCCCAGTAAATTCCATCAGATCCATGGTTTCTGCTGAGAACAGCTCCTCCTAGCTAAACGCCAAACGGCCTCGTCCTTGATTTGTGCCAATCTGTCGGAGCATCGGGAACACTAGGAGCATGGCCATCTCCTCCTCCATGATTAGCACCCTGCGTAGTACTTCCTCCTTCAAGGGAAACTATTTTTTAGCTTAGGGGGTTAGTTGGGTTACAGCTGCATTTGAGCTAATCCATGCAACACCTTAAACTTAAACATGCTTAGCTGGTGGGTGAGCTTCCTGTGCTGTACAATCATCTCCATTATTAAACTCCTCGCAGCATCGGTGATCTCTCTTGGACTCCTACATAATTATCATAATATCGTACTTATACGTGCCATTAGATTAATTATGAATGTTCTCCAAACTCCATATATCTGATTTGGATCTAGCTCATTTCTGGAGAAATGTAAAGAAATGGATGATCATCTAAACGACATCCATGTCAAAATCCAACAAGGCCAGGGCCGGGCTGTGGTAGCATTGAAAGAGAATGACATTATTATGTGTGGCAAGGTTTTGAGGGTGGGTTCGACATTATATATGAAGTTGGTAGTTTATGATTTGATCTTAGTGACTGTAGTATATCAGCTTATCTAACCTCATACCCTGGCTAACTGATGTGCCACGTGTTCGAATATGAAGGATACCAGCGAGCCATTATCTCCATACATACGCTCAGAAGATGCAGAAGAAACTAATTAAGATTATCTACGAACATCATGAGGGGACGATCACAACACAGAACAATCAATGCGCAGTCGCAGAACAATCATAAGAAGTTTAATATACGAGTCAACTTTAGGCCCTCTTCGGAGCCCAACATAAAGGGACAAGCCAACATAAACATTAGGATGTATCGCCATCACTAGCACTATGTGGTCGGCTATTCAAGAAAAAGGATGGACTGACAGAGACAATGATGACTCACAGTATTTAATGTGGGAGAAGAGAAGAAATGAGCCGAAATATATCTACATGGGCAAAGACACTTGGCGTCTCTAAGTAGCCACGTTTCCTCCAATCGCATGCATGACTCTCCTGTAGCCAGTATAGGGACAACGCAGCAGATTCAGATGGCCTCATCTCCTACAACACAGAAAGAGATGTACAAACAGACCCACCAAAACTACCGTGAAGAGATGCATGTCATACTTTAAATGTTTGTGCAGTGCTGCTGTTATTGCTTGTTAATTACCTTTCTCCACAGCACAGCACAGCACAGCACAGCACGCAGGCAGCAGCAGAATGGTGGGAGAAAAGATAGGCACGGGAAGCATGTGAGGTTCCTCCCCCCTTGTGACGATAAAGTTCTCTGCCATGCACAGTAGGTGGTGTAGGTGTAGAGACAGCAAGAGGCCATACGGTGGGTGGAGTATACATGCGCCCATGTTTGGCTCCATAACAGCAGCAGAAGCACAGCCATCTGCTGAAGGTCGTTACGTGGTAGCGGTGAGTCACAGTGATGCCATACCATGCCATGCCATGCCATCCCTGAGGATTGATCTGGCAGTGAGGTACAAAAGGGAAGAAAAAAGCTGCTACGAAATTAAACGTACAGTGCATCTTTGGCAGTTCCTGATAATTGAATCTTATCTTGTACCTGCAAATGTATTAGGTAAAATTTTGAAAGAATAATCTCTGCATCTTATCTCATATTTTGGCGGCTTGTCTGATCATCTTAATTCATGTAAACTTGCCGTATGCCTGCCAAAACAGAATATGCATTTGTTTGCTCAAAGCCTTCTGTCCGCCCGAGTATTATCGTAGTGCTGTAATCCTGTTGAAATTAAATAGAACAATGCAATTTAGAAAAAATTTAGCGTTAACTAATGCTCTCTTGCGGTTTTAACTAAAACTATTACGTAGAGTTCTCCCAAGTCCCATCAAATGATGAATCTGAATAAATAGATGTGATCTAAAAATGAACACACATAAGTACGCAAGGTTGAAGCAAACAAATTAGGCCAGTTGTATGGTCGGTCATTTATTTTTTTCAGTAAATGGGAGACAAAATTGAATTATTTTAGAGGGCATTTAGGACTTTCTACAATTGAATAAAGTTTACAAGCCTTTCCCGACTTTTGTACAGCACACGAAAAATATGTAATTCACAACTTGCCATTTTATTCAGAGACTTTTGTATGAGACATTAAAAAAAATGTAATTCACAACTAGCTATTTTATTTCCAATCATGAACAACATGCTCCAGCAATTAGTTCAGACTTAGCATGATGGTGATCGAATTTGATTAGTACTTTCTAACGCATCTGCTACATGAGATTTCCTTGACTTGAATGCAAGATACGCTTAAACCAGAATCAGCATCTATAATTTTTTTTGTTTTTTTTTTTCACGATTCTACAAATCTCTTTACTCTAATAATTTACTCGCAGTACATAGCCAACTTAAAGCCAGCATTAGATACATTTATATTAGGAGCAGTTACAATGTAACAAGTTGTATCACTCAAGTGGCTACAAGAACACTTTTTCAAATACAAATCGGTCATCAGCAGCATCCCTGAATACATTACATGTATATATTTTGTATGTGCCTGACCAAATTAAAGGAACCGATAAACAAGCTAAAGTTCATACCTTGCCAGGTTGGCCAACCCAGAATCAAATAAATCAACAGCGAAGTTGGTCCCAAAAGTTTGTTGTTTCTTCAGAAGTAAATGTAACCTTGGATTTGGACGGTCACTGACACGCTGAATCTGACTCGGTAGCTGCAACAAACATCGTCACCTAGTCAATAAGAAAGCAATTTTAGGTTGGATACAAGCCTATAAAAATAATTCAACCCAATCAATAAAAATAGCACTTTGACATTACATTGACTATTTGTTTTCAGTAATTATTGAAAGAAATACTGATGTAGAAAACACCTCAACCTCACTTCCTGATGATGGTTCGCTAAGGTGAAACATCCGTGGTGGATGTCTTCTAGGCTTGTTGGGTGTTGACCAAACCCCACCTATTCCTTGTTCTCTTGAACAGGACTAATTAAATTGCCTAAAACTGATAGATTTAATAAAATACAGATATTGCACCATATTCATTGAAGTATGGTTGTTGCTATGTTAAAAACCCCATGTCCTTCAATATGTTACACTGACAGCCATTTTGCGAATCAGGATATTAGATAATTAATAACATTTTTTTTTTAAATTAATACCAAAAGGAATAAATTGACAAAAAATTATAAAGTTGGAATGTGATATCATCATAGGTGCAAGGTACTCCGTCAAACTAAATAGCATCAAACACCATAAACATTTTGAATTTGATATTATACAGCAAGTCGCTAAAATCATTTCTGTAAGTAAGATAGCACTGGCCAGTTTAACTGAAAACTATCAGATTCAAGTCGACAGTACCTTCTTGAAGTACAAACAGTGCCAACATTTGTAGGAGCACCTAAATAGCATCGACAGAAGTCAGTAAAACAGATGTCCTCAGCCAATACCAATAGAGAAGGGGTTTTATTTCTTTTAGTTGAAGGGGAGCTTTTCCTTATTTACATAGTATAGATGTAAAACAATATATGACCTTAACAAGCTCGAGCATTCTTTACATTGGATAAAAAAAACTTAAAATCCTAATCTTATCTTCAAGTAGAAGTTTTTTCTTATATAAATACTTGAGTTGCATAAATAGAAATAAAAGTGAATTTAGTCATACTGAGTACTGACCATGTTATTTTCCATTATGCATGTATCTTCTGAGAAATTGCTATTTAGTTTAAATGATACAATTACTTAAAGAGCAGATATTAACGACCAAATGGTTGCATGAGCATATTACCTGATAAAAAATAAGATTAGCAAATATCTAGATGCTCAGTAAACCTCAATGCAAAAACACCCAGTTTTAGCTTTTCAGATCAAAAGGCACAGGTACTAACCTTTTACAAATTTATAATCCCAGCTATTATTACGAGGTGTGAAAGATAAGAAAACAATAAGACGATAAGTAATACATGCTTATCCAGCATAATTAGTCTTTCAGTGGAATCTATAAATTACAACAATGAATATGATGTAGGATAACTTACATCAGAAAGCATGGATCCATATGCTCCACGCATAAATGCTAGTTGGTTAAACTAAAATTTTCTCATATTATCCAACGTCAAGCCCAGAGTGTAAGGATGGAAGTTGCATTAAGTTCTAACAAATAAGCTATCTCAAACCCTCATGAATGATTGTGTTTGTTCTAAAATATTAGTATTACTAGTGAGCAGCCTTATATGAAGTTCAATAGTGGGGTAGGATCCATATAGCTCACTCAAATAGTTGGAATATCTAAAAAAATTGTTAACACACCCTAATACACGGTTATAGCTCAGAGTATAAGAATAAGTTCTGAAGGACCATAATACACACCCATTTTTATACGAACTAGCAGGAATGAATAGGCCTGATTTAGATGTATCTCCAGGAGTGTATAAAAAGATGATTTTGTGTAACCTGGTAACCATCAGAATGATGCAGTATGAAGGGACTGTAAAAGAACATTGCTTATAGAAACAAACATTATAGCTGCTCCTGATGACTATTGTTAGTTGAAAGAAATTAATGTTAAGAAATAGAGATACTACAATACTCAAGTCACTTGTGAACAGTTGTATCCAGCCAGATCTGTAGCTAAAATGTCTGACCTCATTGAATATCCTACAGAGATTTCTAATATATATTGTCCCGTGAAATAGCAATGATAACACAATACAAATAATGAAATAGTATAACAAGTTAATTGATTAGTCATGTTATTAGCGATTTCATATTATTGTTATTATTAGGTTGATAATATCATATTATTATTGTTACAATTTAATAAAATAATATTCTAGAAACATCAAGTAGTATTATAATGTGGAATTAAATGTATGTCTTTTAGATTATCGGCAATAAATTTTGTTAATAGAATACAAAATTTAAAATATATATTAGCAAATATTTTGCACTTAGTAATAAAAAAAATTTATTGTAGATTAATATATCATTCACTCAGATAAATTATTATTTTAATACAACAACTAAGCTTTATCCCACTAGTGGAATGATATATCCCACTAGATTAATATATATCATTCACTAATATAGATCCTTTTACGTCATTGGGGTCTTATCCCTTATTATATCATCATATACTTAAATAAATTTTATCTTATTTTATTATTGCTAACCAAGTTTTTTTTATCTTCCTCTTCCTCGTTTGATGTGCGTATTTGTCATAGTTTCCTATCGTCTAACTAAAGCATTTATTAGTGTCTAAGTACATATTTGTACCATCTTAAATGTGTCTAAGAGTTTTTCCTTTTTTCTCCAATGCTCTCATTTCTTATTCTATTCATCCTCATATGTCCACACAATCACCTTAACTCTCATCTACTCATGTGCACAAGTCATAGCCTAACATGCAGTGTCATATAACATAGCAGGTCTCACCGTCGTTTTATAAAACTTCCTTTTAAATTTTAGAGGTACTTTACAATTACATAAAAACCCCGACACTCTCTTCCATTTCAACTATCATGTGGCAAAAGGCGAATCGCTCGCCCCAGTGCCCCCGCCGACCCGTCCCAGAATCAACACGGAGGAGGTAAACCACGGGTGACTACTAGTCATAAGTGCAAATGGTTAAAACATTGGGGAGGTATATGCTCGGGCGTGCCGAGATTCGACCTCTAGACCTCATGTGGCAAGCTCCCATATTTTAACCATCGCACTGCCCCGATGCTTGTATTCTATATAAAATATCTCTCTAAATTCCTCTATCATTTTACAAAAATGATCCTAAATAGTTAAAATTATCATTTCTAGACAACTCGTCATCTCCTATCTTAACAATTGCCTCATTACATCTAATATCGCTAAACTTAAATTCCATATATTTCGTCCTTACTCTACTAAGTCTATCCGCCAAGATTCTAGTTTAGCATTTACTATATGTCTCATCTACTAAAACAATATCATCTAAATGTCTTGGTGACTTCGTCCATAATTAGCGTAATAAGATAGAGACATTGATGCTTGATATAATTTTATTTTTATTGGAAATGCTTCAGTTAATATGCCTGAATTTTCCACTCTAGTCGTTACATTCTCGTACATATCCTTAATTAGTTCAAAAGATATTCCGCTAATACCTCTCTTTTCTAAAATTCTCCTTATAATTCCTCTTGGGACTTTATCATAAGTTTTTTCTAAGTCAATGAATACTATATGTAGAGTTTATTTTCGTTCCTCATACTTTTCAATTTGTTGTCTAAGAAGATGTATAGCTTTTAATGTCGACCTTTAACCCAAATTAATTTTCAATTACCATGGTTTCCTTCCTTAATCTTTTTTCTATTACTCTTTCCACTTTCCTAAAGTTTCATGGTATGACTCATTAGTTTAATACCATATAGTTTGCACAATTTTATACATCTCCTTTGTTCTTATACAAGGGAACTTAACATTTTTTTTCATTTTTAATATCACGTTAAATAATTTTATAAGTCATTCAATACCTTATTTCCCTAAGCATTTCCATAACTCTATTGGAATATCATCTGGTCCAGCTTTTCCATTATGTATCTCATTTAAATCTGGTTCTACTTCTGAAGTTTAAATTATACGATAAAAATTTAAATTTTTATACTTATTTGACCTACTTAAATTAAACCTTTAATAAAAAAATTAATGAAAATACCTATTCCACCGCTCTTTAATTTCTCCATCGTTTACTAATGTCCTATTGCATTAATCATTAATACGTTTTATTTGGATAAGATATCTTGTCTTCCTTTATTTTACTTTAGTTATTCTATAAATGTCTCTTTTCCCTTCTTTTGTATGCAAATTTTCATATAACTGTTCAAAATTTTCATTTTTTGCTTCATTCACTACTTTCTTAGCCTCTTTCTTGACTATTTTATATTTTCTTAGGTTTTCCTCATTCTTACAAATATATAATTCCTTATCAACGGTTAGTTTTAGCTTTACTTTCTCTTATATTTTCTCATTCCACCACCAGGATTCCTTACTTAGTGGTGCATGTCCATTTTACTCACTAAGTACACTTTTAGCTACTATTTTCAACTTTGTACTATCTTATCTCATGTCGTATTAGAATTACCGTATATTGCACATAATGTTTGTACTGTTACCTTCTCATTAAATATGTTTTGTTTTCTACCATTTAATTATAAGAGTCACATATATTTTCCTTCTATTAATATATGCTTGAGTCGTATATCCAACACTACTAACCTATGTTGGATAGTTAAGCTTTCTCTCGAGATGACCTTACAAATTTTATAAGAAAGTCAATTTGCAATTTATTATTCTTACTTTTAAAGGTA
>JBAMIE010020662.1:0-19459 GCA_037177295.1 Kaempferia parviflora
AATGCAATTTCTTATGGATATATTCAAGATAAGTCATAATCTATACAAACTAGAATTGTTTTAGCTGATTATTAATATGTGGTAAAAAAATTATGCGTAGGGGAGAGCATGCTCGGGCATGCCAAGTTTCAACCCCAAGACCTTATGTGACAATCTTTCATGCCTTAACCACCGCACCTTTCATGCCTTAACCACCGCACCGTCTTGAGGGGACTTGGCTGAGTTAATAGTAAAGTAGTCATTCAATTAAATTAATAATCAACCAAAAGAGTTCTAATTTGTATATATTAGAACTTTACATTTGATATTTTATTGGGAAATTTTTTTTTTATATTTATATATATTTTTTAGGTAAATTGTAAAAATAATTTTTTAAAATTTATCATAATTTTATAAAATAGGGATTATTTTATATTTTTTTATTAATCAAAAACTATTTTACTTCAATATTCATATGTCAGGGATGATTTTATTTTTAATGTGTTTGAATAAAATATAGTGAAAGGGTGAGTTGGTCATTTTATATCTTTTAGTTAGAAAATATTATTAGAAAATGATGTGAGGAACTAAATTAAAGTAAATTAAAAGCTTAGAGACTATTTTGAAATTGAGTTGAAATTTCACCCGCATCAAATTGGATTCATCTTGCTCATTTTTATCAACAATTAATACATAAAATAATGAGTCATGACAAAAAAAAAAAAAAAGATTTAGTAATTCATTTAACATTTCTAGTTTAATTCTTTGTAGGACTCCTTGCTTGGTTGCCATGGTCGATAAGGTTAAAGATAGCTGTTGGAGCTGCAAAGGGACTGGCCTTTCTCCATGAAGCCGATAAACCGGTCATCTATCGCGATTTCAAAGCTTCAAACATTTTACTCGATGAGGTAGCTATTCATTTTCTCAATTCTTCCTTTTGCAATTCAGTATAGGAGTAGTCTTAAGAAAGCATTGACATCTATACACAGGACTACACGGGTAAACTCTCTGATTTCGGACTCGCAAAGGATGGCCCGCAAGGCGACAAGACTCACGTGACGACACGTGTCATGGGCACGTATGGGTACGCCGCACCCGAGTATATTTTGACTGGTACGACATGAAGAACAAGTTCATATTCATATGTTGCACTTGTGGTCTAACACTAACTCCATCTGATTCAGGGCACTTGAATGCCAAGAGTGACGTGTATAGTTTCGGAGTCGTGTTGTTGGAGCTATTGGCGGGGCAACGGTGCGTCGACAAGAACAGACCGAGACGACAGAAGAATCTAGTTGTTTGGGCAAGGCCATACCTCACCAATGCAGAGAAGCTTAGGCGTGTCATGGACCCGAACCTGGATGGGCTTTACTCCATCAAAGGAGCTCAAAGAGTGGCCGGGGTCGCGTACAAGTGCCTGAGCCACACTCCAAAGGCGAGACCGAGTATGAAAACTGTGGTCGAGACTTTGGAGCCACTTCTCAGTTTGAATGATGCACCCGGTCCCTTTGTCTATGTTGCAACGAAGGAGAAGACATGTGAAGAGGAAGATCAGAGTAAGGAGAAGAAGAAGACGACGATATGTGAGATCGAAGAGAAGAACCACAACAATCACGATGAAAGGCACAAACAACAGTTTCCCAATTCAGTGATTCACTCCGAGGTTGCTCTTCATAAGGATGGCAATAATCTGTTCCGGAACTCTCACTTTCGGAGGTTGAAAAGGCACACCCAAGAACGCGGAGCATGACCATGAAATTGTTTGTTTATAGACTATAGTGCATATAAGACATACACAATACTGTTTGTTGGTTGGTGGCTTTGTTTCTCGATGTTTTGATATGAATTTTTTAGATGTTTAGATTGTAGCTAAATTGCCCTCCCTCCTTATTTGGCTTCGTTGATCATTCTTTAGTTTTGATGATCGTTATGGCGCCTCTTCCTCCGGTGCGGATCCTCATGGCGGCGACCACCACCTTGCCGGAGAGTCCCAGCATGCCCTGTCGGCGTTTGTTCACTCCTGTTGCCGCGGCCAGGTGCCTTACTGACCGCTGTGGCCGCCTGAGAAGCCTGGCGTTGATGTCCTCCAGCGTCACGTCATCCGGCTTCACCACCGTGAACGGGCTCATCACCAGGACTCTCCTGTTGCTGCTCTTCAATTGCCGTGGCTCTTCCAGAGAGGAGCACCTTGAATCTGAATCCCCCTGCAAAGGAAGTGTGTTTTATGCATTGAATTAGGAGCAGTCGACTTAAGTAGTTCTATACCTGAAGAAGATGGTGAAGCTCTTGGATACTCGGAGGCAGCGGTGACGACGATGGCAGCGGCGGAGTTGGATTGATCCACTGCGCCACTGCGTCTTGCAAGTAACCGGTCGATTGCATGGCTACTGGCCAGTTTCCAGAACATCTGATCACCCGAGTATTTAATGTTGCGAATAGTTTGAAAATGGAGACGAAGATGGAGTTAAATAAGAAGGGTGGTTGGATTAGTTGTTACCTGTCGGTGTGTTAGTTACTTACACGTAATGATTCAAAGTGAAAAGGGGTGGTAAATCAGCAAATTTGATCTACATCTACCAACTGCCAACTGGATCACACTTAGCATTGACATATTTTATCATCTAATCTGTAACAAACTTGCAATTTGGCAGATATTCTAGCAACCAAGTTCATAACACTTTGAAAACAAGAATAAACAACAAATATTCAATGTCGATACAAAACATTTCATTCTGAAGAAGGCTCTTCTTCTTCTGCTGCTGTCACATCTGACTCCTCATCCTCTTCGTTGTCAGACAAGAATTCAGTTTGGAGTTTGGTTGACATCTTGCTGATTGCTGCAGTCTTGCTCGCCCTCTGAGACCGCCCGCTGATCAGGCTCGCAGTCATCGGAACCACAGAGACACTTGCAGCATTGTCCTCGGCACTGTCATCATCGTCGGATGAGGAAACTTCCCGCCTTACCCTTTGCCGCCTCGCCGGTGCACTCCTGGCAGACCGTTGTGCTGGTGTTGGAGGGAAGGTTGCGGATGTCATGCTTGGGTTCCACTCCAGTCCCAACTTCCCTGAAATGGCGAGCATTGTAATGGAGTTTGGTGCGAGATTTATTCATGCTGAATTCACAGTCAAAGTTTGTGGTGTAGTAGTACCGAAAATAGTGGCTAATTGATCCTCCGATATTTCTTCATCGGGATGTTTGTCGAGAGATTTGAGACGCGTTGCCATAAGATTGAACTCTTTGATGATTTCTTTGTCCCCTGTTACTAAATAGCTCATGGTATTCAATAGGTTCCTCATACACTTGATAGAATGTTGCTCAGATGTGCGGAACTGAATCGAAGTTGCTAGCCGAGACAGTGCCAGCATATAGGATTTTCCGGCAGATGTTTTCTTCTCTGAGAAGCTTGCAACCTAAATGATGCTTACCATAAGTATCAATTATACACACGTCTTGAATGAATAATGCTGAAACACTGAAAAAATAATCTTGCACGCGTTCAAAAGACGGATAAGCAGCAAAGCTAAACCATCCTGGAGTTATAGTCTTTACCTCTGCAGCAATGCGAATGGCAATTCCCTCCATCCCATCGTCAAAATCATCCGACATTTGGAGTGAGCAAGAATGGCTTTCAGAGTTCACTTTGTTGGACTCATCCTCCTTGGATTCTTTTGAGAAGAGAGGGACTTGAATCATTTGCAACATGAAGCGTGCGACTAATAATGCTCTCTTTCTCATTTTAGACACAAGGATTGAAGAACCACTAGAATTACCATAAATACCCGGCCAGAAATATCTCACAGTAGGAATAAAAGCAGTGGAGATACACCTCTACACAAGGAAACTCAGGCCATAAGAAATGAAGCTGCATTGACATTAATTGTCTCCAATGCAATAAATCTAACAACTTGCCTTGTGAATGCGCGAGAGGGCAGGATAATGCTCAAAAAATATGGACAAGCATTGCTTTAACCTGTGTTAAAAAAATGAATTAGCAAAAATTAAAATTTTAACAAATTGTATGGGACTATCTTTACCTTTGTAATTCTTTAGTTTCATCACAAAAGTACAACTTTATGAGTCCGCCCAAGACCAAAGGATGTAAACTAGTAGAAATACTTGGATAATTCTCACTCAAAAGGAGAATTTTAGCAAAGCCTTCAGCAAGAACAGAATGGACACTCTCATGTTCATCAGCATCACCAAGTTCACGATTGTCATCACTGTTCAGTCCATAGTAAAGCAAATCAAGCAAGCCTACGTTGGTATCCTCATTCAAATTTAAGGAGTTGATAGAAATAAATCCTTTTTCATTATTAGACTGACTAATATCTATCCCAATTGTTTTGTCGAGTTCTTGAGGACCATGCCATGCCAACAAATCCAACAACGACTTGCCTGTCATGATTCTTACTGAAGCAGCACCATTTACAAAGGAAGATCTTAGTTGTGTAACTAACTCTCCAGTCAATCTATTTTCTAGAAGTCCAAAGAGGCCAATGCATCTTACTGCAACTCTTTGTACATCAGTGTGGCTCTGCTGTGTCTGCAATCCATGAAATTTTTAGTTTTCATAAGCATAGTAGTGTTAGAGATCTTGTAATGCTATCTCAGTTAATCACCTACACACTTACCCCAGCAAGCAGTAAAGCATGTAGCAGCTCAGAAGGTTCAATGCCAGTGCCTTTTAGGCTCCAAATATTATTAATGTTTTCCAAAAGAAGACCAGTAACTGCAAGACAATGCATCCAGTTTATGAAGTCAGCAGTTCTCTCTCTGCAAGGCTGGGCAAGCACCTTAATAACACCAGTAATTACTGCTTCAAATTCACCCGCTGAAGCATGCACTTTTTTAGCCAGTTCTGCTACTGCTCTTGCCCATTCCTTGTCTCCACCGAGACTGATTCCATCACCAATGACAATCTTATTCCCATCCTCATCAACTTCGAATTCAAGAGGCATGAGTAAAAGTTCATTAACAAATTCACTAGCAACTTTCCTGTTTGTCATGTCTGAGAAATCGAGCATTGTCCCGAGTAGTAATAGCTGACGGGCAGTGAAGTGGTGATTTGGACCTGTAAATACAACATGATTTGGTGACAAGATCTAAATTGTTTGGTGATTCATGGATTGAGAGCAAAATGCGGAACAAAATCTCACCAGCAGATAGATGCAGCTTTACCAAATCAACAAAAGCGGATACTGTTGCTGGAAGGATTGCCTCTAAAAGGTCATTATTGTCTGAAGCTTCTGATGCATATATTGCTGCTTCTGTGCCCGTGGCACTTGCGGCATCAGTACCTTTTATCTGTTTGATGACAATGAGAAGGAAATTTATATTTCATTATGCAAATTGGAATATTCCTCAACAAAGAAATTCGACTATCATGAGTATCAAGCTGAAATTAATCTAAATAACAATTACTTGGCGATGACTATGCATGCAATATTTTAGAATTGAAAAAGAACTGAAATTAATGAGACGTTCAAACTGTACATTTCTGTGCCATGCAATTCAACTGTACAGTTTATGTGCCATCTCCTGTCCTAAAAAACATAGTAATTCTTCCCACATACTTAATACAGCATGAGCAGAATTTGATTCAAACACAAATCTCTATAGCCTGCATTCCTCTTTTCTTTGTCTGGTTTGTAATAGATACCTTTTGGGTAAAGTATGGTGCCATCTTTTACTAAGGTTACTAAGGTTACTAAGGTCCAGTTATATTTAGGTCTCTTCCAAGTTTAAAAATTAATGATGATGACAGCATGCATAGACAGCAGTGTCAGTAAAGAAACAAATATACATTTTCTTCTCAGTTAGTTGAGACGACAGTATCCTAATATTTATTTTGCCTAATAACAAAAATCTATTTCGATATTATTTACAGTTGGAGATCTTCAAACAATCACCAAATATTCAATGTGAGATTATAAACTCGTAGCAAATCGTTACCAAAACAGTTGTTGAAATCACAATTGTTTCATGCAAACTAAATCACATCAAATCAAATATTACTAGATAAAAATATTAAAATATCTACCTCCATTATTGGTTGGAAAAACCAAGGGGTATCATGTGCAATTCTAAAACTTAAGAGTGTTAATATATGTAGACGTTAGTACTAGGGTTCCATGTTTTTTTTAATTCAGGTTGTTGTATTTAAATAATATAAAGGGGTATTATGTACAATTTTGAAACTCAAAGTGTGTCAACTGTATGTAGAGATTAGGGCAAAGACCATGCAATTATTTTTTTTATTCAGTTCATTGCTTGTATTTGAATAATGTATTTATGAATATAATACTGTGAATTAAATTATTTATATTAATCAAATATCTCTTGACTGTACACTATGGGGAAAGTGGTAACTCCATCCATTGTTTCCAAAATGCAAGTTTTAGAATTTTGTAATTGACTCGAGCTAGTGATATCAAATCCAACAGAAGGAAATATTATACAAAATTTTCAAGTGCATGAACAAAGTCCTTACATGAGCTTTACTTTGTAAATGCCAGCATAGGGTCCTCCAGTAAAGAGCAACTTCAGCTTCTATTAGCTGAATGCATGAACCGTTTGCTTCTAAAATAAAAAAGAAACTTCAGTTTCTTAGGGATGAAGAAGTTTGTTTGAGATAATGATGGTGTTAACGTAACATGGATGGACAACAAAAATTATATATATGAATAATGATGTGATCAGTTAAGTAAATTTGCAAGTCAATAACTTGTTCAACTCAGTACTCACCTTCACTAGTTCTGCTGGATGCCAAGTGTTGTCTTATACTTTGATGTTCTTGCACCATACCATTTTTTAGGAGAGTTTCCATAACCAGCACTCCTACTGATTCATATGTTTCAACATCAAGAAATCTCAAAAGAACAATTGGATCTCCATTGCAGCTTTTTGTAAGCCAATCCTTCAACATCTTCAAACATTCATTCAATACAGATGAAGATCGATCTAAAAGTCCTCTCTGAAGGATAATGCTCCTTTGCTTAATGCTGAAAGTTCCAAAACAAAGAAGTTATCTCTGTCTAATTTCATCAAGCACATTCAATTTGGCTTCCAATTTTCTTAATGGACAATTACCTAAGAGTTGGAAGTGGAAATCTACTTGCCAAGACAAGGTATGCTGCTTTCCGCACTGACTCACTAACATCAAGGGTTGATGTGATGATAGCCTCAGACGTCATGTCTGATGGTGGCAGAGATAAGACTATAGACTTGCGAACCTCCTATTGAATTATAAAAATAAATGATGAGAACTCAAGAGGACAATGGGATAAAGCAAACCGCAAATTGTATGCATGTTTTTTTGAAGGGCATACAGAATTTGTTTCTCCAGGAAGAGTTTCAAGAAAAAGAACAACAATGTCACTGTCTTCTCCGTCATTTGCAAAGCGTGATAAAGCTCGGATAGCAAATCCACGAATTGCTGGCACTTTGTCTCCTACACGTTGCTTCATGCTATCTAATACCTCATCCCACAGCCCATCGCTCACCTCTGCATCATCTGGTAGCCTCATAATTATCTGTAATATCAACAGTTTGTGTATGAAAAACATAGGATGAATTATTTAACAAAACACAAGATGCAGATGGCCAATCAAGACAAAGATACTACAGTAAACTGAAGACTTGAATCCTGAATCAGCCCAAATCAAGTTCTTGGCACTCCAATAAACTGAATGGGCAAATTATGGGTAAAATCATATAGGAATTTCGAACTAAAACACAGAAGCATCACCAGCACTGGATTGCAACAATTAGAAGGCATTAATAGTGAGAAATCATAAATTTGACACCAGATGTAAACTTTTCCACACCTCGGAGATGATTTGACAGGCGCGGAACCTGGCGGCCCGGTGGGCGGCAGCAGCAGCGAGGAGGAGGAATCGGAGGAACTCCTCCAGGAAGGCATCGGATGTTGCGGTGTCCCTCCCATCTCGGTTGGCAGCGAAGGAGGAGACAAACCGGATGGCGCGCTCGGAGGATACGGTGCGACGGGGGAAATCGAAGAGAGGGGTTAGGGCTCGCGAAAAAGCGCTGAAGAAGGGACCGCCGGCGGCGGAACGGAGGGCAGAGAGCTCCTTGATCTTGCGGGAGTGGACGGCGAGGGAGAGTCGGCACTCGTCGAGGACCCTAGCAATCTCGCCTGCGATGCGCTTCTCGTCGTCATCCGCCATCGTCATCGAGGAATGCGAATTTTTTTGGGGATGATTTGAGCGGGAAAAAGTGCGCGTTTAAATTTAAGACACCTCTCCCAAATCGTAGAGCTCGTAACACACGTGGCACGCCTGTCCAGTGAGAATTTCATTTCCACCCGTATAATTATAAAAACATCCCTTGAATTTCACTATCAGTTCGAAATTTCCATCTATTATTTTTTGGCCGGAAAAAATATGTTCTAATGTGTTGGAATCAAGATGTCTGTCTATTCGTGTTTTTTAGGGGTATAACAAAGGTTTTATATTTATTTCCACTAATTCTTGTGTTTAAATGTCACTAGATTATTTGAAAATATTTGGATGACTTATCACAAAACCTCCTCTTTAATGGAGGTTGATTTTGAAAAAAAATTACATGTGAAAATTTCATTTTGCCCCCACATTTTATTTATTTATTTCTTGTTTTGCTTCTTACAGTTCAAACTACTATATTATCCCCCATAGTTTATAATCTTAGTTCATCTCCACTCTTATGCAAATCATGAGTTTTTGATCGAGTGAATTACATCGAAGATGTAGATGCTAATAGTACAATACAGTTTTATGTGTCATCTCCCGTTCTAAAAAGCATGGTAATTCTTTCCACATATCTAAAATTGATGGTAAAAGGTGAATCGCTCACCCCAGCATCTCTGTCAATCCGTTTCAGGGTCAACACGAAAGAGATAAATCACGGGAGCTACTAACCCAGACAGTAACTAGTGCATAAGGGAGGACAAACACCTCCCACATACCTAAAATGCAGCATGGGCAGAATTTGATTCAAACACAAATCTGTATAGCCTACATTCCTCTTTTCTTTGATTGGGTTTGTAATAGATACCTTTTGGGTAAAGGAAGGTGCCACCTTTTACTAAGGTCTAGTTATACTTAGGTCTCTTCCAAGTTTAACAATTAATGATGATGACAGTATGCATAAACAGCAGTGTCAGCAAAGAAACAAATATGCCTTTTCTTCTCAGTTAGTTGAGAGGACAGTATCCTAATATTTATTTTGCCTAATAACATAAATCTATTTCGATATTCTTTACTGTCAAAGTTCTTCAAACAATCACCAAATATTCAGTGTAATATTATAAACTCGTAGCAAATCAATACCGAAACATTTGTTGAAATCACAATTGTTTCATGCAAACTTTATCACATCAAATCAATTTTACTAGATAAAAATATTAAAATATCTAGCTCTATAATATTAGTGCATCTCAACTCTCATGCAAATCTTGTGCTTTTCGTCACACACTACACTTTGGATGAGTGTTGATGTTGGATACCATAGATCGAGTGAATTACATTGAAGATGTAGATGGAGTCGATTTTAAGCTGAGATAACTCCTGTGCTTCGCAACTTCACTTGCGTTTTTTCGACATGAATCCTTCCACCCTTTTGATAGCAAGATAGTTTTTGGACATAGTTGATGACCAGTTTACTGATGATTTTCTAGGGTTTTAATTGTTCTTGCATCAAACCACTCTAAAATCAAGGCCTCATTTCCTTCTCTTACCACTCAACAATATATTTCCATATAAAAGTGATCAATAAGTTACAGCAATTAGGTAAAGAAAAAGCAACAGTCCTTCAGTCATTTTATTATTCTAGGCAATTCGCAAACATTCAACTGAAAACAGTGTTTCCTAGGTTTTCTATGAGCCTGGACACAAATCTGATATGAAACCATAGGATTTAGACTAA
This sequence comes from Kaempferia parviflora, assembly GCA_037177295.1. NCBI lineage: Eukaryota > Viridiplantae > Streptophyta > Magnoliopsida > Zingiberales > Zingiberaceae > Kaempferia > Kaempferia parviflora. The sequence continues at coordinate 9,902 of JBAMIE010020662.1, forward strand.
AGAATACAGGGTCGAAAGTGAGAAAGAAATCTTAGAATTCACAAACACGCGAGGCGGTTCAACCACCCTCTTACAAACTTGTGTTTTTTGTTCAAGAGAAAGTTATCATGTCCTTGAGGAAATTCCATCTATATGCTTGTCTCGCGATGATAAACCTCAAGGAGTTTCCTGGAGACGGTATATGGTGATCTCTTGCTGCTTGAAATACCGCCGATCTTCCTCGTCCACAAGAACGAGATTCAAAAAATATTTAACACTGAATTTGTTGTTGATGTTCCGATAGGTAGGTGTCAGCTCATAGGGGCTCAGAAACAATCGTATAGGGATTGATTCTCCTGGGGAAAAAACAAAGTTAACAGAAGGATGAATTAAGCAGACATCTGAAATGAATCTAGCAAGTAACATCTTTTACTACAAGACTAGAATAACTTTTTTCAGAATATACAATTGATCGATTGACCAAGAAGGTAACTACAAAACACTAATATTTGGTTATCAAATCATGATCAACCCTAGGTTTACAATTAGACCGATATATCTGCCACATTGGTTGAATAAAATCAGAAGAAAAAAAAGTATTCCACAAAAGAACCAAAATTAGGAACAATTAGAAGATATTAGGTAACAGGCTGGATCCATAACCACTAATGAGCCATGGCTGATCGAAAGTCGAAACTAGTGTGGCAAAATACAATTTGAAATGAAATTTAAGGTCAGCCAAAGAGTTAAGACCGTAGATCAAGTCAATACCAAAACAATGCTACAAAACTCAGAACTGGGAAGAGACTTGTTTGGCCGTGATTGGATAGGTGAGATCAGATAGGAAGTCTGTGCTAAAACTATCACAATACAATCTTCTTGTTTCAAATGTGAGAATTGATTCATTAATTTATTAGGCACAATAACTAGCTCAAATGTTTTAACTACAATTAAAAAAGTTTACTCAATTACGCCTATAAACCCCCATGTATTCCGCTGAAAGTCCACGTGTCACTAACCAAGGATGTCAATAAAACTTCGTAAGTATGCAAATTCTGGTACCATATATAATCTTTCAACTTAAGTTGCCTATCGGGTGTGTTGGATTTACATTGCAAATCTTTAATCAAAGATTTCTTGTATATGTTACAAAAATTCCATTTGCTGTTTTTCATTAATTTACTAGGTGGAATAATAGAACAAGATGTGAACATATGAATCAAATAACTGGTTCTGGTAGTAAGAAAAGGGAACGATTTATGAACACAAGACTTCACTAGAAGTGGCATGCGTTGAACCAGGATACCAGATTTTGATTATAATGTACTTTAATCGATAAATCCCCTCAACATTTGAAGATTCAAGAAATACAAACACAATTTATCTTTAAACTTAGAAATTTTGGAGATGATGACAAACCCAATCATAAACAAAAAGTTTCAGAAAGTAAAAAACAGTATAGCACAAATGTTTTGACAGTCATATATACCTCTAACTGGAGCACCATCCATTAACTCAAATTTTGCAAGTGTTTCTGTCTCAACATAAGTGTTGGGCCCTGAACCAGTTGATTCTCTACGTCTAATCTCCAATTCCATGTTTTTTAATTTTATTCTCACAAGAAGAAAGTAGATTTTCCCAACTATAACATCCTTGAGATGATACCTTCAGCAAAGTTGGCATAAGAAAATGAGATATTGCAAGAACAAGTGATGCAAAATGTTATTTTGATATATATGGACTTACTTGCTTTTGTTGTATTCGAACTCTATGTGTAAACAGTCTTCGATTCCAACTTCCATCTGCAATAATAACCATCACAACTAAAAATTAAGGCATGCTCACAAACTACTACACTGCCCAGTTACTAGAAAGACACCTTGTGTTATAAAAACAATGAGGTGAAGATTAAAGACAGCAGTGATGACTAAACTTGCATCATAAATCATGTGAAGTTGCCCTGATAAAATTGGTGTGTGAAACTGGCACTGATATTTGAGTAAACATCTAAAATTGAGGATTTTTGTGTTTCTTCAAAATGTTTTACCAATGCAATGACTCATCCATTTCAAGGATCCATGACAATTAGGCATTTTAGATTGTAAAATCTTGGAGCTCGTGATTCTGATCCCCTTATATCGGTTAAGGTTACGATGATTGACAAACATTAAGGAATCATCTTCAGACCTGAATGTTAAATGTTTTATAAATTCTTCTACCAGATAGATTCTTTGGAGCATTATGCTTGTCAGGAAAGGAACATTAAAAGGCAGAGTATCGTATGCATGCATTTACGCTGTTACACATATCTTAAATAGTTGCAACCTGTCTCATGTCATGTTAATATGTGAAAAATATTGTTTTAAAGTATTAGATTTGTATATAGAATCATAGCCTCAGAAAAAAACACAGGATATGCTCACAAGATGTATATAATAGCAAAGGTTATTTAACCATCCATAAGGGAAACAGACCTTGATACTATTGTTAATTGTTGGGGCTGGGGTATAATTGCGAACCTGAAACAAAAGACAAATTGAAATGAATGAGTCGGAATAAAACATGAGAAGTATAAGTTTACCAAAGAACACTTGCAAGAAAAAGTAGGCATATCTTAACAATATCTTGATATCGATAGAACTAACTTGCATGAAACAAACTGATGTAAAAAACCATAGTCATAACAGAAATGAGAATTGCAGGTGCACAAAAATTGGACAATTTTATTGATTCAAAGAAAAATAAGCCTGAATAATAACAAAAGATGCCATAGGACATGAGAAAATGTATGATTGATGCTGCCAGTACTCACACCTGTGAGCTTGGAAGGGAAGTTTACAGTATCTAGAACGTTATTTAGATGGAAAACTTGATGCAGTAGAATTTTGAAGAAAACATAACCATTAAACAAGAAGCAAACTTAGAAACCATGACGACAAGCATAGCTCTCTGTATGATACAGGAGGAGTTTACAGTATCCAGAAAATTATTTAAATGGAAAACTTAAGGCAGTAGAATTAAAATTTAACCATAACATAAGAAGCAAACCTAGACATAATGACAATAAGCATAGCTCTATATAATGCAGGTACTTTGGAATGAGGGCACAGCATCTTGCTAAAAAATTCTAAAATAAAATTCTACTTGTCATCTTGATCATTATTTTTTGGGACACCTGACAGCATGGTAAAACAAGCAGTTACATAACATATGCTGAAATGTACTTGAAGTAAATCAGTCCACATCATGCATCTGATGGTTTAAATATCAGTTCATTTTCAATATGCCTCCCAATTTTAACAAGGAATTGCCATAAAGTTCCAATTAAGATAAAGTGCATCTACAAACAACCAGATGCTAACTTGTGATCAAAAGCCTTTACCCAGAAATCTTGGTGCTCCACAATGTTGCTGACATAATTACGACTGATTGTCACTTTCAAAACATACCTGTGAGACAAATGCAAATCAATTTTAGTCATTGATTTAATAAATTGTTATTGTTTATCTTAGATACTTCTCACCACAATAGAGACCTACGTGTAAAAGGATAAGTGCATCATGCAGTTCAGGCCAATAACTCAAAAAGTGCACAGGTTCTACGATGAAAATGTTCATTGAATCTTCTCTCATGTGGAATAAGATAAAGATAAAAGGGCACGCAGAATTCAAACAAGCAAAATAAATTCCTTGAATTATATGTGCCCAGGGATTTATCAAGCTTCAATCATGGACATCTTTGGCTGTTTGTCTCTCCTTTTTTATTATTTTCAAAATCCAGCTGTAAATGGCTAGAGTCAAAATTTCACTTGAGAAAAAATTGTTTAGCTTTTTCCTTTGACTAATTCGTTATTTAAAACCTAAAAGTAACAGATGAAAAGTGACAAAAACCTAACTGTCTGAGCCAATAGGAATATTATCAAAATATGAATACAGGTTGAGTTAGGACAAAGATCGGTCCAGGAACATTAAACATAAGCCTTTCTACAGGTCTCATATTGTAGGATAAAAAAGTGATAATACAGAATGAACAGAAGACAATGTCAATCACAATAGAGATAAAATTTCTTAAGGTTGTTTCTTGTTAACAACAAAAGGTGTTTACTAAAATTATGAATGTCAATGTCTTGTCCATACTGTATAATGATTTTCATAACTATCTAGGGCATGCTACAATGGGTTTTACAAACAAAATCACTAACTGGCTCCAACACTGGGTACATGTTTGTTCAGTTTGATGCAACCTTAGTCAGCTAAGACTTTATATGCTATGATACAAGGATAGCGTAAGTAAACGACAATCTAAATGCACTTGAACCAAAAAATAAAAATCAAGGAATCTAAAACAAAATGGCATATGTACCTTAATCGAACATTGATACCATTATATGACTCATAGGGCATCTCAACAGAGGAGAACTCAAATGGAAAAGTTTTTCTTTCATAAATTTCACCAGGAACATCAAGCTCACGCACTGCAAACATAAGAAGTTATTAGACTTCTAGTACACAATTTAGAAAAGAAGACCAAATGACCTGAAATATGTAGGTATATCAGTATTCTAAGCCAATTATAGCCAAACTCATTCTACACATATATACATCAACGAAAAACATCCCAAACTATTACAAATATATGCCATTTCTACCAAGCCAGCGATTTCTGCCTACATCAGACCTTCAGCCTTGCCTCTTCTCCCCCTTCAAATATCATCCTTATTGATACTTGTCCTATCATTTAGTTTCTTTGCAAGATTGAAGACCTACGCTTTAATACAAAGGCATGGTTAATGATGCTCAAAATTCGTGTAGAGAGAGGCAAACACAAGGGACATATATATATATAATTTTCTCTCCTGTGCCTTGGTGATAGACATTTCCATTAAAATTTATGTTTACTAGTTCCTATTGAAAGAACAAAGTGTGTAGTTTATATATATCTTTGTTGACTTCAGGATATTGAAGATAACTCTAAGCGAACAAAAACAGATAAATTATCATCTTCCTCTATCATTTCTAGGAGTCGTAGAATTTATTGTGTTAATATATTGGAGATATGGCAAACTCTTTCCATCTATCTTCACTATGATATTCACAAATATTAGTCATTTTCCCCATTATCTTTTCTTTTGCACGTTGACTTTCTCCCTATGCATTGATGGCACTTGGATATGGTTATATTAACAAAAAGGCATAAATCATCTTCTTATACCTGATCGAATTAATCACATGTGAGTGTGATATTAGATCGGTCAAGTAAATACCATAGGCTAGACAAACTCTGCTAATTACATATCATTATTTATTTTTCTAGTCAATTAAAGACTTAAATGAACGTAATATCACAATATCACTAATCTTTTTTATGTGCCTATACAATCTAATCCTCATCAGAAGTTAAACAATTACGTCTAAGTTTAATAAGAACTAATAGGCCAATGAAATGTTGTGTAGACAGAATCAATGTCTTATCCTTCTAAGTTATAACCCAGTAGGTTCTCATTTGAAACCTAAAATCACAAACAAACGCTAAGCATATCACCATAACAAATTTCAGGAACAGCTTGTGATCACAGGACATCAACATATTTGCTAAGAAGACATAAGTGTATGGTCCATTATGTCCTTTTCTCGTAGACACATAGCAAGTATACTAATTCACACTCAATCCCAACAATTCATTATGCTTTGTGGGCCCAAAGCTTAGTTTAAATAAGATGCCTATGATGTGCCTGAGCCAAAGCCATGGAAGCAATTCTAATGACCAACAATCTGCTTGCTGAGTTTGCAATATAACTGATCTGAAATGGTGAAATCCACTTGAGTATTTTGTAATAAAACTGATGCAAGAAAGATGAAATGTCCACAAACCTAGAGAGGTGAAGTCATAAAAGTTTCCTCTGTCAAAATATAGCTCTGCAAGAATACAAGAAAAATAAGAAAGCAAAAGAAAAAGTGAAATCAAGGAAATATACGAAAAGTAAGCTCAAAATTCTAAATTCCTAGGCTTAACATTCTACTACAATTAAAAGGGATTTTTTTTATGTATGGATTATTAAATCATTTGAAGTTATATAAGTTCAAAAAAATGTCAATCTGAAACTGCAAAGAAGAATGTGCCGCTTTAGACAGAAAAAAATGAAATAATAGAAGTAAAATCCCTGCACCATTGTTTACCTAGAGAATTAGGATAAATCAATATAAGCTACACTAAAAATTAAGCCAACCATGATACATAATCCACATTGATTCAAAATTGGACGGATCATCAGCCATTACTTAAAGAATTAATAGCATTTGGCCACAAAAAGCTCTAGATTAGAGAAAAAAGTACCAGCTCCTTCTCCGTCTCTTGTACATTAAGCCTAAAACAAGCCATGAACTCTCGATGTTTCTAATTATCACAATTAAATCACTATACATTATAACTTAAAAAACAGGTTGTTGCTAATTGCAATAATTGACATATGAAAAAAATAATTTTTTTTGGGATAGTCAAACTAAACTGGGAGATTAGATGGTCATGCTTCTAACTATAAGAAGCACAAAACATTGTCATTTATAATTTTTTAGAATTGTTATTTTGTATAAAAAAGATGAAGGGAACAGTTATGCCAGAATTAAGCATGCCCTGAAAATCTAACATTTTCAGTTTGCCATGAAACAACCAAAAAATCATTAGATAAAAGTGAAGCATACCAATCTGACCAAGGAGCTCAATTTTCACACCAGTATGTTCCAGTTTTTTCCCTTGAAGTGGATCTATAGATACCTGCAATGTCATTTCTCTATGATTTGTTCATATAATAGTTACATGTGATTTTTCATTGTATTCATTATTTTAAAGAAATAGTAAAATTCCAAATCCATGCAATAAACCTCGCCAACAATATTTTCTAGGCTTTGAAAAAGTGGAACCATTGCAGTCTGTCCATTTTCTTTCTTTATAGAAGCCTGCGCAAATACATTAATAAATAGGAAATTAAAATAACAAACATGCCAAAGCCCATCCATAACATATTGCAAATCAGTCTCAAATTCATACCGCTTGAATAAAAGAAGACATAAGAGAGTATAAGTATGAAAACGATTATGCCATTCACCTTCTTTCTGGTTTTGCCATCAATAAATGAAATTGTTATGTGACATGGTGGCTTGAAAGCTCCAATAATATAATTCTGAAATATAAAACACAGATAACAATGTCAGGAATTCAAGTTTAATCCACTATACTGAATTCGGTAAGAATGAAAAACAAAATTGTTGTATAAAAAATTGGGTATGCCAGCTATAGATGATCATGTTTCATCAAATGGTGAGTAAATAGGCATGACCATGTATCAGCCACCAAGTCATAATTGAGTTTAACTATATGTTAACCACTTGGGTCGGGTCTGCATAGAAAGTGGCAATACTTTCCTGGTAAGTGAATTGGATCCATGCTGAGATATGCCAGTCAATACACTAATTCTTACTGACTGAATGTGCATGCACCAATACAGACAAGTTGATTTTTCATAAACATAACACTGGAAAACATCCCTCTGCTACCTTAGTTACCATATAATGATAATGTATAAGAAATCATCAAGCAAACTACTGATATCGATAGTGAAGATTGAGACAAACCAAAAAGATTCCAGATTCCAGAAAAAGTTGAATCTTGCAAACAGATAATCATACTTTGGTGCAGACCCCATCTTTGAACTAGTCACGAATCACATAGTAATTATATGTAGACTAAGGCAACTTCTAATAATTAGCAATAGGTACTTAGCATGCCCCTAATAATAATGAAGCTATGATATAAAAGGTTAAAAGGAGCACTAAATTTGAATGATGAGTCTTTCACATATGAAAGACATTCCGCAGAGAACGCAAGAAATCCATGTTTGGTTATTTAACTTCTTTCATGGTCACCTATGAGATGGTTGTAACTTCTTTCAAGGTCAAAAGGAGCACTCAATTTTACTTACAGATATCCTCACGATAGATAATGTGCCTCTTGTTATCAGCTTGAGTTCATTCTTGCATAATTAAGCATAACGTACTTGTGATGATAGCATCTATGTTCACTCATATATTGATAAGAAAATTTTTCTCTAGCATATATGTATTACAATCAAACCAGACTCTCATCATGACATTATAATGATGTAAGCACATTCAAGTCTCATAATTTCCAAGATATAAATAGCAAAAACATACCATTCTCAAGACTGACTATAGGTTAACTCCTTTGGAAAAGTATCTGCACCTAGAAAATGCAATAAAATGAACCTTAATTTAAAGCAGAAACATAAGCAACTCAGAACTCGACACCAATAGAGCCAGAAATATATTAGCATAAAAACATCAAAGGTTAGGTAATCTTCCAATTTGCAAGGTCACAAAAAATCACATGGAAGCATATGGTCAAGTAATTGTACAGAGCCTAGGCAATACAATAATAGTAGCATTGATTATATTAGACAATTAATATTTTAATAGTTAGGAATTAATTTAATTTCTAGTCAATGCTTTGAAGATAATCTTCGTCTAACAATTTCCCTACTAATTTGCATCTATCATATAGGAAACCGTAGAATTTATTTCATCCCTCACTTCATTCTCTCAAAGGAAACAGCTGAAGAGATTCGAATGCTTGTTTTTCTCCCTCATCATAGCTTTCTTCTGCCATATATCTTGCACTGACAGTCTCTATTCTTCACAGTAAACAGACCCTTGATCAATAATAAACTTTTCATAACAAAGTATCTAGAAGTGTCGTCTTTACTTAAAACATTAATAGTTAACATTTCCAACCTAATAATACTTGGTAAGTAACGATGTGCAAATAAGACCTAAGTTTCTATGATCTGACAAGTGATAACCAGAAAACAGATCAGCGTGCATGCAGAAAGCTATATGAAAAACGCACATATTGAGAACATGTGGCATTGCCACAATTAATACAGAATCTTCATAGCCATTTCAATCCTCTCAGCAAATAGATCTGCTGCAATAAAGTCATGCGCACATTCTCTATGCAACGCTCATCCAATAACTTAGTTTAATTTAATAAAATGATTGTTGAAAAAAACGAATTCACAGGTAACAGGAAACCAATCGACCGCATCGCCGAGAACGGGCACCAGCGGTTAACATCAATTTGCATCACTTTCAGTTTAACAATTTAGTCTCGAACAGTACGAAAAAATTCTAATGGTAATGATCCAAGCAGATCATTCAGACAAGAGGAAAAGGGATTTCCGCTTCAACGAGGGGGATCGTTCGGATCGTAGCAGATCAGGAGATGCATCCCGTAACTAGGAGCGACGAAACAGGGAAAACACAAGAGGGGGGCGAGAAGTTACCTCGCAGGCGACGGCAGGATCGGTGCGGAGGAGGAAACCAGGGAGGCGCTACTTGTTTTTGGCAATCGAGTCGTTTGCAGAGAATCGGAGGAACAAAAAAGAAGGAAAGTATTTACTAACCATTAGAATTAAAAGTACCAATTAAATAACAAGCCCGTCTAGCTCAGTTGGTAGAGCGCAAGGCTCTTAACCTTGTGGTCGTGGGTTCGAGCCCCACGGTGGGC
>JBAMIE010020757.1:0-19455 GCA_037177295.1 Kaempferia parviflora
ATACTCTCCGACTCATTCGTGCTGGTGCACACCGAGTGCTCGAGGCACCTCCAGGCACCTCAATATTTAGGTACGTCATTTTTTTTAATTAAAAATTCCTAAACTCCAAATATTATACCTCAAATGTCATACGCCTGTGAGCATCTAAAATATTTTTCATTTTAAATTTTTTTAGCTTAAACACTATGACTCAACCCCTGAACGAAAAAACAAAATCTTACCTTATGATGCTCACAAATAAGTGCCAAGTATATATATATATATAGAAAAGAATATTAGCTTGCCCGACGCTTCCGGCGTGACTGTGAGCAACATCCAACGTGGTTGATTTGACACAACTCAATTTTTTTAATCCCTCTCCGTCTCTCATCTGCATGTAACAATTTTCTCTCTTTCATTTTAAATTAAAATAAAATTATTTCTTCTCTTTCCCATGATTACATGCAATTGTAGCCCAGTTCTTTCTTCTCTCTCCTGAAATAGCTGCAACAAACTGTTGCAGCTAGTGCTGCAACAAGCTATTGCACGCAGATGAGAGAGGAAAGAGAGAAAATGTGTTGCATGCAGATGAGAGAGGAAAGAGCGAAAAGTTATTGCATGTAGGTGAGAGAGATTAAAAAATTAGATTTTGGCCGCGTCAGATCATCCATGTCAGATATCGCTCATATAAGGTCGGGTAGGATAACATCTAGAGAGAGAGAGAGAGAGAGAGAGAGAGTGCACTTAGAGTTTAGTCTTTAGGGTTTAAGGTTTAGGTTATAGTATTAAACCTAAAGAAATTAAAAAAAAAAAAAAAATTACATATGGCACTTGTAAGTAAGCACCATAGTGTGCAACATAAGGTGAGCAAGGTAATAGGACTATATATGTGTATATATTGATAATTCAGATATTCAACTCTCTGAATCGACAAATCCTAGAGGTGATCAACCAAGCTTAGGAATGTTTTCCACCTACGACCCGGTAAATCAAAAAGTACTCGCAGAGGTCATCGTTCTTAGAATTATCATCTCGCTGGAGAAAAAACTTGCGATGCACCATATCTGGGATTCGACCCTTAGATGTCTGGTTAACCGCATAAAAGATCTAACTGCTGCATCACTGTCCTGGGATGGCTAAATCATTCAAGATTGTAATTATGGTTTACCAGTTGAAGAGATTAAGAAACTTTTATTTCTTTCACTGAAAATATTTTCTAAGAAGATACTTTATAAATTTTCCAGTGTTTGGTGGAAAAATTATTATTAATCAAAAAATTCCTTTTGATTCCTAAAAATAATCTTTTGAGAAAAATGATAGGTCGTTTATTCAAACATTTTCCCTGCACACTCACTCATTTGCAAATCAAATACTCTTATTAATAAACTCTTCTTCATCATCTGCCCTCCAACCTCAGAGCCCTGCCCACATTTAGGTAGGGCGATCAATTTGGCAGGCTGGACGGGCCAAGCAGACAAGGCAAGTTGGGCAGGGTTTGATGGCCCAAGTGAGGCACCTAGCCTATCCCTCTCTCCCCTTCTATCTAGCTGCTTGATCAGCTCCAACGAATCTGATTCAAAGGAAAAAATATTTCCCCCTCTATATGTCCAACACAAAAATATTTTTATCTCTTTGACGTGTACTGAAATTCATGAACCAAGCTTGAGCTTAGCATGGAATATGTATTTGTAAACACTACCCGAGAATGAGAACTAAATTATCTTCATGAGATAACAGAAGAAATAAAGGCGACAAAAATTTCATAAAGTGTGACAGCAAAGTAATTTCAATATTGATACTTGCTGTGATAAAAAAAAAATAAAAAATTAAATTAAATTAAAAAAAAAAAAAAAAAACTCCTAAGGAAATCAGAAGCAAGGTACTTTTCCCTTGACATTACGAAAGAGACAAATAATTGAACTCAAATTTCCTTTCTCGATGCCACTCAGATAAGACGAATTGGTCTTTTCTTGATTTTAAGCGCATTTCTTTCACTTTGGCCCATTGTACGTAGGGTAGAAATGTACTTGAAGGGCCTTCATCACACATGCCCAGTCGGCCAACCGTGGGCAAGAATGGAAAGAGAATTTTAGACCAGGAAAGATGGATGGATATGGACAACGTTGGCATCTTTTTTGGACACTGGACATACAATCGCCAAATGGTTTTTAAGAGTTATTAAGTATTCTTAGTGGTTTTACTCTTCTATGATAGGACTACACATGATATTTCCTCCATTTTTTGGTGAGCAAAAACACTTAGCACTGAAATTTGAAGTTCCTTACTTCCTATTTTCTTTTCCAACTGAAATAAACCACCAACTCTGCTCATCTTGCTCAAAAGTTTTGCATGAGGACAGAAACACACCAAAACACATGGTACTGTGTTTCCATTTTATGTTTTCTTTATACCCAAGTTGGACTTGGATGTTTTAGTATATTTTGTTCTGTATATAGCATAAGTCTGCAGATTCAATAATTAACTCTACGGCTTTAGATGGAATAACTGAGGATTAAACAAGCTAAATGATGTTTTCCTAGCTTTTGGTTTTATATCCTAGTGTTGGCAATATCCGAACCTTGGTCAGTTCTTAATAAAATTAGTCTTCAGAAAAGGATATTAACACAACTATTAGGTTTACCTTTATGCTTCGCTTGGCTCTGGTAGTGTAATCAACCGTGAACTTGAGTCATACACCAAGGCAGTGCCACAGCTGTAAAATATTCAACGTGTATTATTACTTAAATCAAAATAGTAGGAAAACGAGTATTAAGAAACACAATGGGGGAAAAGGTCAAAATTACTCACTTTGAACATTTGAGTGTGTTTGTAGAGCCACCGCTTGACACTGATAATATAGTCCCAAAAAAGGAAACATTTTCTGTACCACAGTTCGGGCAGGGTCCCTCAAAGATGAATGGTAAAATCAGTTTAGCATTTCATGAAGGAAAGAAGAAACTACCAAGAGTTACTGAGATCAATGGACGCGTACCTTCAAGATGAGAAAATCTTTCACTATGGCATTTGTAATTGCTTGTGATATCCAAAAAATAAATGGTAAAGCAGCAAACCATGTAAAGATGAAGCTGAAGGGCTCTGGTAACTGCATCATGACAACATAAAATTTGAAAGATTGATTGGCAATAATATTTTGATATGAAACACAAATGGGTTAAATGAATTCATCTGGATCATGACATTAGCAGCAGTAGAAACCTAGAATTACCCCCCGAGAGTCAATAAACATGTGCATGGTTGTTATCTTACAGCTTCAAGAATAAAGATGATAGGAAAAACATTTTCTTCTCCAAGGATTCCAACTCAACCAGTGAATTTATTGAATTTGAAATTTCATTTGATAAATTAGTTTTAGGATATCCTTGATGACGTGTATATTCCTTGTCCCTGACAATCAATTAAGCATTTTGTATGCAAAACACTATGGAATTGAAATTTCAAAATGATTTGAGAGAATATCTTTTAGCCAGTGACCTAAATGAGAATAGTGGTATTTATTTTTAATTTTGAAGAACAAGATATACATAATTAGTTTTCTATAGAGATAATGATCCTCAAACTTCACTTCTCTGTAGCCACTTGTTTGTGCGCAGCTAGGAAATTGTAGAAACCAAACTATCAAAGTGATGGCTGTTGGTTCAATAAATTAGTATATATGGCCATTCACAATGGTGAAAGTGTGTGTGCTGACAGGCTTAAGCCTTTGAAGGATGTAGATGAAATTGTTAGTGTATTCCTTATAATCTAGAATTCAGGCACATCACGTATTAAAACTCATGGATGTCGGCTATGTTAACTAAACCAGTTTCCAGAAATAACCATGCATCAAACCTTATGACTACTAATTCAGCTTATTACTGTTTTCCTGCACTGAACTCCAACTTCATGGTCAGGGTAGAAATCAGGAAACACACTAAAGATATAGAAGATATATTTACCTCCAAAAGATATGTGATCTCAAAGCCGGTCAAATCATCTAGAAAGAAAAACCTGTTATCCAAGAAAGTAGATGAAATCGATTTAGGAGTACTGGTATAAGAATGTGACAGCTGGACTGTACTGGTTAGACTATTTTGGAAAAGAAAAAGGTACAAACACCACAAGAGTGAACCCTGACCACAACAACTTCAAAGGCTCTCGCCAATGAAGCTCATTGGCACCTTAAGATTATCGATTATAGAAACGTATTTCATGTTACCATATGCAACAACTTACAGCTACGCGGTATCTATTAGAAGTTCCCAAATTTCAGCTTCAAATTGAAACAGAGAAATGCAACAAGAAGTTCATATATTCATCATTCAGCATGGCTGGGGTTTCTTCTACTCTTTTAATTCCTTAGAACATCAAGATCATGGTTGTCAAGATTGGGTGATGTGGATCGCCTAAAGTTGGCTCGGTATCAATTAAGGAAATTCCAATCTTTCATGAGAAATTGGTAATATATAAAAGATCTGTGGAAGTTCTAAAAAAACCTCGAGATTTAAATAAATTACCTATAGTCTATAGAAAAAATAGATTGCACAAGAAAATCAATGGAACCATTGAAATTTTGCCAAATTAGGAACAAAATGGATAACAATGGTTGAAAATTTGTCTAAATTAGGTTGATTAAAAAAATTCAAGATTTTCAACGAGCTTTATGCCAACTCCAAATTGAACTCTAGCAAATAGGCACAAGAGGGTTAATTCGTAAACAACCACCAACTTGACCCCCAATCTCATGTATCTCTCTCTTTAGAATCAATTAAACAAAATTACTATTAATTGAGAGAAACCTAGATGTGATTTAGGAAGCAATTGAGCCATATAATACCAAATACAATTTTATCAAATAATATCAATCATATATTATTATTACTAAATTTGTAGTAATAAATATAATTTTAACAATTAGTGTGATATATTTTGATATTTTGATGAAATTATCTATTATAGTACATTTTTGTTATTTATTGCTTCAGTATTAATTAGCCGACCTTATCTAATGGGATAAAAATTGATTTTAATTATTGCTTCAGTATTAATAGATACATTTTATTGTTAATTAATGATCTAATGTATATAGACTTATATTAGTAATTTACTATTATCTAATAGTTATAAAACAAAATTTTATCAAATAATAACAATAATATCATACTATACTAGACATACATATCATTAATTATATGATATTTAATGAAATATAATGTACATCCTGATTGAAAACAATCAATTATTTCATGTAGGAAGCATTTTTTTTCTTTTCGATTTTTTTGAAATGATACCACGTTCACCTATCTTACTCATTTGAAATAATTGCTATTTAGGTTTCTTTCACCATTTGATCCCACATTGATTCCAATTTTGACAACCATGTTCAAGATCAAACCATACAATTGTGGAAAGCATTTCCTGAATAGAGAGAGTAAAGAAACAACAGTCATGTAAGAAACCTGAGAATAATTGTTACTTAAATTTAATTTCAAAAGATTGATAGACTCAATCATCATATAATAGTATGCATTATGGGAAAAGGTATCACTCACAGTGTAAGAGCGATAACAGCTGCAGGCACATTCAATAGGAACATCTTGAAGTAGTCAACAGATAAGTCACTATAAACCTGTACAAATAACAATAAAAGTAACTTTTATTTCTGTTTGCAATTCTTGTATACAGTTTGTAAGTCGCTAAGAATCTTGCTATAGTGACATTTCAAAGTTATATACATAATGTCTTAGGTTGGACACAATTAAGTATTGTACAATTATTCAGCTATATAAAGCTTTCTTCACTTTCAAATCACTTATTATTTAGTTGTTCAACAATGATTTGGCCTACCTCTAGAATTTATTGGCCTTGGAAGCATGAAAAACCCAACCACTATGTATCTGATATTCCAAAAAAAATACTAGCATCACACAGATCCACACACATATGTCAACACTAGTGCAATTATGAGTACTAACCTCAAATGATCATTACAATGTGATGTTATTCAAATTGATCATTTTCCCATTAACATCCAAGGGTGCATGATCTCAGCAAAGTAAAATAAATAGCAAATCAGTTAACTAATGAAGTGGGTGGATGATTTAAATATTATATAAATTCCATAATACATAAATAACCAGTTCTAAGAGAACCTTCGAAGCATGATCTAGGAAAAGTATGTAGTGAAAAACAAAATTGCTAAGGTTATATTCTCAAGATTCTCTCAAGAAATTTCTGAAATCCACTTAAGGAGATACATTAGCTTGACTAGTTATTCATTCTTGCTAAAAGGTAAAATAAAACAATTAAACAATAATTACATTAAAATAAGCATGCAAAAAATAACTAGAATGATCGATTATATAATATGTTACTATATAGAACACAAATAAAACTGGATTTAAAAATTGTACAAATCTATTACATAATTGAAGAAATATAAGAAGATACCTTCCTACTTCGGAGACTACATCGTGGACCTTCTTCTACAGTGCTACTCCCTTCTTTCTAGAAGAAATGTAAGGGAAATAATAATAATAGTGTACACAAAAAAAAAAAAAGATACAAATATCTACAAAGAAGAAAAAAAAAAATCAAAGAAAATCATAGAATAAAGTTCAATGAACTGCAAATCAATAAGTAACAAAGAAAAATACTATCAAGTAGCAATTAGGTACAGTTACAATATATATAAACACAGCAACAACAACCAAACATTATCTCACTAAGTGGGATCGGCTATATGGATCTTTCTACTCTATTGGGCTCTATCCCTACTATATCATCATCTATATTTAAATAAATTTTATCTTATTTTATTGTTGCTAACTAAGTCTTTATGAGTCTTCCTCTTCCTCATTTGATGTGTATTTATCATGTTTCACATCGCCTATCTAGGTCGTCTAAGTATATGTTTGTACTATCTTAAACGTATCTCTCAGAGTTTTTCCTTAATAGATGCAACTCCGACTTTTTCTCTAATGCTCTCATTTCTTATTCCTCGTATGTCCACACATCACCTTAACATCTACAGCTCTACAACTTTCATCTTCTACTCATGTGCTTGAGTCATAATTCAGCATTCAGTGTCCTATAACTTTAAAACTCTCACTTTCAGACAACTCGTCATTTCCTATCTTAATAATTGTCTCATTACGCCTAATATTACTAAACTTAAATTTCATATATTTTGTCTATACTCTACTAAACTCAAAATCTTTCACTTCAAGTGTTTCCTGCCAAAATTCTAGTTTAGCATCTACTCCTTAACGTGTCTCATGTACCAAAACAATATCATCTACAAACAATATGCATCACGGTACTGTATCTTGAATGTATCTAGTGAGTTCATCTATGATTTGTGTTAAAAGATAAAGACTTAGAGTTGATCATTGATGTAACCTTATTTTTATTAAAAATATTTCAGTTAATCTACCATATCTTTAATTAGTTCAACATATATTACGCTAACACCTCTTTTCTAGAATTCTCCATATAATTTCAATTGGGACTGTATCATAAGATCTTGTTTTTGCTCCTAATAATTTTTAATTAGTAGCCCGAGAAGATGTATAGCTTCTATTGTCGACTTTTAGGCATAAACCCAAGTTGATTTTCGGTCACAGTCTCCTTCCTTAATCTTTTTCTATTACTTTTTCTCAAATTTTCATGGTATGACTTATTAGTTAATACCCCTATAGTTTGTACAATTTTGCACGTCTCCCTTATTCTTATATAAGAGAACTAAAGTACTTACCCTTATTAATCAGATATTTTGTTCATTTTCAATATCATGTTAAATAATTTTGTAAGTTTTCTAGGCATTTCCATACCTCTATCAGAATATCTTCTAGTCCAATAGTTTTTCATTTTGCATCTCATTTAAAGCTTGTTCTATTTCTAATGTTTGAATTCAACGATAAAAATTTAAATTTCTATACTCATTTGACCTACTTAAATTACCTAAGTTAAGTTGGTCATGTAAATTTTCATTAAAAAGTTGTTGAAAATGTCCCTTCCATTGCTCTTTTATTTCTCCATTATTTACAAGTACCTATTGCATATCTTTAATACATCTTATTTAGATAAGATCTCTTATCTTCCTCTCTCTCACTTTATTTATTCTATAAATATCTCACTTTAACTCCGCCTATGACAAATCATTCATGGCCAGTCTCGAGCCCAAATAAAAGAGGGTTGCATTAGGTTTCCAGCCAGCGTAAAACTTTGGCAAAATTCAATGAATGGATCCATTAAACTATTATGTTAATGTTAGGTTGTTCCTCGTAAGGAAGGCGTTGCAGGGTCCGACTGTAACGTCTCAATAAGGACCGTTACATCTCTAGAACTTGGGGGTAGTGATAAATATACAAGAGTTCGCGTTGCAGAGTCCGACTATAACGTATCGACAAGAACTGCTATATCTCCGTGAGAACTTGGGTGTAGTGTTAAATAGGCAAGAGTTCTCACACCATACGTTAGATAAAAACAAATATGATCGAAAAACTAATAATTTAAGATTTAGAACATGAAACACAGGAACCCTCACTATAAATCAATAGAAAGAGTAGATACGATGATTAGGAAAAAAATTAATATTTTGTGTGTACAAAGACAAGAGAAGGCAAAGATGACAGAGAACTCGGGTTTTAAGTTATGGTACACGAAAAGAGTCAAACAAGAAATGAAGTGGGTATAATTGTAAATAGTTCCTTAAAGGATGAAGTTGTAGGAGTAGTTAGAAAAGAGGCTAGAATTATAGCTCTTAGATAATAGTGGCAAAAGAAACTATGAATATAATTAGCGTATATGCATTGCAAGTAGGATTAGATGAAGCTACTAAATCAAGATTTTGGGACGACTTAAATAAAATATTACAAAACATTCCGCCAAATAAAATGATTTTTATAGTAGGTGATCTAAATAGGCATGTTAAAGTGAAAAAATGAGAAATATGAGAGGGTACATGGGGATTATAGGTTTAAAACGAGAAATGAAGAAGAGAAAACTATATTAGATTTTGCGATAGCATATGACCTTATATTAGCTAATACTTTTTTTAAGAAGAGAGAAGAACACTTAGTCACATTTAAAAGTGGGAATAATAAATCGCTACTTTCTTATGGTTAAGAAGAGGGATAGAAGGATTTGTAAAGATTGTAAGGTTATTCCGGGAGAAAACTTAACTACCTAACATAGGTTAGGAGCGTTGGATATAAGCCTCAAGCATAGTAAAAGAAATTATATATGACTCCTAAAATTAAGTGGTAGAAGTTAAAGGATGAGAAGCAAAATATATTTAAGGAGAAGGTAAGACTACAAATATTAGGTAAAATATACAGTGACTCTAATATGACATGGGATAAAATGGTATCAAAGTTGAAAACAGTAGCTAAGAGTGTACTTGGTGAGTCAAAGGGACATGCACCACTAAGGAATCTTAGTGGTAGAATAAGAAAGTACAAGAAAAGTGAAAGAAAAAGAAATAGCTTATAAGGAATTACATATTTGTAAGAACGAGTAAATTTTAAAAAAATATACAATAGCCCAGAAAGAGGCTAAGAAAGTAATGAATGAAATAAAGAATAAAACTTTTGAACGATTATATCAACAATTGAATACAAAAGAAGGAGAAAGAGGCATTTATAGAATAACTAAAGTGAGAGAAAAGAACATAAGATCTTACCCAAATAACATATATTAAAGATGAATGTATAAACGATGGAGAAATAAAAGAGCGGTAGAAGAGGTATTTTCATCAATTTTTTAATGAAAGTTTAGGTAACCAACCTAACTTAGGTAATTTAAGAAGGTCAAATGAGTATAAAAATTTAAATTTTTATCATAGAATTCAAATTTCAGAAGTAGAACAAACTTTAAATGGAATACAAAATGGAAAAGCCGTTGGGCCAAATGATATTCCGACAGAGGTATGAAAGTGTCTCCGGAAGCAAGATATTGAATGACTTATAAAATTTTTTAACATGATATTGAAAACGAAAAAAAATGTCTGATCTGCGAGGGTAAGTACTCTAGTTCCCTGATATAAGAATAAGGGAGACGTACAAAATTGTCTAAACTATATGAGTATTAAACTAATGAGTCATACCATGAAACTTTAGGAAAAAGTAATAGAAAAAAAATTAAGGATGGAGACTACAGTAACCGAAAATTAATTTGGGTTTATGCCTGGAAGGTCGACAATAGAAGTTATACATCTTCTTAAACAACTAATTGAAAAATATCGGTAACAAAACAAGATCTACACATGGTATTCATTGACTTAGAAAAAAATTATAATAAAGTCTCAAGAGAAATTATATGGAAAATTCTAGAAAAGAGAGGTATTAGCATAATATATATTGAACTAATTAAGGATATGTACAAAGATATAACGACCAGAGGAAACACTTCAGGCGGAGTAACTGAAGCATTTCCAATAAAGATAGGGTTACATCAAGGATCAGCTCTAAGTCCCTATCTTTTTACACTAATTATGGATGAACTCACTACACACATTAAAGGCATAGCACCGCGGTGCATATTGTTTGCAGATGATATTGTTTTGGTAGATGAAACACGTGAAGGAGCAAATTCTAAATTAAAATCTTGGCGGAAGACATTAGAAGAGAAAAGTTTTAAGCTTAGTAGAATAAAAACAGGATTTATGGAATTTAAGTTTAGCAATATTAGACGTAATGAGACAATTATTAAGATAGGAGAAAACGAGTTGCTCGGAACTGAGAGTTTTAAATATTTAGGATTATTTTTGCAAAATAATCGAGGGATTGAGAGAGATATCTTACATAGAATACAAGTACGATGGTTAAAATGGAGGAAATCGTCAGGTGTTTTATGTGATGGTAAAGTACCTCTAAAATTTAAAGGAAAATTTTACAAAATCACAGTTAGACCTGCTATGTTATATGAAGCTGAATGTTGGTCTATGACTCGAGCAATAAGCAGAAGATGAGAGTTGCAAAGATGAGTATGTTAAGGTAGATGTGTGGACATACGATGATGGACAGAATAAGAAATGAGAGCATTAGAGAGAAAGTCAGAGTTGTAGGGAAAACTCCGAGAGAAACGTTTAAGATGGTACGAACATGCACTTAGACGATCAATTAATGCTCCAATTAGGCGATATAAAACTATGACAAACACGCATATCAAACAAGTAAGAAGAAGACCAAAAAAGACTTATTAGCAACAATAAAACAAGATAAAATTTATTTAAGTATAGATGATGATATAGTAGGAGATAGAACTCAATGGCATAAAAGGATCCATATAATCGACTACACCTAGTGGGATAAGGCTTGGTTGTTGTTGTTGCTGCTTCATTCACTACTTTATTAGCCTCTTTCTTGACTATTGTATATTTTTTTAAGTTTTCTTTGTTCTCATTCCACCACCAAGATTCCTTACTTAGTTACGCATGCCCTTTTGACTCACCGAGTACACTCTTAGCTATTATTTTCAACTTTGATATTATCTTATCTCTTGTCATATTAGAGTCACCATATATTTCACATAATGTTTGTGCTCCTACTTTCTCCTTAAATATGTTTTACTTCCCATCCTTTAACTTCAACCACTTAATTCTAGGAGTTGTGTATATTTTCCTTCTACGGATGTTATGATTGAGGCGTATATCCAACACTATTAACCTATGTCAGGTAGTTAAACTTTTCTTGCAATCTTTACAAATCTTTCTATCCCTCTTCCTAACCATAAGAAAGTCAATTTGTAATTTATTATTTTCACTTTTGAATGCGACCAAGTATTCTTATCTTAAAAAATATATTAGTTAATATAAAGTCATATGTTATCGCAAATCTAATATAATTTTCCCTTCTTCATTTCTAGTTTCAAACCCATAAACCTCATGTACCCTCTCATATTCCTCATTTTTCACTCTGCCCATTTAGATCGCCTCTTATTAAAATCATTTCATTTGATCGAATGTTTTTGTAATACTTCATCTAGGTCATCCCAAAACCTTGATTTAATATCTTCATCCAATCCTACTTGAGGTGCATATATACTAATTACGTTCATAGTTTCGTTCCTCACTACTATCTTGAGAGCTATAGTCCTATCCACCTTTCTAACTACTCCAACAACTTTATACTTTAACGAACTATCTACAACAATACCCACTTCATTTCTTGTTTTACTTTTTCCTGTGTAGAATAACTTAAAACCCAAGTTCTATATCATCTTTATCTTCTCGTCTACCTATTTTGTCTCTTGTATATACAAAATACTAATTCTTCTCCTAATTATTGTATCAACTACCTCTATTTCTTTACAAATTAGGGTTCATATGATTCTAAATCTTAAACTATTAGTTTTCTTATAATATTTTTTCTTATCTAACCTATGGTATTAGCCGACCCCACCTAGTGGGATAAGGCTCGGTTGTTGTTGTATCCAACTTATGGTGTGAGAACTCTCGTCTATTTAACACTACATCCAAGTTCTATAGATATAGCAATCCTATTTATGTGTGTAGATTATGCATATTTTTAGGTATTGTTTATCGCATATCTACTTGTATTTCTTGAGCATAATTTACACTTATAGCACCCTATTTCATGACTGTGTCATACTTCTATTCATTTGGTTCGGAGCTCTGCTCTTTTGTATTTTGATTGATAGGATACATTTTGGAGCGAAAACGAAGTAAAACGGATGTTGGAGCAAGCTATGAGAAAAAGAAGCACACACGATCGTGCCTCGCACGATCGTGTCTGCCTCGTGCAACAAGCTCTATAGTCCAACCGTGCCTATCCTATGGCAGTAGTTATGCCACAGTCGTGTATCCTAAGGCAGTAGTTATGCCACGGCCGTGCCTGGGAGACACGCTCCAAAGAAGCAGAGAGTAGTAAATTATATCATGGTCGTGACTAGAAGGCAAGACTGTGCCTTTCCACCGGTGGTTTCTATGCCACAGTCGTGCCTCCTTGGCACGGTCGTGCCTTTTTTAGTTGTGGCTTCTATACCACAGTCATGCCTCATGGACACGATCGTGCCCTATTTCCAACACAGATTATGCCATGGTCGTGCCTTATAGGCACGGTCGTATGGCATGAAGTATGAGCCATGTGTAGAAAATCTCTTTTTTAAATAAGGGTTTTAAGGGTACCCTCTGTAAGATGGTATAGCGCTAGAGAGGGGTGAATAGTGCGAGTCTCTATTCGGATTTTTAATTGAATTTTTCGTCCAAACTTGAGTTTGATTATTAGTGTTGACTGCACCAACACCCCCAAGGTTCATTTCTGAGGACTTTTCGACAATCCATCCACGATCTGAAGCAAATTTCATCGATCCGTCCACGTCTAAGAGAGGATTTCATCCCAAGACATCGGTTACATCTTGATAAGCATTTCTTCCTCTCTAATCTCAATTTGGATTGTAAGAATGTTTCCTCTATTATCTTTGGGCTGTAATTTCATTACAATGAAGTAAATACTTCAGATCTTATGATGAAGGGAGTATTCATGATGTGATGTTGATGTATTAACTACGAATTTGCCCATTTTCTTATTCTATGAAATGTTTATTATGCCTTGTTCTTATTTAATTAAATATGTGTGTGATGAATGAATTCTTGTATGTGTTATTTGATTGAATGGATGTGAAGAATTAATCACCCTGTAAAGGAGATGGTTTAGATACTAGGGCCCTTAGTGATAAAGGGTATCCTTTAACCGGACTTTCTAGAGTGTCGCCTCCAAATAGGGACCAATTCTCTATAAAGGATTAGCTAATTAAAGTTTAATGGGTGACATCGGGTATTCATTTAACCGGACTTTCTACGTTATCTCTTATACTTTAGCATTCGAAGAGAATGGTGTAAGCACTCCGGTGCAACCTTCATGGTTCGTGCCAGTATTTGGTTAGGATCCTACAATTGTGTAAATGTGGAGATACGGAGATGAACAATTCATAAAACATCAACTAGCATCATGATGAAACTGAATTCCTAGGATTGTTTCCCAAACTAATTCTCTTCTCGTCGATTACTTGCTCACCTTGGATCTCTCTCTTTCTCTTGCTCTTTCTCTTGCTCTCTAGTTCTCATGCTTTCAAACAACATTGATCGTCTAGATAATTTCCTTTGCGGACTTAATTAGTACAAAATCAACAGTCCCTCGATCGATATTTTGATTACTTGATGACTTAACCATACACTTATGTTTTTGACAACACCTATGTTACCGTCAGACCCTGCAATGTAAGCTCTTGCATATTTATCATTGTACCCAAGTTCTATAGATGTAACGGTCATTGCTAAGACGTTAGAGTGCAACGTTCCTTCTGGAAAATAACCTAGCATTAGCACAATAGTTTAATAGATTCATTCATTGAACATTTGTATAGTTTAACGTTGGATGACAACCTAACGCAACCTTCCTCCTTTATCCGGGCTTGGGGTCGACCATGTGGTGGTAATTCGCCATTGGCGGATTTAGTTACTAACCAAATTTCAAAATCTCAATCTGTGTGGATCGGTGTCGTGGACATTGATTGGAACAATACTATGTTGATTTTCTACACATGGTACCGGTGGAGAATTGGAGGAGATAAAAAATTAAAAATAATAAACATAACTGTATAGCTAATTCATCTAGAATGACAAAGTAACATGTCAAAAGTTGTCAAATGTTAATATGACAAGATACTCATCGACATAATTCACATAAACAGATTTCTTGTGCTCCCACCAAGTGGCATTGAGTTTAGATAATTTTTCAAAATGATATATTTGGGCTATAACTCGAGCACATAAGCAGAAGATGAGAGTTGTAGAGATGAGGATGTTAAGGTAGATGTTTGGACATACAAAGATAGACAAAATAAAAAATGAGAGCATTAGAGAGAAAGTTGGAGTTACATCTATTGAGGAAAAACTCTAAAAGACATGTTTAAGATGGTATGAACATGTACATAGACGACCAATAAATGTTCCGGTTAGGCAATGTGAAACTATGACAAACACGCGTATCAAATGAGGAAGACCAAAAAAGACTTGGTTAGCAACAATAAAATAAGATAAAATTTATTTAAGTATAAATGATGTTATAGTAGGAGATAGAGCTTAATAGCGTAAAAAGATTCATATAGTCGATCCCACCTAGTGGGATAGGGCTTGATTGTTGTTGTTATATATGTTTCAAGTGTGACGTTAGACACTATACGAGATTTCAAGCCATGATACTAACACGATCAAAGATTATTTATAGATTTAATTAAGACAAATCAATTAGCACAAAAAAAACTCTAATGTAATAAATAATGTTTAATTTGTATAAATATCACTAGTGATAGCTTTGTAAAAAAGTTCAAAAGATTGAAATTGAAAGGACTTGATGATGATGATGATGATGATGATGATGATAGTTGCAAATTAATAGTCACCTAATAATAACACGTCTAATATTTTCATATGAGTACAAGTATTGACTTCAAGAAAAGGGGCAGAAAAAAATTTTAAAAAGACAGTATAACAATGCATGTTTTGGATTGAAAACAGCCTCTATACTTTTGCATAATAAGTCTGTTTACGGTTGACCGTCCATGACCACTTTATCAGGAAGCTTGCATTAGACGGAAATATCATGTTATTCTAGTCAACAGTCACTACTACTTTACCCAAAATGTGCTAAAACGAAGATTTGTGAACCTTTAGTCGCAGCTTCAGTTCATTGAATTCAGCATCTGTCATTATGGGTTTTCCAGCCGCGTAAGCCATTGAAGCTTCCAAAAGCTTCTGCTCATCTGAACCTGTTAAATGAATAAAAAGCAGTGATGCTGATTTTCAAGCGGTCTTCAAACATTTAGTTGATAGTTGGCAGAGACAAATAAGGAAAAATTCAAGAGACTTGAGAAAACAGATGATATACTTAGCATGACCACGCTGCTTCCTTCCCACATTAATTCTTCCTTGAGATTATCAAATTCTTCATTTGACATTATTGGCTTTTGGTCAAAATAGAATGACTACACAAATAAGACGAAGAGAAAAAAGGTAAGAATAGATCAAAACAAAGCAAAGTCATGATCATGTAGTTATAATACTTGCAAAGCTTGAAGAAATTCTTGCTCAAGCTCTCCTATTGTCTTTTTATCCTGCTTATCTATGCTGCAATATTGTAGGATTTTGCTATCAACAAGTTTGTCATCCTGAACCTGACCTGTAAGCAAAAAATTATGTGAGACTACATTTAGGATGTGATGGGTGACCATTGAAAATGTACTCTGGTAGAGTATAGTTTAGTCTAAAATGGGGTATGACTGACATAATTGTAAGAGGTATAACATTACATATAAATTAACACAATTAAGTGCTCCTTTTTCATATTATGGAAATCCAATAAAGGAAATCCTAACACTAGATTATAATCCTTACCAACTGAAGGGTTCCTGAGATTTGATGTAAGCTTTCCTCCCCCCTCTACGTCTATTCCTTCCCTCTCTTTACTAATTATTGCTTTTCAATATAATATGCATGTAGACACACAAAACAAACTGATAAAACAGAATGAATAGAAACATTAACCTAAAATAGCAATGATTAGAGCGGCATCAAAACAAAAACTCACTCTGGAATTAGAATTCTTTTGGAAAACCCTATAAAGGAAACCCTAACACCATATTATTATCCTTACCAAGGGGAGGACTGCCAAGATTTGATGTAAGCCTTCCTACCCCCCTCCACGTCCATTCCTTCCCTCTCTTTACTAATTATTGTTTTCAGTATAATATGCGTGTAGACACACAAAACAAAATGAATAGAAACATTAACTTAAAAAAATAGCAATAATTAGAACCGCATCAAAACAAAAACTACTCTGGAATCAGAATTATTTATAAAATCTCACTGGTTATTCATGGAGTATATCCTACTTTGTTTGAAATGACCAATTTTTCCGATGCCACAGATCCTCAAATATCAAAAGAAGTACTTTAACTTAAAGAATATATATATCTTGGTAATATTTGAGAAAAAAAAATAGGGCATAAAAAGAAACGAATAATGCTGAATTATTTAATTAGTCTTTTTATTCTCACAAGAGTTTGTGCCGGTTTGGTATTAAAAAAGGTCTTATCATCTATATTAAATGTAATATGCCGACATATAAAAATAGAGAGTTTACTTAAAAGTGCTTGTTTAGTTTGATGCTTATCAAAATGAAAATGCACATTTTTTTCATTGCCCTTTGTTGGCAAATGAGATCCTCTGTCCCACTTTTGTATGTCCCCGTGTTCCATTCACTGATCAGACGGATCACATCAGATCAGACATCCTTGAGATCTGACTTGATCTGATGTGATCCATCCGATCAGTGAATGGGACACGGGGACATGAAGAAAGTGGGACAGAGGATCCCATCTCCTTTGTTGGCGCCACACTACCTAGAATCTCTGTGCATTACTAAGGAACTGTTTTTTACACCACTAAATGGAGCACCATCTTTTTTTATAATGTAAGGCAAATATGTGATTAACAGGAGGGAAAAATATCAGTAAGCAATTTTGCAATGGTAAGCCATTGGGATTCCAAAACCTATTTTAAAATTCAATTCTACCGAGATGCAATCACACATTTTCTTTATCAAAGTTTGACAGTCCATATCACACTCTGAATATACTTGAAAGGCCATTTTCGATGTAAGTAAGCTTTCAGGGCATCATCTATTTGGGCAAAATATATCGTTACAACCCAGATTCACACACTGAATGTGGTTAATGATCTAAGATGGATTCGTTCAAAGAAAAAAAAGAATAGAACATTAACAAAGGAAGAACACAACTCTAGCCCATAAATACATTAGGACAGACCCAAAACATGATTAATACAACAACCCAAACACCTTCGGGGTTAAAGTAGGGGTGGGATCTGACATGTTACAAAACACAAACAGGTCGTTCTAACCTGGCTGGTCGGCGGTGGCCTTGGAGGTGCAGGGGTGGGCTCTGCGGCCGAGGTTTCGGTGAGATCGAAAGTGCGAGGGGAGATGAAGAGCGCGAGGGGAGAGTGGGTGCGAGCATCGGCAGCGGGAGGGGGACCGGAGCAGGACAGGGCGTCGCGGAGAGACGAGCGACGAGAGGCAGGCCATCTCGGTCGCCATTGGAATCGACCGCTGCGGTGTTCGTTTGTAGTTGAGTTCGAATTTGGATCGGAAAGATGAAGGAGGAGGTGAGCGGGGGAGAGAGTGAGAGGGATAAGGAGTGTGGGGCGGGCGGAACCTGTGGAGGACATTTTGGTCGCGAATCTCCCTATCGTTTTACAACCACGCTTTTCCTCCGAGTCATCGTGCCTCGCCCTTTCGACTCGGCGTTGCCCCGCCGTGGAACTATCTATGTGTTCTGTTCTGCACTCATTTCAGACGTCCTACTCAGGTGTCCGTTAACTTCTGTCCCATTATTTTTCTTAATGTCCTCGTATTTCATTATTGATTTGAAGGATCAGATTATATCTGATGGATGAATAGACATCATAAGAAATTCTTGATATATAATTTGGTCCATCGGAACAACAATAAAGCATGGGAACAAGAAATAATAGAATAGAAGATTTAAGTTGGTTAACCGGAGACCTATAAGGACATACGTGTTCTGTTCTGAATCAGGCGTAGGATGTTCCGAGCTCAGTCGATGGCCTGCTGTTGAACTGACTCACTATCGTCGCAGTTGACCTGTGTGTTTTGATTCACGCATAGAATTGCCTGAGTCAATTTGCTGGATTACTGTTGGCTGGGCAGAGTACTTTAATAAATATAATATATTGTTTTTTTAATAAAAAATATTTATAAAATATGCATCATATGTTTTATATATTTAATATATAGGTGAGACATTAGACATAGAAACATCGAATGTGACTCTGGGCATTAGCAACATTGAAAAGTTTACATTTGACCAATGGTAAAATAAAAAAAAAAACAAATTATAAACATAAAAGAAAGAAGAAAAAATTGTTGATTAGGGCAACTATTCATAAAAATAGTTGTTTACATCTCATAGACGATTGGACATGTCAGATATGGATGAAGAAAAAGGACTCTTATTCTATTTTTCATTCTAAAAATATTTTTATTTCAACATTGTTGTAATAGTTATGATCATAACTTGTTATAGAGCAAAATAACTTCGCCCTCAGGTATAGTCGAACTGGTCACTATATGGTAGATTTGTAGAAATGAATAAGGGTCGATTCTCGGTGAAACCAGCGAAAAATACGCTCCCACATATTGGCATGCTAAGTTTCCTAATTTACCTCTCTATAGATAGTTAAGGAGCCGGTCGTATGGGATGTAAGGGTCAGCTTATGACTTTTTGCAGAAATATATATATATATATATATATATATATATATATAGAGTAATTTTAGCCTGCACACCCATTCATGGGCGACCCGCGTGGGCGACCCTCACTGAAGGCGCCTTCCATGCATGGAAGGCGCCTTCA
>JBAMIE010020853.1:0-19453 GCA_037177295.1 Kaempferia parviflora
AATAATATATATTTATTTCTTTCATATTCTATGACTTGACAAATAATTTTTTTCACAAATAACATATTCCCACTAAGGCATTGCAAATAGAAACAAACTATAGTGGAATGATGTTGTGTTTAAGAGATAAAATTGTTCTAATAAGGTTACAAGCTGAATGTTGTGCCACTGTTAAAACTATCATTTACTTCGCTATCACTTCTAGAGTTCCCTTTTGCATACTATCAAAAGTTACTATGACTCTTCATGTGTAATTTCTTTCTCAAGTTGTATATTAATTAGGTGAAAAGGTTATATTTTATTATCCAACAATCACCTATTATAAAATAATAATGATACAAGGAGGAAAATTATAACTCTACGACTTTGATATATATACATGTAAGAATTTTATAACTCTAATCTATGTACATGGAGAAAAAAAAATTATATCTTTATAAGTTTGATATAAATGTAAGGAGAAAAATGATCTACAACTCTAACATATATATATGCATAGAGAAGAAAAAAAAATACTAACTATGTAACTTTGATTTATGTAAAATTTAATTATTTTATGTCCATATCAATTTTGTTTAAAATTGTTACATAGTCATAATTGTCTAAAATAAAAAAGAAATACATTTAATCTAATAAACTTATAAGAGTATTTATTTTTATATAATAGTTTTATTCAAAATCTTTACATGACACTAAATTGCTTTAAAATAAAAAAGGAAGGCATATACCGACTCTAGAGGGTTCAGGCAAAGGATGGGAGCTTTATTTTTGAATTGGAGTAATTTAATTATACTATATGACCATAAAATTTGTTTAAATTAAAAGAAGAAGGTCACAAAATGATAATACTCATCTCAGTCTAATATCGATAACTATAACTCCTCGACTAGATACAAATAGATAAATTATAAGAGATTTCAACCTGAAACAATAGTACATGTAGATGGTTAGGTAGCGTAGGAATTGCAACAATTTAAAAAGAAGAGGGGTGCTCTTTTTATTATAAAATTAAAAAAGAAAAAAAAACCTCTTTTAAAGAAATTGATGATTTTATTTTTTTCTCAAAATTAAGTAAGTTTATATCAAGGCCTGCGTTGTGGCCCATTAAAGGCCCACACAACACACTTATCCAAGCAAGAAGGCTTGTGCTGCGTGTGGTTAGTAATTCGCTCGTTATCTCCATTCGAACTTAGCAACGAGAACGGAGACGCAATGGCTACTGCCGCCGGCGTCATCCCCGCCGCCTCCACCATAACCTACCGCATGAGACCTTCAGCCACATGCGCCTCAGCTGGCCCTCTTTCCTCCTTTTCCTCCTCCCCTTCTCGTCATCATCGCCTCCCTCGCCCGCTCCGTCTCCGGCCCGGGAATCCTTCATGGAAAAGAAGCCCTAAGTCTAGGGTATGTTCTTCGAGATTTTTTAATTGAAGATCTTTGCCGCAATTGCTGATGCTGCGCTTCTTGTATCACTTGCGCAGGACTTACGATTGGTTTGTTACGCCGCCAAGGAGCCGCTCAAGGTGATGATATCGGGGGCTCCTGCCTCCGGAAAAGGAACTCAGTGTGAGATGATCGTGAAGAAGGTGTGTTCTCTATCTTTATGTTATGCCACTAAGCAAATATGCAATTTTCAGCTTAAAGTTTGCGTAGAAGGATCAGTCTCCCCAGTTGATGGAGACTTGACAATATACTCGGACTGGAATTCTCTAAAAAAATCTATTGTTAACCCAAACAATTTGCACAACCAAGGTATTGATTGAAGTGAGGTACCAACTGTATTTGAGTCAGAAAAAAAAATATCACGGAGAAAAAAAAAGTGTAGAAGATTTGTTAAGATGAATTTATGGAGTGACGAGATAGGATTAAATAAAATATTACCATATGTGAGTAGCTAGATGGAGTTCCAATAGATGGTCAAATGATAGAAAATGCATATAAAACTCGATGAACTTATTCAAAGACAACTAATAAATTCTATAGTTGAACAAGATGAATTACAGAATTAAAGAGGTTAAATGTAGGGGACGGCCAAATACAATTCTACTTTGCTATATGGCCTTTCATAGAATTCATTGGCATGACAAAATCTCTATAGCCACACCAAATAGTGTAATTTGGTTTTTTTGTTGTATGGTATTGGATCTCACTAGGTACAATGTGAAGAGGGAAATGCCACAAAATAATTAGACGAAATTGTATGAGCATCCTTGCAAATACAATTTTCCATATTTACCACATAATTTTAGTTATGTAATATCCCATCCTAAAATTTTGCATATATGTCATTGGGGAATTCTTTTTTCTTAAGTTAGTAAATAAAGTAATATTTAGTAATATTATCCTGATTTTTCAGATATATGAAATGAAGTTTAAAATATATCACTTATCGATAATACAATTTTTTCTTCAATATACTTTATTTGTTTAGTATTTTGAAATGACATTTTAATATTTCTAGAATGACATTGGTAAATTTCACAAAGGATACACCTAAAGTTAGGAATTTCTCAACAAAGGCATTTGGTATCAGAAGTTTCCAAAGGGTGCATTTCTCTCACCCTTTTCTTTTAGATACCAAAAATACCCCTTTATTCCCACTATCCCCTTATGTGCAGGAGCCATTATGTTGACCCAGTCAAACCACCTTGGTAGCCTTGAACATGAAAATGTTGTACCCCGAGTGTTTTAACCAAGGGTTTTAATGTTTGGGCAAAAGATTTAAGTTAGACTTTGCATATTGATCTAATGTGTGTGTCTAAGTGTGTAGAGATTTAGAAATACACACAAGTATACCCGATGACTTAGGGTATGTGGAAGTATGGAGAAAGGTGGTATGAAACACCTTAGGGACTAGAGGATGAAGAATATCGAAGGCAGGTACACCTAGAGCAGAAGACAAACGATCCAGAAGGATAGCACGGGATAAAGCTGACAGGCTCGATGCATCTAAGGGATGAGAAGCTTAGCGGAAAAGTACACTGGCAGAGCGAGAAAGAAGGACACGAAGTGAGTAAGAGGATTCAATGCATTTGAGGGATGAGAAGCCCGATGGAAGACTGCACAAGGTAAATTGTTGTGAGATGAGGATTGAGTGAACTTGTATTCGGGCAAAGAGTGAAACTCAACCTAGGCAGACTCGGCCTTAGAAGGCCGAAGTCAAAATTTCAAGCAACCACAAAGGTTTTTCGGACGTGGGCGATCGGAACTATGTTCGGTCTGATGCATAAGATAAGGAGTCATCTCGATGAACAAGATATGGAGTCAATTGATACAGGAGTTTCGGGCGAAGATCCTAATTGATCGGAGTTGTAGTCGACCAGAAGAAGTATTTAGGTGACTGGACTGAAAGTGTGGTCAATCAAAAAGTGTTATGGGCTACTAGAACCTTGCCACATCATCAACTTTGTAACAACAAGACACTTCGTGAAGGAAGCTTATAAATAAGACGACAGGTTCGAAGCAAAACATAGACATACACACATAAATCAAGAATTGTATTATCCTTTTTTAAGCTTTTGAATATTTTATTTATTGTTTTACTTGCTTAATGTTGTAAGAGGTTTGTCCACCTCCAACACTTTATCAAAGAGGAGAAAGATAGTGAACTCAGTGTGCATCGGCTGTGGACTAGCAATTCTAGGAACTTGTGAACCTTGTAAATTGACATGTTCTCTGGTATGTGCTTGTATTTTGATCTAACTTTCGCTAACTCGTGTGTTTATCTTGCTGAAATCGCAGTAAGAGGAAGTTGTTTTAAAATTTACAGGCACATTATTCACCCCCTCCCCCTCTAGCGATCCTACCTAAGGGACTCAACAGAAAATACGAGTAAATCTTTGGAGTCACGGTCTCAGGAACACATTCATGCTCTTTTTTTGTATTTCATGCACGAGAAGAACATCAAGGTAATTTGGTCAAGGAACCAACGCAAACATGTCAAAATGCTAAAGAAAGACCATATTTAAATCAATGTTGTCCTGGGACATGTCCATGCTTTATTTTTGTATATCATCATGGGAGGTCATCAAAGTTATTTGTTTAGTCACCTTAATGCCCTAAAACAACTAACAAATCAAATATATCTCAATGGTACCCTTGTCCAAAATGATAATATTGAGGTCTTCAAAATAAAATGAAAAAAAAGATAATGCCAATAACATTAAAGATAATTTCGGTTTCTAAAAGAAAGAGGTGAGAGGAAGTGTGCCCTTCAGGAGTTGTTTAAACAAGGTGCATCTGTTGGAAATTGTCAGTTTTAAGTGTCTTTTAAGAAATTTTCCAATTACATTTAAATATGAGTAGATGATTGAAACAATATAAAAGGTAAAATGAAAAGGAAGGGGACAAAATGAAATTAAACAATTGTCAAAATAATAATAAGGTTTTAGGTATATAATTTTGACCAAACATCATTAACCTAAGTTTATTTCAAATCAATGGTATTTATGAGAGATTTGTAAATTTAGAAGGATATATGTGAACTATTAGATTCTATAATGGTAAATATGAAATTTGTTGTTTCAAAGGGTAACTACGCATTTGCCCCGAATAATCAATGCATATTCAGATATAGAATGTCTATTTACTTGTATTTCATCTATATGGCTCCAAAATCATTATCGTCATCAAGTCATGCTTGTCCCAAACAAGATGGATCTGTTACACATTTATTCTGTAATTTTTATGGCTGCAATTGTAGTTCAATTGCAATATTAACCAGTCACTGAAGCGTCAATTGTATTTGATTTTCAATTATCATTTACATCTTAAAAGATTCTCATTTGGTGTTAATCTATATTCTAGTATGGGTTGGTGCACATCTCAACTGGAGATCTTCTGCGATCAGAAGTTGCTGCAGAGACAGAGATTGGAAAGAAGGCAAAAGAATTCATGGATAATGGGATGCTTGTCCCAGATGAAATAGTTACAAATGTATACTCTTAAGCTTCTGGCACCTTTGCATTTCATTCCGAAGACTTCTAAGTGTACTGCTTTTCATGGTCAGATGGTTTTATCACGGCTGTCACAAAATGATGTGAGAGAGAAAGGATGGCTTCTTGATGGGTATCCGAGGAGTTCATCGCAAGCAGAGAGCCTTGAGGGGGTGAAACTAAGACCTGATGTGTTCATTCTCCTAGATGTATGTTATTTGTGGTCATAATATTATTTTTTTTTTTGGCTAGATAAAATTAACTCCTGATCATTTAATACAATCTCATTGATGCATGGAAAGTATGCTTTCAGTAATCCATATTTAATTGGTTTTGTGGAAGATCTTGGATTCTCATCTGTTGAGCCTTGCAATGGGAAGGACATTTATATCTTAAAACGTGATCATTTTAATTAATCTACCTTTCAAATAATATGGTATTCCTTCATTTCCTTGTCAAAGAATAGTATCTGAATTTGCAATCCTATTTTCGTTTCAAGTTCTTGTATCTGCATATGATGGTTAATGAGTAATGACACAACTTAAAATGGTAAAAAAAAAAAGAAAAGATAGTAGTAGCTTGACACTGGGCGTATACCAAAATTTGGAATTTCTCTTAAGAGCTTAGGTGAGGATAAAAGCAGCAATAAAAGAAGCATGATTAGTACTTGACAATTAAAAGGTAATTTAAAAAATATATATATATTTTTAAAAGACATGCTAATAATTTAATGAGTCTCTCTAAATTTTCATGGAAAATTTAAACTGATTACAAAACATTCCACAAATTTAGTCATCAAACAGAGAAGTGGGTGGGTAGTTACAGAACTTTGTTTATATTCACAGATAGATATGTAAAAACATTTATGACCAAATTCTGCATTCCTGCTTCCTAGTTTCTAGTGTATTTTATGGAGTTAAGTCAAATAGATTTAGTTAATTTTTCACAATGAGATTTATTTCAGACATGTGGATAGGTACATGTAAATTTAATAGATTTCAAATTTGTATACTACCTGCTGAATGCTCTGTAACAACACTCAAGGCCTAAAAGGCCTAACATACTTCTACTGTTAACATTCAGGTTCCTGATGAAATTCTAATCGACAGATGCATCGGAAGAAGGCTGGACCCAGTTACTGGAAAGATTTATCATCTTAAGAACTTCCCTCCCGAGACGGACGAAATTTCTGCACGGATAATAACTCGAACTGATGATAGTGAGGAAAATGTCATTGTACTCTTCTCTTTCCTCACTATTTATTATGCTTTTGCTTTTAGTTTACCCTTTCTTTTCCCACTATTTTCATGTTTTTCTTCGTTGTAAACTTGACACATCACCAAAATTGAACCATTGAATTATCACAGAATTTGGAATGAAGTTGATGAAGTGAAGAAGATAATAACCTCACCTAGAGAAAAACTGACATAAAAAAGTCAAATTGAAAATTATATTAATTTAAAATAATTAAAATGTAAAACTGGACTCTCAACTTCTTTTATAGACTCAACTTGACAATAAATATTCTGAATAATGAAAATAGACTAATCTTAATAGGGATTATAATTATTTTCTTTTTATTCTCAAAATATTAAATGTTAATTACCAAATGATACAAATCAAATCTCTTATTTATTGCAAATGCGCGAATTTTCAATATTTTGCAATTTCTTTCCTTTTATTGTGGATGTGGCAATCTGAAATTTATTTTTTCTAAAATTATTTTCTTCATTATGTTATTTGATTTCTTGCCTAATTATTCTCCCTCACTGAGGAGAACTCAACTCGTGGTGAGTTGTTGGCTTCTCTTTTTAGGTAGTTGTTTAAGCATAAGGAACAATTGCTTTTGTAACTTTGTCTAGCAATGTTTCTTTATTATTTTTATTCTTTGGACTTCCCTTCCAATGAGAAAGAAATCAATGCACTTTGTTCTCTTTTTGTACTTTGACTTCGAGATGTACCAATGTGGCCAAATTCCTTCACTGAATATTTGCTTCCTTGTCTACATTAGAACTCAGGGCCAAATTCCTTAAGAAATTTGATGTCAAAGGCCAACTTCCAAATGATTTTGATGGTCCGTTGATAGATGCTCATGCTTGCGCATTTTTCATATCATAAACTGTCTACCTTTCATATATCATGTTTATGGAAGCAATTCTACATTATTTCTGGCGCATGTCATATATTATGTTTATGGAAAATGATATTTAACAGCCAATGCCGACAGGAAACCAATCAGTTTTTCTTCCTTCTAAACAATGTTGTATGTTTGGTGATGAGTTGATGCTTTTTATATTATTTTATGACACTTCTATGTAAATTTTACCAAGGTTTTGCGCATGTCTCAATGTGGCATATCAAACTGGCATTTATACTATTTACATTAGATGTTCCAAATTCTTGCTATTAGTTAGAGAGTTTTTTATTTTTTTAAAAAAAAAAATCAACTTATTTTGTGCTTTCTGATTCAAGTGTGGCATTAATGCCTACCGAAAACATAATGGTGGTCAGAAGAATGATGTTATCTAGTTAGACATGTTTTCTTTTCAATCTAACTAGTTTGCTGTTTCTGCTTCAAGTGTCATAGCATCTTAATAATTCTCCAGATAACACAGCATTGGTATCAATTGCAATTGAAAACCTAATGGTTGTCAAAAGAATACTATAGTAAATCTTTGTTCAACATCTTAATTGTTGATGCATATTGAAATTTCTTCACGCAATAAATTTCCTACATATCACCTGCATTTCCAAAGGGGAGCCTTGGTGCAATGGTAAAATTGTTGTCGTGTGACCTAGAGGTCATGGGTTTGAGTTTCAGAAACAGCCTCTTGCAAAATAGGATAAGGTTGTGTACAATTGAACCTTCCCGAGCTACCTTTTTTATATCACGTGCATTTCCATTCTGTAATTTCAAAGTACTTTGAGCTTTAATAGCATGTTGTGTTCTATTTAACAACATCAAATCATGAGTTTTTCTTGCACTCAGGAATCCATGCACTGTGGAATGTGATTATCAACGGCCTATGCCCCTTTTCTTTTATAAATAAATAACATCATCTAAATGGAGAGTTTTTTTCTATGGCCAGGTCAAATCACGTCTTGAGACATATAAGAGGAATTGTGACTCCATTTTGCCGATATACAAGGACTTGTTGAAGAAGGTGTATATTTTAACTATTAGATTCCATATCAATTTTGTACCAAAAAGGGGAAAAGGTTGTGACATAATTTATCCAAATACTTGAATAACATAGGTCAATGGAAATCGTCCAAAAGAGAATGTGTTTGCCGATATTGACTCTCTGTTGCAGCAGATTAGTGACGATTTTGCAAAGACCAAATACTTGGAGGTAATTGATGGTAAACACTTTAGAACTTACAAGAAAAAATTAATTCTGATTTACATCTTCATTGTCACATTATGAAACGATAATGACAAGGGAAGTATTTCAACAAATTCATTATTGCTTGCAACTTTTAGATTTTTATTGAAAGAATACGAGGAATTGAGGATTGCACATTATTGTGATATTTGCTGAAACTAATATGTATGTATCATATTGCTTGTAGATTCAATACCTTGTCCTACAAGAGAAGAGTCAATTTGTTCTTGGGGAGATTTCTGCACTTGATACTTCTTTATATTTTACCTCAGATGAATGCTGCTTTTTCTTTGGAAAAGCAAGAATTCAGTTCTTCCCATCCCTTATTTAAAATTTTAGCTAACCTATTATAATCCCTGAACCTTTCCACGGGAAGGATCCACTTGTCTGGCTGCTGGCCTTGATGATTGCTTCTCTATGAAATTAGCTTAGATATCATATCCTTTGGTGGCCTTTGTTTCCATGGCCCTCCTTAGGAAGATGAGGACCACACCAGAGGTGAACTTTTTTGGATGGATGGTTGTACACTTGACTTCTGTCGAAAGCCTTCCTACACCTTGCAACATCATTATTCCCTCAATTTGCACAGTGTGTAATTCTCAGGACAAAATACAAGAACGACTATGCTTCACCTGCCCTTATGCTGTTCTTGGATAGTCCTGTTTGACAATACCCCCCTCACGTGCCCCAATTTACATAGTGTGGAATTCCCAGGACAAAACACAAGAATAACTATGCTGAACCTGCTCTTATACTGTTTTTGGATAGTCAACCTTGCTCTACAATGCTCCCCGTGTGTCTTTTAGACACTGTCTTGTTCATCTCTAGGTCTGTTTCAAAGAGGATTATGATCACCTTACAGGCTTACACAGACTGATTGTTTGCCCAAACCATTTGAACCAAAAGGAATTATTGCATCTTCAAGCATCAAATTTGTGTGGTGCGCAGGACAACCTGTTCAGAGACTTGTCAAAAGATGCTGCGGTCTCATGCAATCTAGATCCTCTATTATATTATGAGTTTGCTCCCTAAGACTAAATACAACATTTAATCATATCATCTTTAGTATTTGGGAGTATAGCATACATTTTTTAAAATTTGCAAAATTATGTGGGTGGGGCATACCCTCCCTTTCCCAGGATTCTTTACTTGGTTATTTAGGAAATATGAAATCATTGAAGTGTTCAAAACTTGAGCATTTGTTATCCTTGATTTGCAGGTTTTTGCTTTTGCCTTTTACTTTAGTTACTGGCAAGATTTCAAATATCCTTTATAAAATCCATAGGTCCAAATCTGAAGAATTTAGTTGAATTGATTTTGCTTGATTAAGCTTTTTCATTTCTCCCTGTAAAATTTCAGTGAATACCGTTATTTAGAACTTTCATATCATCCCATATCTGTCATTTAAGCAACCATGTATCATGGTTTCCGTTGCATTACACTTCACTAGGAAACTCAAAGAGCACTCTGAAATTCTCTTCGTCAAGCAAGGTATGTATCAATCTTATTACTGTAATTTGACGGCAATGCATCAAGGAAGTTATAAGATTCATTTTTGTTTTAAATGCTCGTCCTCAGGATGAATGGAGAGGTATTCCTAC
This sequence comes from Kaempferia parviflora, assembly GCA_037177295.1. Classification (NCBI taxonomy): domain Eukaryota; kingdom Viridiplantae; phylum Streptophyta; class Magnoliopsida; order Zingiberales; family Zingiberaceae; genus Kaempferia; species Kaempferia parviflora. The sequence continues at coordinate 9,919 of JBAMIE010020853.1, forward strand.
TAGACTGAATAATGTTCCTCATTCCAAAGAGATACGGACATATTTCTATGCTGATGTGCTACAAGCTACTCAAAATGCTATAAATGATAAAAGAAGAAGAGTGAAGGTTAGATACTAAGAACTATTTTTCTTGTGAAGAACTTGAATAGTTAGTTGAGTTGTAGAAAATTGAATTTCCATACTTATCCATTTACATTTGTAGAATTCATAATATTAGTTAGTTAGTTAAGAACCACGAAGTAAGATGTATTTACACCTAATGCACCTCTACCTTGTAATGTGGATCCAATTATTGAGTTTTTTCTTGTGTTGGAGTCTAGCTGTTCAGTTTTGTCAATTTCTCAGATTTTTTTTTTAAATATTTATATTCTATATAAAATTATCAAACTTGGTTCAAATAGAGTCATTTGAGTTGTGACAAGTCATATTATTCAATTTTTATTTTAAAACCATATCTTTAAGAATAATATAACACAAGCTGGACGGTTAAAATGGAGGATGGTGTCATGTGTTCTTTGTGATTGTAAGGTACCTCTAAAGCTTAAAGAGAATATCTATAAAGCAACAATTAGAGCTGATATATTATATGGAGCTGAATGTGGGACTTGAAGTGAGCACACGAGCAAAAGATGGGAGTCGCATTGATGAGAATGTTAAGGTAGATGTATAGATATAAGAAGATGCACATGATAAAAAAATATGAACATTAGAGAAAAAGTCAGGGCACCTATTGAGGGAAAACTCCAAGAGACCTGTTTAAGATGGTATGGATATATACTTGGGCTACCAATATATGCCTCAATTAGGTGATGTGAGACCGTGACAAATACACATATTAATTAAGGAAAAAAGAGACTTAAAAAGATTTGATTAGCAACGATAAAATAGAATAAAATTTATTTAAATATAGATGATAATATAGTAGGTAATTGACCCTAATGGAGTAAGAAGATCCATATAGCCGACCCCATTTAGTGAGATAAAGACTTGGATATTGTTGTATCTTTAAGAATAATATAATTATTGGACATATGTGGACTTTATTTTTATTACTAAAACCTTTTTCAGATTAGAATTTTTCATTTTTATATTGAAATCTAAATGTCAAAAAAAGAAAATGTCAAGTTAGAATTTTTTAGTTTTTGTATAGAAATCTATTTTTTTAAAACATCCTTAATTAAAAACTGAAGTTGACTCAAGAAGAAAACCTGAATTTCTGGTCAAGTCTGTCATGTTTTAGGGATAGACCTGTAGATTTCATTCCCTTGTAAAGTCCAAAATGGTCTTGGTCTCTTGGATGAATTTGTTTGCATATTTTCTTCAATTCAATGGGAAAAAATTGAATTGCAATTCTTACAACCTTGATGATCTCATATCATTTGTTAGATTCCTTGAGCTTCCATGAAGTTGTTGACAAACACAACTTCTGAATATCCTTATGCTGGCCTCATAGATGAAGAAAGAGGGTCTAGTTTTCCTCAATGTTTTGTCATGTCTGTTTGACATGTTTTAATGGTTAATTAATCAACATGAGACTCGTTGACTTTTTATACTTTCATGTTTTCTTAGGCAAACAGTTATTCCATCTGATTGGACTCCAATTTCTATAACTATTTTTGGTAAAGCAAGGTATTTTAGATTTAACTCCAACCATGTTGACAATACTTGGATGCCAATTGTAAGGACAAATTACACGGCCCTGCCATGTTGAGGCCTAATTGTATTTAGACTCGCTTTAGGTTCTGAAACTGGACATAGTACTCTAAATGTACCCAAACAATAGAAATATTTATTTTATTATTTTTTATTTAATCTAATTTGGTTCACATGAATCAAATACAATGTAACTCTGCAACTTTCTCCAATGATGATCTTTTGTGAATTTGTCTTTTTACCTCATATGATGCTCATGATCTCTAATGATGCACAAATGACAAACTTTCAAGGTGCTCATGTGGCTTAAATGAAAAGAAACTGGGAATAAATATTAGAAGAATACTATTTCTGCTGATTTAGCAGCGAAGAAACATTAATTAGTTGTATCATTGAGGATATGATGCATAACTTTCTGCACACAGATTATTTTGTTGAAAGTTGAAACTAGTGCTTTTTCTATCACACAGGTGGAGATCAACATCCCTGAGCTTAACCCAGAAATGGTAACCAATATTGTCAATGTTCCTCCACAAATTTGCTTTGTACCTAACTATTCCTCTGTGCTGCCCAGGATGTTTACAGAATTGGAACTCTTATGGAACTTGTACGAACTCTTGCTCTTTCATTTGCTGACGATGGAAAGTGCGTCAAAGTAAGTTGTCAATTCTGGACTAGGGCTGTAAAAATGGTTTTAAATTGCTCACGTTAAGTTTTAAGAGTTGCCAATTGTCTATCTTAGGTTTGTGTTCAAGGATCAATGGGTGAAGGTGCACTTTCTGGAATGCCATTGCAGCTTGCTGGAACCCGAAAGATTCTGGAATTTATGGATTGGGGTGAATATGGTGCTCTAGGAACCTTTGTTAAACTTGGATCAATAGGTCTGCCACTAAAATCTAATTTCTTTCTTGTACCAGTATTACTTCTTGTTGAAATGCTTAATTTCTTATCATCATGTTCAATAGCTTACTATTTCATTAACTGGGTTGGCTCCAACATTATAGCAAGGTCATAGTAGCTGTAATGTAACCAACTTCATCAACAATTCAGCCTTGGATATTTGATCATAGATAGCATAAGCTGAATTGTCATCCTGAATAGCAGATGAGAGCATATATTGTGTTTGAATAAAACATTTAATTATCTAAAAGTTAGTAATGAATCCTTCTCCTGAACAACTGTCTCTCCTAAAACATGCACCAAGCCACCAACCATCCTCTTAATAATGGTTCACAGCTAGAAAGCATATTAATTGTTGATTTTTAAGCCAAAACAGGGTTACTTCACACAAAATTTGATACATTAAAACCAATATATCATTTTTCACGTGTGGACTTGGCAATTCATTGCCCATGTTCTGTTACAGTTATTCATGCAGAAATTATTTCCTAATGGCATCCATATGGTTTCCTTTCTGGAACTTGATAACTTAGATATCTATTGTAAACAAATTTTTGCATGGTTAATTAATCTTCTGTCAGAAACTAGGTCCTAAAGAGGTTGAAGAACAAGATGATATATTTATTCTTGTAGCTCCGCAAAATGCTGTTGGAAACTGTATAATTGACGTGAGTGATTATCAGAAAAATCATTGTTTTATTTTCATGTTCATATTGAAAAATTTTGGCTAACTGCTGATTGTGTGCTTAGGACATGAAAGCTATGACAGATGCTGCCGGTGAACGTCCTGTGATTATTGTCAATCCCCGCCTTAAGGTTGTACAAATGCTTCTTAACATTCTGCAACTTCTCTCATATCAAAGATATGTTTTTCTCAATCTTCTCGGATGCAAAGAACCAACTTTCTGTAGTGTGGACACTTGAACAGCTGTACCCATTATGGGATCTCAAACACTTAATATGTAACTGCACAATAGAATTTTTGGAGAGTAAATCTTAATTGATCAAATGATGATACTGAGTTTTGTTTTTTCATATTTAACTGATCAAGACATAAATTCAGATTAAATCAGTTCTCTCTCCCCTTAGGTACCAACAAAAATGACAATCCATTGTATATCAAGCACCTCCCCTCAATATCTGGATTAAAAGCCCATTTACATAATAGAACTCTCAGAAAATTAATAATCTTGAATGATAAAGTTATGATATTAAGTTCTACTATTTAACAGATATAACTATACCAATGACTAATATTTTCGAACTTAAGCTTGTTCTTAGATGAAAATTTTCAAACAACTATGGGTGTGTTTTGTTCACAGAGGAATGGAATAAATATTTTAGGGAATAAAATAGAAATATGTATTCCTTAGTTTGGTTTGCATAATGAAATAGGCACAAAATAACTATTCTAATGTTTGATTAGTAGAAATGTTATAAGAAATAAATAAATAATATTTTTTCATAATGGAAACTTTTCTCTACTTAAATATTTTGTTTGACTTGTTTAGTTCACATGATTTGCTTGCTTGGCCATCTAGCATGATCAATCCGTCCGGCATATTCTCCTGACTGACCCAATCGACATAACTGGTAGAGGCAAACCAATTGATTCAATGGTTAGTCCAGGTTCATTACCCTACTTACACCTCTTGGCATATCCAGGCTGATTGGCCTATTTACCCCAACTAGCCTTTCAACCTGTCAGCCCTGATTGACATGATTTGGTTGCTTGCTCCGATTGGCTAATCTAACTTGACCATTTCGCCCAACCCACTTGATCATGTGACGTCCACCATTCGATTAAATAGTCACCCAACCGCTTAGGCTTGCCTAACCCACTCGATTTGCCCAAACAATTCGATTTGCTTGACATATTCAATTGAACTGGATGCCTGAGCCAGGCCTATTCCACTGGCCTGCTTGGGTCTGACTTGTCCGGTGCAGCTAGCTTGATGGTCCTTTCAATCTCTCTAGCCCCATTGCGTCCAACTTGCCCAGCTTGCCAACTCAGGTGGCTGTTTCAGGCCAATCAGGAATGAAATAGATCTAAGGAATAGCTACTCAAGAATTGTTGTCTTATGAATTGGTTAATAATTCAGTATGGATTGGTATTTCGATGCCACTTTTGAATGTTTATTCCATGGGAATTATAGCTATTCCTATAAACCAAATGCACCACTTGTTTTTTATGCAAGAAGCAGCTTAACATTCTGTTTGTGGCCATGTAGCTTGATTTTTCCTCTCAGTAATTGTTTATTGTGATGTACAGACTGAGTAATCATTGCTTCAAGTACTTGAAAAGATTCTTCTGTACCTATGTATTGCTTGCCATTTTTTTCTCATATTCTCAGGAATCTATGGCATATGTCACTTAGAAATTTATCTCATTTTGATACTATTTTCCCACATCTGTGACTTTCAGGATTTGCCAGCGTCAAGTGGCATAATGCAGGTACGTGAAACTTTACTTACACTAGCAATTTGCTAAAAGATTCATCTGTATTGTTTCTGAGCATTATTTGAATTTTTGAAGACGATGGGAAGAGCAGAGAGATTAGAATATGCTGCATCATTCGAGAACTGCTACTCCTTTCGGCTGTTGTATTATGCTGGAACACAGTATCCTATCATGGGCGCTTTAAGGTTATCAATCTCTTTTGCATTTCACTTTCTTGTATGTTGTAATTTATAATTAAACAGAGAAAACCACTAGTTGAAAGGGAACTAAATTGCTATTAACTCTACAACTCTGCTCCATTTTACCAAGTATCCTTTTCTAACTCTCAAACTGTTTCCCCAAATTAATAAATGATATGCCATCAATATTGATTTAGATGATTACAATATGCTCAAACATCTGGATGAACTGTCAAAAATATAATATTGGCAAACTTTCAATCAGCTTGATGAACATTTTGTATCAAAACTGTGTTGAAATTAATGTTGATATCCAGAAACTGGGTGTATTGGTGAATTTTATCACAAATTTAATTTACAATATAGTTTGTCAAGCTGTTTGGTGAAATGACTTGATTGCAAAATAGGATACTTTACGACAGTGGAAATTTACGGAGGTTCTGGAAGTTTATGAGGGATCTGATATGGTTGCCCTTTCCATTTTGCCTATTGGATGAGGATCTCCTTCTAAGTCAAATTTAGGAGACCTGCAGAATTTGTGCTGGTTTCTATTTTTTCAGCTCTCTGTTTCATTACAATGATTGATGAGGGCATCTAAGTTCTTAAGTGTTAAAGGATTGCTCTTTTATAGGGTATCAGAGCCATCGCTGATCATCTCCTAATCCTCTTTTGAGTTGGTGTCGAGGAGAGGTTGCGACGTTGCGTGCATGCCTAATCCTCACCATCCTTGAGATTAGTGTTCGTCTGGTCATTACTGTGTCTCAAGGCCAGGATTCGCATGAACAACATAGTTATTGGTGTTTGTTTCCTCAAATATCTTTGATCTTGCAGAATTTCTTTTATGCCCTTGTATAATATTGTTTGTTAATAAGCTCTAGGTGACCTATGTCAGTTGCAATTAGCACAAAAATGAAGTTACATTGTCTCTCTAATCTCTCAAGTTGAAGAATCTTATTGCTTTTATCAATCATCTTGTCACTCTTATGATATTTTGTTGTCTCAAAGTTGATGCAAATCATCCTAGGCTAGGTGTGCCATCTGATTTGCTATAGAAATCCGGAAACATACGTATGTCCGTCCGATCATCTTCTTTTGGTTCAAAGACTAAAGCTACTCGCAACATATTGAGTTTGATAGGGGTGGTAGAGGAAAGAAATTATCTAATAATCTGCTGATTTGCATTGTTCTCTTTGATTATTTTATGATCTTCCTCAGATATTTTTCTGATTATCAATGATATCTTTCCTTTTAGAATGTTAGAATCTTTGTACTTTGTGTTGTGTCGCAGTCTATAAAATATGATGTCATTTATGCAATAATTTATATCTTCAATCAAATGGTATCCCCATAATCACCTTCTTTCTACACTAAGCATCCAGAAAATCAAAATGGCGCCCTTCTTTATCCATATCATCATAAGGGTGCCCTTCTATTAAAAATTATCAAAATAGTAGGGTGTCAAAAATAAACCCGACCCGACGACCCAACCTGAGTTGACCTGCCGGGTTGAGAATTTTCGGGTTCGGGTTGGGTTTGGGTTGGAGGAATTTTGGATTGAAAATTTTCGGGTTGGGTCAGGTCGGGTTCGAGTTGACCCGAATTTTTGATTTAGTCACTTAATGGGTATTTTTTGAGTTAAATTAAATTTTATTTTGAACACTAAGATAATTTTATGCATATTAATATCAATGTTAGTGTGATAATAATAAAGTATTGAGATAAAAGTAAAGAATTATTGGAAAAATAGCCAAAAAAAAATATTTTGAATCGGATTATACAGGTCGAGTTCGGTTCGGGTTCGGGTTGGGGCTTAAATTTTTATTTCCAACCCGACCCATCCGAACCCGATCCGACCCGACCCACCCGAATTGAGACCCCTACAAAATAGCATCCCACCTACATTTTTCCTTCCTAACGCACTGCAGTTTAGAGTTGTTGTACAATACAACACCATTTGGAGCTGCTTTGACCAAAGCAGTTCCAAACCTTACTGTTTTGATCAAAGCAATTCAACCTTTGGAACTACTTTGCTTTGATCTCTGCTTCGTCAAAGCAGTTCCAAACCTTGGTGCTGCTTCGACCAAAGCAAACCTTAATGTTGTTTTGACCAAACAACTCTAAGGTGATTTTTCTTTTGGTTTAGTTTTTCCTTTTTTTTTTTTTGTAGGTTTTCTTGCTTTAATTTTTTTAATAGAAAAAACAAGAAGAAAAAAAAAGAATTACAGCTGAAAATTTAAATAAAAAATATATTTTTTGTTTTTTGTTTTCTAATAGTTAATTAGAAGAGAGAAAAAGGAAAAGGAAACAAAAGGAAAAAATGGAAAAAGAGAAAGGAAAGAAAAATAGAAACAGAAAACAGAAAATATAAATAAAATAAAATAAAAACAGAAAAAAAATGTACAGAGCAACTCCAAGATAGAGCATGGAAGGGTATTTTAGACAGAAAAATATAGATCGGGTGGTATTTTGATAATTTTTGAGAGAGAGTCGCCCTTTTGATGATATAAATAATGAAGTCCATTGTCTTGATTTTTTGCTATTAGCATTTATGAGTGCTTAACTGTTTTGGTATTACAAGGATTTCTGCAAACAGAGAATTTTGTTATCGATGTTCAATTCAGTTTTCGGATGGATCCTGGTTTACCATTAGATCTTAGGAAACATGTCTTTTTTGGTTTGCCTGTTTTGCATTGGTTGCCAATCAAATGGGACCTTTATGCAGAGTGAATCTTAAAATAGACAAATGTGATCATAAAATATGTGTTGCAGGATGTCTTACCCACAGAGTTATGAACTTTACAAGAGGATTGATGAATCACTGAAAAAAGAGAAGTATCTTCTTATAGCAACATTTTCTAAAAAGCCAACTGGCGAGGAGATCAATGATGCTTTTGAAGGAAAGCCAAGGTAAGAAATCACACTTCCGGAAAATGCATTCTGTTGTGTCAAATCAGTACAATTTTGTATGAAACATTATGTAAATGCAAGGGTTAATTAACAATCAATCATGAACTTTAAAGCTATTAACAAATCTGTTATATCTATTATGTATCTGCACCTTATGGCATTTTTGTCATTTTGATACCTCATTAGATTCTTGTCATAAGTATTTTCATGAATTTAAATATCAAATTTTATTTTTTAAACAAATTGTAGTTAAAACTATTGAATTAATGAATAATGGTTTGTTTGAATTTGATGCATGTGATTATTTCTGCAGAAATAGAGAGAAAAGAGCTGCTGGAGTCTGGTACAGTAGCTCAATTTACAAACATTTGAATAACTAACACTAACTGAGAACAAAAGCTTATCTAGTTATATCTGCATGTCAGGGGCTTCTTGAGTAGCATACTGAGCTAGAGAATATTGAGGAAACAACAGAATGTGATTTACAATTTAGGTATTGTACTGATATGTAATCACATCCCCCCTCCAGTGACCAATTTATCCGGGGTACAATCTTTCTTTGTTTGCTAATATATTGAGGTGGAATTGAACTGGAGAACCAAAAGGAAAGCAGTTCTATCCAAGTCTGTTCATGATCCAGAGAAAGATTAAAATTCCAATCCTATTTCTGTTGTCGATTTTCGCTTTCCAAGAGTTTTTTTTTTCTTAGTCGATTTTATTAATATTTCAAACATCTTTCTTAAAGATTATGTTAGACCTGATCTTACTCTTATCACTTGGGTCAGCTTCATCAAAGTTTCAAATTAAATATTAAAATTCTGCCTTGATCTTGTAGGTTATCACATTACATCATATTAATCTTTAGATGTATGTACATTTCAAGACATCCTATTTCAAGCATCTTTTATTATGCTATCTGCGCTAAAACATGATCTGGACGTCACTGTTAGTGAGCTTGAAATTGGTATTAATGTTTGCCAGTGAGTCTTGTTCTTGAGCCATGTAGAATTAACTTCATGGCAAGCAATATGCAAATACCCATTTGACCGTTTAAAGATATTGAATAGCACCTAGTTGTGTATAGCCTGACCTGTGGATCAATAAGTCTTGACTCAGCCCGATGCATGGGCAAGGCTGAGCATGATACATCATCATCATCGTTTTGTCAATAGAGTTTTGTTTTAGTGGTGGAAACACCTCATCTATTGTTAAAATTACATCGATCTCTGTGGAATCCTTTACTAACTTGGCATTATGTTTCCACAGACTCTTACTGGATGCTAAATATTTCAAACATGAAATCTCACCAAATCCTCTGCTTAATGTGCCTGCTACCATAGTTCGGATCCTCGGTCCCGCGCCTCTCTCTGTCCCCGTGTCCCACTTACGTTACGTGAGAAAAAAAATGTAAGTTGATCGATCAGTTGATCGATTG
>JBAMIE010021047.1:0-19447 GCA_037177295.1 Kaempferia parviflora
CCTAGGTTATGTCCATTCGATCCCTTAATTAGATTTTCCATCTTCTTAAGGGATTTCTTCAATTTTTTAAGTTTTAACCTTTAAACTTGATTTTCCAACTCTAAGTCCTCAAAGTTGGTTTTTCTATTATTCCTTTGGACATTTCTCCTTTTAGGCACATTTCTAAAGTCCTTAGATTTCTTGCCTAAATTGTTCTCTACCTTCCTAACCTTAGGTGTGATAGTCTTGGCATAAAGGGCTACATGGTTCTCCATAATTCTATCATACCTTCTATTCTCATGATAAATTGCATTAAAGTGATATAAACTTGTACTATCATGATTTTATCATTATTAAGAGGAATTGTACTAATAAATGATACATTGGGTTTGCTCTTAGGAGCTCCCCCTTGACTTGTGCTTCCTCATTGATTCTTGGCCGTTCTCTTCCCCTTAGGACATTAACTCCGATAATGTCTCTTTTGATTCTAAGAGAAGCACACAATGTACTCTTTGCTCTTTTGCACCATGGGGTTGAACACCTTAGGCTTCTCCTTAGCCTTTTGTATCATTTGACCCTTCTTCTTGGTCAACTTGGGGCACTTGCTCTTATAGTGCCCTTTTTCCCTACACTCAAAATAAATAATATGATTTTTATTTTTACAAATTTAAATAGTTATACCTTCATATGTAGGGTTGGCACTTGATTCGTCACTTGACCTGGATGAAGATACTTCTCCTTGCTCCAGTGTCACACTTGGCCGCTCCCCCTCAATCCTAGAAGAGGAGGCTTCTCCATCTTCTTCCTCAGGCACATGAAACAAGGAGTAAGCTCCTTTGACTTGAGTGTTGTGCTCCCATGATTCTCAATTTCTAAGTCTTCTTCTTCTTGATCCATGGAACTTCCCTCTTTGGATTCCACTTGATTTGGCATAGTGGAGGGTTCTTCATAGATTTTTGCCAACTTTCCCCATAGCTCCTTAGCATCTTTATATTCTCTAACTTTTGCTAAAATAGTACTAGGCAATAAATTAGCAAATACCTTGGTTGTCTTGTCATTTGCCTCGCACCTTGCAATTAGATCTTGGCTCCAATAACTTCTTTTGATGAGCTTGCTTTTGCTATCCTTTGGAGCTCGAATCCTTCCATTAGAGCAAATCATTGCTCTATCTCCATCGTGAAGGAATTTTCAATCTTCGATTTCCAAAGATCAAAACTTGTTGATATGAATGGAGGAGGCATCCTTGTATCAAATCTGAGTCCATCTCGGAAATCTATCTTGACGTTGAACCTTTTGATGATGGCTTTGACTCTAGGGTTTCAACTTTTTCTTCTTCCTCTAGCTTATTTCCCTTCCGGTGATTAGTCCAACGAAAAGTGACCTCGCTCTGATACCACTTGTTATGACCGATTCTAGAGCTAGAGGGGGTGAATGGCTCCGTTCGCTTCATCGATGAAGATGTACAGCGGAAAACTCGACTACGAACTAAACCATCGCTAACAATGGAATTTACTTGGTATCCACCTCAAGAAGAAGTGACTAGTCCAAGGATCCACACTACTCACGCACCCTCCACTATGAAAAACACCTCCTTCTCTGGACTCACTGGAGGCGCAGAAGTCTCGTACAAGAACTCACACGATACAACTCGAAGCAAGACAAATAATACAAGAAATATAATGCTAACCCTTGCTTCTAGATCTAGTGTTGTCGCCTCTTGATCACTCAGAAATACAACAACACTTCACTCTGAGTTGCTCCAAGAACAGGCGAGAAGATGTTCGAGAAGACAATGGAGAGGGAGTTTGTCGATCATCGCTACAACTCTTACTTTTAAACCTGCTGTGTAACAATGGTAAGAAATCAGTTGATCGATTCCGAGGCCTTCTATGCCTTTCTGCACCGCGAGAAAAGCACAATCCAATCGATTAGTTATCGATCAACTGATTGATCCAGTACACTTCTGTGCAATCGCGAAAATTGCGAGAAAGGTTGGTCAATCGATCAACTGATCTATTAGCCAGGCTTTGACTTGATCAATCAAGTCAAACCCAAACATGACTTGACTCACTCAAGTCAACCCTTACATCCGGTCAACCGTGACATGTTAGGACTCCTCGTGCCTAACATCTGATCAACCATGACCTGCTAGGACTTGTCACCAAGTGTCCAATCAATCTTTGACCCACTTGGACTTTTCATCACGTGCCAAGTGTCCTGTCAACCTTGACCCACTTGGACTTACTGTCTCGTGCCAAGTATCCGGTCAACCTTGACCCACTTAGACTTACCGTCTCGTGCCTAGTGTCCGGTCAACCTTGACTCACTTGGACTTCCCAACACAAAATGTCTGGTCAACCTTGACCAACCTGGATTTCCATTGTTTGGCTTCACTAACCAGAACTTCCAGTTTACCTGGTTTCACTCACTAGGACTTTTCACCTAGCTTCACTCACCAGGATCAGGCTTCACTCACCTGGATTTCCCAATTGCCTGGCTTCACTCTCCAGGACTTTCACCAGGCTTCACTCACCTGGACTTTCTTCTTCTACCAACTTCCCGTTGGACTTGCCCTTGCCTAACTTCCAGTTAGGGTTTTCCAGTCAAGTATCCAGTCAATCTTGAACTACTTGACTTCTATTCGACAACCTCTTGGATAAACAATTGCGTCTGTAATCTCCAATTGTTGTCAAACATCGAAATACAAGTTTGAACCAACTCAAGCATAGTCAAACAGGTCAACCTGACACAGGGACAATTGTACCAACAATCTCCCAATACATTGTCAAACATCGAAACTTGAGACTCAATCTTGTCCGGTCAACATGATCAACTTGACCCGGAGATAATTACACCAACATATAATATATTAATATGCAGGCCTAAAGTTGTAGAGGATAAGATAGAAGAACTTCCACCATCCAACAGCATGTTGGTTGAGGATTCGGCTATTAACATATATTTAAGTTTTATATTTTTCCTAATAGACAAAATAGGTCATTGTAGGATTTCTAACATTAGCAAAATGAACTTTTAGCTTTTGTTTCATATGGCTTACTTGTGATGGTCGGGGAGAACTCAATTGAACTATGTTTAACCTCAAGGTAGTAAGAAGAGTATACACAATAGTGGAATTTTGTAGCATGAAGGGTATGAATGGGATGAGTTTGGAAATGATCTGTATGCCTCTGGACTTATTTTTATTGGAGCTAACATTCATGTTATGTTAGAATTTTTTCCATAGAGTTATGAGTTACCAAAAAAAAGTTCCTCTCCTGTTTGATACAGATATTAATTTAGAAAATCTAACTCTTGAAATTGGCACAACACTTTGTCAGAGGATTCATGTGACTACATATCAAGGTTGAACCTTAAGTTTTATGCCAATGTTGTGCGCATCAATTTGAAATTGATGAAGTCATGCTTGACAGACTTCGTGAAAAGATACAAATAAATATACTTCAATAGGTCAAATTCCTTGACAATTATTTCACATGTTAATTCTGAAATATATTACATATCATTGATTGTGGCTCTCCTAGACAATTTACTTATGAATTATTTTCCATATTTTGAACTATTTGTAGAAATGTGTCTATGGGTCTATGTCATTGCAAGGAGGAAGTCTGGGAATCTCATCAACAGGATCAATGGACTTTAGTAATCTCACCTTATGAAGATAGATATATTAAATTATATGATCATAATAATTCATAAAATTCTCCAAGCGTGTTGATGTTTCTTTGAAATTTTTGACTTGTGCTAAAAATTTAAGTAGAAAAGTAGAAGTTTCATGATAAATTGCTTTCAACTTTGTTCATCTTCCCAACATGTTTAGTAACAAAGATGATGTATGATTCTAGGCCGTTAATCTCCTAGATTGCTATGAAGCATTCCTGAAAGTTTTGTTCTTGAATTAAAGGAGCATGATGTCATTTTCTTAAATGTCGAAGTCTCTCCAATCTTATTGATGTTTGTGAGATAGATAGGTTTGTTTTGTTGCAAAATTTCTGATCTACAGAAGTGATTTTTAGATTCTGAATAACGTTTTGCTCTTTTCATATACCTGATCACTTTGAACTTATTGGTAAATTAAATATAGTTTAGCTCCTTTAATGATTGCATTGACATTTATTTGTTTACTAACATTAGAATTAGATAGCCATTAGCACACTGTAAGCATCATATTAATGATTAATCTAATCTAAAAACATCAGAATCATGAAAAGATATTGAAAAACTTATTAAAGGATCATCTTTTGATTCTAGTGTTTATAGCACTAGGTGCTAGATTGAAAATCAAAGGAAATTATTTTTGGTAATTCATGACACCTAAGTTTATCCATTCATTTTCTTCACTATAATTATAGTCTAGCAATTGTTGCATATCTATTGCCTGGAAATTATAGTCAAGTGAAATACCTCAAATTTTCTATTTATTAACAATATGGAAGTAATCATTGTAATTGTGTCAACCTATCATCTTTGCAATCCGTTAATATAAGGCTCAACTTACCCTCTAACCTTATCTATTTGTTAATCTGCTAACTTTGGCATCTAATTGAAGGATGATAAGGCTCAACTTGCTTCTATCTAATTTTGCAGTAAAATAAACCTTTGTTAAGTTTATGTATCTTTTTAGTGATTTATGCTTCAAATTCAATCCTGTTATAACCATCCTATTCTCATCAACAGTAAACAATTGTAGTCTTTCCTTATTGACAATCATTCAACTATATATGTTAGTCCAACTTATCTTCATTCGAGGATGAATTGTATACAACACATAGGATTGGTTCTAATTGTTTTTAATGTATTTTGCTTGAGATTAAAATACTTTGTGTTGAGATAAAAATTTTGCTAGTTGTTACTGTGTGTTGATTTCATCATAATATTATTATTGAATTATACTTAGATTGAATCTAATACATTTTGTATTTTTTACAATCCATATTACAAGAATAATCAAGAATGAATATTACAACCAATCTTAATTTGATGAAGTCAGATATGAGTGGAGCAAATTTATCTACTCGTATGTATAAGGCGCTTAAGTTGTGTATATTGGGATAAATATTTGGGATCATTGTGGATTTTAGTGCTACTCTTGAAGATGTAATTTGTGATAAACAGTTGATATAGTTTTTTGGATATACTTTTGGATATAGTTGTGGATATAATTATAGATAAATGTGTTTGTAAGATTGATATTCGTCAATACTAAAGTTATATGGTTCAAATCAATTACTTTGTCAATAAATATAAACTGTAAAGTAACATAATATCAAATACTTCTACATATATAAATTATGACGAAATTATAAAATATATTTACTTCGGTAATAATTATAAAATATTAAGTTATATACCATCTATTACTTCGGTACTTTACAAAACCAATCAATATAAATTGTAAAGTTATATGTCATCAATTACTTCGGCACACTACAAAATCAAAGAAGTAAAAAATATTTTTTTACTTTAGCATCGATCCACCTCTGAACCAGTTTTATCTCCTTCAACTAATCAAAGACTTTGCTATTTTTCATATATATAATTTTAGTGATAAGACGAAATAAAAAAATTTTCCTTTTACTTCATATATATCTACTTCAGTAATTACCTATTTACGACTTCCATTAATGTGTAAAGTATATCAAGAATATTTACATAGTGCCTAGTCAGACACATTTATAAAATTATTGAATGATTATAATTTTTCTCCATAAATATTTATAGAACCTTCACACTGCAACTTTTCTCGAAAGGATCTCATCGACTGACACATAGAATAGAATATTTATTTATTAATTAATAATTTAGGTATTCAAATTTTCACCGATCTAATTAATTTCGGTGGTGGCCTCGCTCACGGGTCACAAGAGGAAAATATCATGTAGTTAATTATTGTGATGTTGTGAAGTTTTCAAAAACTCGCATCTAAACTTAAATTGTGGAGTCTAAGTCAAGACATATTTATAAAATTATTGAATGACTACAACTTTTCTCCATCAATATTTATTAAACTTTTACCATGACTACAACTTTTCTCCATTAATATTTTAAAATTATTGAATTTTCAAAATAAATTTAATAAGAGCTAATTATTGTAGAAGTTAAATATCAAGAATGATGGATCTCTATGAAATTAGGAAATAAATAAAATATCCTTCTAATTTCACTAAAACCTCACAATCGAGGAGAAATGTACCAATCTTTTTATCTTACATGTAGCATGTGTAATCCTCCCTTAGTATTGTTTTTAAAAGAGATTAGAGATAAAAGTGGAATTTAAAAAAAAATTAAGAAAGATAATGAGTTTTAATAAACTATAACTTATATTTGAAACAACAATTAGGAGGGATTTTTCCATACAAAATATATTTTTCAACACAATCTTAGAAAATAACAATGACACAAATGGTGAAATAACAAATGAAACTCTTAAAGGTGCAAACTTAGATCTAAGTCATCGTAGTTTTCACCATTTTTTGTACTTGCTTGAGAATTGCACTTCATTCTACTGAGAAGTTCAAGTGTTTGTGGTTCCTTATTGTGAGAAATTGAGTTACCATCTTCCAAGTAGCTATTGGATTGAAGACCAATAGATCCTTGTGGGTTCGAATTGACGATAAGATGGTTCGTTTGGATAGAGCTCCTCGCCTCACTTGCTTCTCGCGCCGCCTTCTCATTGGCATGTCGATGGGAAGTTAGGTGGCCACCGAGTGCTGGGCCACTACGATAACGACGAGGGCACTTGGGACAATTATAGACACGAGTTTCTCTAGACGTAGGAATATCCATCTCTAGCATGGATCTCATCTTGATTGATAAAATATCAACTTGAATTTGTGTGAACAATTTTAAGGTCCCTAATGAGTATTTATAGAGTATAAGTTTTATAAGGCCAGCATTCTTTGAATCTCACCACTAAATCCTCTTAGTTGTACATATGGAAAATACATTTGCCCAATTTTTTGAATCATAAGCTCAGTAATAGTAATAATAATCATAATATTATTATTATGTTATTTAACTATATATGGTGCTTGGCATAATGAAATTTAGTAATAAAAAAATAATTGTAGAAGTGCATGAATTATCAAATTATAAAGATTCATTTGGGATATAGTGATTAGATTAGATGGATTTGGTCACTTTTAATATATTTTCATGAGAAAATGCACAAAACTTAGAGCTTATTATTGGAAAGCAATTGGTTGCTTAAAAAACATATTCAATTTTTGTTTTGGAAACTCTAAACTAAGTTATTTTGACAATTCTTATCCTATATATCTCCAATAACATGTTCATTGTTACTCTGTTTAAAAAAAAAAACAAACAAATACCTAACCTGTTTGTCATGTTTGACTTGGTTTCACCAAACAAAAAGATAGAGAAGAGATTAAAAAAACAGATAGAGAAATATAATCAATTTTCTGATATAAAAAATAGCTAAGGTTGAAATTATAATTTAAGAATCAAATATAATTTTTTTAAAACTTTATTTTAGTATTTTAAACTTTTAGATTTTCAAGGAGTTGCAATTAGCTTAAGTTCATCTCTTTTGACATCATCTGAAGAGAAATTAAGAGATTGACATAAGCAATATAATTATATTAGGATTAATATTTACTCATGAGTTTAATACTAATGTTTCATGTTGTGTTTGCCTTTTCCGGGGAAAAAGAGTACTAGAATTTATGTTAAAACAAATGACTACATTAATTGTGACAAAAGCTACTGTAACTATAATTTACAAATTAATATTTGTAGCTAGATTTTAATATAGCAAAATTGTTACCAAATTTCTTATCTTTTCTAGGATAATACAAGCAATTTAATTAGGACTATTACATATCTTGTATGAGTTTTTCTTGGATGTTAATAGGCCCCTTAGTGCCAAGTAAAGAATAACTTGGCAATCAAAGGAGATGATTTGATTATAAATAAAATGGATTTGATGGATTTGATTTATATAGAATTTAAAAGAGACTGACAACTTTGAGTTAAATTGGAGATAAAACTTAAACTAAGATTTATAAGAGGCGAATGCTCTCCTCAAGTGATTTTCTATTCTCTTTGGAGTTTCCACTGTCATCTCCCCTTTTCTTAGTGTTTTCCCCTTGTGAGTGGATGATGAATTCACTTCCTTAATGAATTTAATTGCAGTCAGAGTAGTCCCCCTCCCTCTTATGAGGTTGGATATGTTTTTAATAAGAAACAAAAAGATAATCGGTGCACAAAACTCTTGTCAATGCGAGATTCCGAGAAAGAATCTATTGTACATAATCTTATCATACATTGTAAAAAATTGTTTCCTCTACTCGAATCCTTAATTTCTATATCACACGGCAACAACTTTACCATCGCACCAAAACTCCCCTTCTCTTAATAAGAAACAACCAGATGCAAATTCTTTTCTTGTCGTGGCAAGGCATGTTGCTGCTCATCCCAGAAAAGCAGTTGCCTTCTCCACGATCAATAGCCAAGAAGCATGTGTACTAGTGTGCCCTGACCAGGAGGCAACCTTCTTCACAGATATCTGCCCAAGATAGCAAACATGGAGCTGTTGCATGCTTCTGTCAAGAGACGTGCGAAGTCGCACCTAGAGTTCAATGTGATTTTACAGAAACAATAGTTGTCACGCCTAGAGTTCAATGTGATTTTACAGAAACAATAGTTGTCACGCCTAGAGTTCAATGTGATTTTACAGAAACAATAATTGTACGTCGCCGCTGTTGTGCATTTCCACAGAGTTATGACCTTCCTTGCCCATCAAATGAGAAAATTGTGACAATTGTCTATGGGTTGTGGCAAGTACTAATCTGACATGAAAATTACTACCTCACACTTGAAAGGGCAAACTAAGCATATCGAGTACAGCAAAGAGGCAAACATAAGGGCATTCTACTATGAAGCTAAAGCAAATAGATGATATCACTACTCGAGGCAAACATAAGTGCATTCTACTATGAAGCTAAGCAAATAGATGATGTCACTACTCGAGGCAAACATAAGGACATTCTACTATGAAGCTAAAGTAAATAGATGATATCACTACTCGATATCGGTTGCTAAAATGCTATCACTGCTAGATATAGGACGGTCCATTTTTAATAAGATAGATCAGCATGAATATCATACTCATACAAAAACTATGGACTGAGGAGCTCCTAGCGCCAACCAGAAAGAGTACTGTTCAATTGATGAGTGTGGGTAATGGATTTGATTGTATGTGAAAACCCATACAATGACACGGTTAGTCAGGTAACCAAAAGGAAACAGCACAATGTGGTTATCCTGGTTAAACCACTATTGTGTCATAGTCTCCGGTAGAGAATTTTTCTTCAGGGTAATATGCAGCAGAGACGACATTTTCCCCAAATCTTCTGCCATGGAGAGCAACCTTTGCTCGAGCTGAGTCTGCGATATTTGCATACTCCAAAAAGACCTGCAAGAAATGGGTATAGAATATTACAAGGACAAAGGTTTCACAGCCGGCTTATTGGGCACAGTAACTACATGGGTTTTCCTCGTCAAAGAGTGTAGTTTCAACTTCTCGTGCAGATGAATAAAAAATTATTCACCCTAGCGTGCCAAGTTATGAATCGCAAAATAATACCTTTCCTACTCCTGGAATCACTTCACCGGTTTGACTAGGACGTGGTATGACAAGATTTATCAGTGAACCTTCATAAAGGAAAAGTAAGCAAGTTCTGGGGTCAACTTTTTTTCAGAAGAGTATGAGTAAAATAAATACAAAGCAAGAGCAATGCATTGACCGCAGAGAAGAATTTGAAGTAGTGAACCTGAACTTACCAAACTTCTCGCTTTCTTCTCTCATATCCTCTACTATTTCTTTGTATTCTGCATCATCTCTCAGCTCATCCACAGAAACAACCTTCAAAATTAAATTCAATAGATTCGTGAATAGGAAAAAATATTAACACTGGCTAATAAAATGCCATAAGATAAACAGAAACAAAGAGTGGGCATGTTAGGCGTACTGTATAATCAGTTAATTGCACAAACACAAGCAGCTTGAAATGCAAGAATGACAACGTCGCTTATAGGCAGATCCTCAGCAAATTATGTCGATATTCTTCTAAAGATGAATGATAAAAGCAACCCACATCAACAGAACGCCCAGTTAACAGTTGTTTGGATGCACTCATTAATTTATCGCGACATAAGACTTGCATTACCTCTTGCAATGAAATGTCAACTCATCACAATACATTGGTATGCATTGCTGGCATCAATTGATTCCTATTAATATAAGCAACATGTGCTAACAGTTACATAAATAAAAATTATTGAAATGTGAATATAAATCCTGAACATTATGAATTAGAACCAAAATTGATCATTTTAATAAAATAATAATAATAATAATAATATAATAATAAACTCAGAAGCCATTAGTAGACAAGTATTCTACATAACTGTAAATCAGAAAATGAAAAGGCAACAAAAATTTCCATCATTAGACATTTTTATGATATTGATATCAAAATATAAATTTCTAAATAGGATTTCTCAAGCATTTCTCTCAAAATGTGAATGCAAATCCAATACTCAAAGAATGCAAACACCAGAGTTGATACATAAGACAAATGCAAGCTTCTAACCAAATGATTGTGTCCTCTATGCTCCTTAAATGTGCAGTCATCAGATTTTAATCAATCCAGCTTGGTCAGTTTAATGATTTTCTTTACAAGGTGCTTCCATTATGGTTGTTTATAGTAACTTATTATGATATCATCAAATATTAATTTATTATGATATCATCAACTGAGAAGAAGGCACAAAAGAAGCAACTGAAACAATGGCATTTAAAGCAAAATCTACCTCAGTCAAACATATGACTTTGGTTGGAAGTTCCACAGCAGCATTCACAACCGAACCAGCCTCAGTAAAAGGTGAGATCCCTCCACTTTTAAAAGCAAGTTTCTTCATCCAACAGTTCAAACAAGGTAATGATTGTGCAATAAGAGATTTAGTGTGCTAAATAAAAGTTAAGTAATTTAGATTACCTGCATTGCTATGTGTTCGTGTGCCTGTTGTAAAATTAATTCCTGCTCTGGCTTCATTTGCCCCATGCTGTGAATGTATATAAACAAGATCTTCACGTAAGATATCATCCATCATAATTTCACTGAATTTTTGAGCTCTTTGAACTATTTGGAAAAAAGAACATAATTTCACTGAATTTTTAATTCTTTGAATTACAAACAAAATATATTTTTAATTTTTTTCTTGGGTTCTAAGAGACAAAAGGAAAAGATTCCGTGCAGTTTGGAAACAATTATTTGATTGAGAATAGTATGGACTTGATAATAGCTTGTTTTTCTAAAGTGCATTATTAATTGTTAAAACCTGCACCAAGCATAAGTTGGAATAATAAACAACGAAGCCATAGAACAAAAAGATTTCTACGTGGACAGTCAATAGATATTGATATTCCGTAGGAGCAGCATATAAAACACCTACCTAGCAGTGGCACGTCGTACAGTTAATGTCTTGTCACCCATTTTAAGCCCATTAAGAGCAGCACAAGCAATGTCAGTCACTGATGGATCCTAAATACCAAAAACCATTCTGAGATAACATAGAAAGTATAAATTAGGAAATGTTCTTCCCAATGTTTAATCTACTTTTACCTGGTATACACAAAATCCATAACCTTTTGAGTTTCCTGTGTCCCTATCCTTTACAAGATCTAAGCCACGCAGAGGCCTGTATAAATATCATGATAAGATTGTCATCAGCAAAAGTGGATATAGCAAAATCCTTTTCTTCTTAACATAATGTTTATTGCAGAAACCATAGAAGAAATGGAAGGACAATATAGAAGTGCAAACAAACAAGATTAATAATACTTCAATGGAAATCACAGTGGCTTAAGCCATGGTTTGAAGTCTCGCACTAGGCAAAATGGTCCAAACATATCGTTTCAGTAAATCACTGAAACTCAATACCACTCAGCACCAAGTTCAAAATCTCAAATCGTGTCATAGTTTTGGTCTTTGACTAGAAATATATTGTTCTAGTATCGTGCTGATGCTCCAATGCATAGTGTTAATGCAAATTAGAAGTTGGAGGAAGGAGATGAAGCAAAAGGAGACATTGTGCCAAGTGGTATCGAGTTTCAATAATTTGCCGAAATTATATGTTTCAACTGTTTTGCATAGCATGGTACAAGATTTAAAACCATGTTCAACATAGATAATGTCTCCTTCCTATGCTTCATCTCCTTCCTTCAACTCCAATCTATTACTGACATCATGCATCAAAATACACGATACCAAAACTTCAACACAATTCGAGATTTTGAACCTTGATTTAAGCTACTGGGCCTACAAGTGCAATGTTCAATTTGAGAATGGAATGACAATAATGAATACCAAAGTTATTTTAACCATTTTCTTAGCCATTAACAACTAACAAGAGATGGCAAATACTAAACAGGCCATAAGATTTGTGAAGCCACTGTTGATGCTAAGACTAGCCATTTTCTTACCCGTGCTCCTTTGCAAAGAGTAAGAGACAGGAGATAACAAGCAAAGAATGCACAGGCAAGAAATTAAAAAAGCGTAAGAATTAAATTCACACCCAAATGATTCCAGTAGCTCCCTTATTTGTGCATCTGCAAAATAGTATGGAAGTCCACCCACAAAGATGCGATCTGGTCCCTCTGATCCCATAATTGTGTTACTGTTGACAAAGTACAATGAGTTTCCATTAAGTTAAAAGTTAAATCAGAAGCAAATGTATAGCATTCCATGTGGCACCATCAAGTCGTCTTGACAACTACTCTATGAGGGATATCATGCTGTTGTAATTCTATTTCTCCAAATCTTGTGATTGAAAAAACAAACATAAAATTGTATTCCCAACTATAAGGAAAGCATAAAATGTACCTAGATGAAAGACCAACCGCAGCTAAGTTAAGATGCGGACTGGGTTGACTGGGTCCAAGTGCTGCAGCTAAGGAAGCGTTGTAGTCGGTGGGCCTTCGAACTTTCACTGAAACTCCCTATCAAGTTATCAAGAGGTATCACACAAGATATTAAATGTGCTTTGCTTGCACATAGAGGGTAAAAAGAAGAAAAAAAATATCCAAACTCTTTCTCTAACAAAAAGCAGAATAAGATAGCACAGAAAATTCTGCCTAGAAAATACTTAAGTATTAAACCATAAGTACCATATCCAAAGCAAAAATAAATTTTCATAAGGCCTTCCATATTCACAGGCATGTCAAGACGCAAGGCTTACAACAAAAATTGCAAATAAGCATAGGTTAAGCAAATCAGGCTAGCATTAACAAATGGAAGATTTTATAACATCAATGTACCTCGAATATTATGCCATCCAATGACATTGCATTACTTGCTTCTTCAACTGATCTCATCTCAACAAAAGCAAATTTCTTTTCATGATTTATATACACATTGACCACGGCATCACCTAAAATGAACAAATGCATTAAAAGCTCATTTAACTAACTATACAAGATTTGATAGCCATGCATGCCATATATCTAAGTTGAACCAATTGTTACAACAAGCAATAAAAAAGATCAAATGCATATAAAATCAAAGGTTAAGGCTCTCCCCTTCAAGGTATCATCATCTCATTGACATTGTGTGACATATTTTCAATTAAGTTCCTCACATAACAGTCTCATAGATAGGAAGGAAGAATGACAGACCAAAAAGGACCATATATGTGTCAACCATGCAAGCCACATAAAATCAGCAGACAGCTAAAACAAGCAATAAGCTAACAGAATTTGAAACATTTCACGGAATGATTAGCAGGACAGTGACAAACCCAAAATAAGCAGACAGACAAGTGAATCCATTTCTATAAATTTTGAGTATTTTTTTAGGGACAATAAATATCTTTTGCGACTGAACTTAATACTTCTATCAAAAAACACAAGTCATAAAAATAGAATATTTGCTAGCACACTTAGTGCACAATCACAAGTCCAAATATATCCTTTGCCAAATTTTGTAGCTCAAAATATTTCAAGAATAGCCAATTTCCATCATTGAATTTCAAAACTTTAAAAAATCAAAAATACCTCATATCCCCTGCCATGTTTTGAAACTAAATTTATGTAAATATCTGATGTGCAATTTTCTTATTTTTACCTTCCACAAAAATCCAAGATTACAAAAACGTTCTTAATTGATTTTATAAGGTCAAGAAAACCACAGCTCTATTTGGTTGGACTAATTCCACCCAATTTCAACTTTTTCATTTACCTGATAATTGAAAATAATTTCCAACATTGTGTAGGTAAGTAAATTTTGTGAAAGGAGATCCTGCAATATGTTAATGTGAAAAGGTGGTACAGGAAAATTAGAGAACACTACAAATAAAATAAAATAAAACCTCTGTTTCCAGAAAAGGAAAAGAAAGAATTATAAGCTTAAAAATAAATTAAATAAAACTAATTTAAAAATATTGTGTGGTTCAGTAATTTATTGTTATATTACTATAATTCTATAATAACAACCATATTTTATATGATTTCATTATGTTAAATCAACTCTCTTACATATATTATTATATTATGTTGTCAATTAGAAAATTAACATAAATTTATAAAATTAAATTATCTATGACATACTGCAAATCATGTTCACAGTATGATTTTTAAGTGCCCCTTCACAGGTTCTCTATTCAGAGTGGGTGTTCTTGTGTTGGGTAGGTGAGTGGTATTTTATCATTAAGTTTGGTATCCTGGTTAAAGGTTTGTGGATCATTCTGTTTTTTTTAACTAAAGAATCAATGAAAATCAGGTGTTGCAATTATGGTTTAAAATCGCAAATTGTGTCGAGGTATTGGTTTCGGATTATACCAACATAGTTTCAATATTTTTAAAATTTAAAATATATTAACTAAAAATAAAAAATGTAATCTAAATATATAAATATAAAAAATAAAATATTTTTAATATATATATTAAATTAATGGGATAATTTTATTAGGCTTTAATTAAGCATATTTAAATTATCTCAATCATAACTAAGAGTTGATTAAAACTATTAACATAAGTTATTTAATTAAATTAAAATCTTCCTCAGCCCACTGTTTCCGCCCACACAACGCATTCAGGCCAAGCAAGTATCGGGCGAAATGGAACAAGATTTTAATCCTTGATTGCAATCACATTTTATCATTTCCTAGCATTAAAATGTCGAATTAGTGGTTTTTGCTATTCTCAAGTATCTAGAATCAGTGTTTTTGGTATAATAATATAATTCATATTATATGAATTAAAATATATATATAATTCATTATGCTAGATTATTACAAGAAAGTATTACTACATAATAGTACTATTATCAAATTGTTACTATACTATTGTGTTAACTTAATAGTACTATATCATGCAATATTACTATATAATTATTATAAGAAAAAATATAATATTAACATATTACATTATGTTATTGCTAGCGTCATGAATACCAAACATAATTTCAAAACTTCAGATTCTTGAAAAGAGAATCATTTTCGTCTTTCACATTCCATGTGAATTAAATAGAAAAAAAAGGCACAAACCAACCAGGCTCTAGACTATTGTCATGATCCGTTTCCTTTTGTATGTTTTTACCCTTTTCTATTTTAACTCAAAAAACTCAAAGAAACTACCTGCATCAAATTAGCTCTTCATCCTATTTTTTCAAGCTCCAAGTGTCAAAAGAACTATCCCTCAACATTTTTTAACCTATGGGGCTAAACCATAACAAGTAATCATCTTGCAGAACAATTGGATCCCTCAAGAATTTCAAATAAATGGTTGCATCCCTGTATAAGCTGCCCCTTAGATAAGACAATAGCACTCCACAAACAACCCATAACTTTAATAGTTATCCTCAAATTTAAACCCTTACTAGATCTCATTGTACCCTATTGATAATTTCTTTATGAGGAAACTTCAATTTACCTCCCATAGTTTGCTGCCTTACTGAAATATCCCCCAAAGTTTCTGAATCATAGTTTAACCCCTATAATTTTGATATGTTGTCAAAATAGACCCGCTCCATTAAATTCTGATTGTTATCTTTTTGTTATCTCCAGGGGCGCAAGATAATTTATAATTCAGCTTGTGCCCTATTAATTTTAGATTTTTAATATTTTTGAAATCCCCAACCCATGTTACATTGTGTTATAGCCAAATTAAAAAAAAATAGAAAAATTCATTGTCTAAAATTTTGGTCATAAGCTGATTTGCAAATTCAGCTTGTAACCATTTTATACCAGCATAGTTACCAAGTTCTAGGGCACATACTATTTTAAACATAAGTTTGTCTTATAAATTCAAAATTTCTAACATTTTCAGAATTGCAAATTTTGTTATGGCTTGTAAAATCTAAAAAAATGGTCGCAGGCATATTTCCATTTAGCTTGCAGTCACCCTGTCTGCACAATGTCAAGTTTAGGTCATAAGTTATTTTATAATTCATCTTATTGGAATCACATCAAAAACCTCTTATGAAGCAGGTAAGACTGCATATAATAGACCCTTCACCGAGACCCACATTGGCGGGATCTTCGTGCACCGGGCTGTCTTTTATCTTATTGGAATCACAAATTCATGTTAGGATTTATTAAAGCTACAACTCCAAAAAAAGGTCACAGTTTCTCAAAATTTAACCGCAAGTTTGATCTTAAATCAACTTGCACCCAAAACATGGCACTGTGCGAGCATAATGACCGCAGGTTGTTTTATAAATCAGCTTATGACCAAATTTTGAGAGATTGTAAGTATTTGGGGTTTCTAGCTTAAATACAAAACATTTTTTTTTTACTCTAAAATATTAGAAATCCTGAATTTTCAAACTGATTTTTCAAATAGTTTCTGCTATAGAATCTAGCATTATGTTGGCAGCCTAATACAGAATGACTGCAAGTTGATTTGCAGTTAAAATTTGAAGCATAATAAATTTCTCTAGATTCCTGGCATTAACACAGAGCTGTATCATGAATCTGTGACTCCAAAAATGTTTGAAAACTTGAACTTAAAACATTAGCAGACACCATTTAATGTTTTCTGTGCTTTAAGATTTTTCATATTCCAGTACTCGAACAGTCTTCCAATTGATGGTCCTACAACTTTCATGGCAATTATGTGGAATTTTTTGTTACATTAAAAGCTCAAGAATCTGGTTTATATGACAAAAGACCTATTTTCTATGCTGCAGAAGAAAAGGTCATGCAATTGATTTTTTGTATCTCAAGGCACTAATCCTAAAAGTAGCTTTTGGCCTACTAAGTTACTTAAACAAATGGTAAGAATTGTAGGAAACCTGTCTTAAAATAATGTGTAAAGAATCATTTTCCTTTGTTCTTTCTCATTCTGAAAAATCAAAGTCCAATGTGTTCTAATATTCTTCCATTGGCAGGTTCAGCAACACAATAATTTGTGATAGAACAAACTGCAATATGCACAGCAATGTCAAAAGGTACAAAACAAAGAGAATTAAAAGAAGAAAATTTCACCTGGCCCTGCAGAATTTCCTCCTATAGCAGACATTATGTGGCTAAAAAATGTAGCAATTGTCTGTTTACAGTAGCAAATATAATAAAAATTAGTGTGTGTATAGTACACTAAGCATAATTGGAATAACTATGTTAAACAATGCAGTGGGAGAAAAGATCAGGAGTAGCATGAAAAAAGTAGCATCCAACAAACCTACATAACGAAAAAGGAAATAAAGCGCTGCATGTAGAGCATTTTCTGGTGGCATTGAAGCATCCAGTGAAACATGAACCCAATTCTACATGCTCCAAAAAATTTTAACAATAAAAGTTCGCCGAACTTAACATGATAAACCAAAAACTGATGTACAAGAAATTTTCCCTTTGCATATACAATTTTCAAAATTAATAATAAAGTATATCCTATGGAGTAAAATCTTAGAATTGATTATGCCTTTTTACCCAAGAAGTGTTGTTTTGAAACATTTGTGGAATAAACAAATAAGAAGTTTGAAAACAAAAGACATTGAAAGAGAAATATTTTTGTTGTAGGTTGAAATGACATTTTGAATCAGAATAAACCAAATTGTACTCATGATGTAGCACGAAATCGAACAAAACTGACACAAAAAAATAAAATATTATTGAGTAAATGATGATTAGCATGGGAGGATTAAGGGCTCCTTTTAAAGATTGACCCAAATAAAATTGAAAATAAACTAAAATATACAAGGAACAATTAGGTATAGGACTTATTTGGAATAAATCAACTATCCCCTGACAACATAATTACCAAATCAATATATACTTTAATTAACTAGTTGTCCTCAATAAAAATTAAATTCCTACTTTGCATTAATTCAACAAAACCATATATTAGAAAATTGTCTAAATCAATAACAAAGAGAGAAATGACCCCAGCACAGACAAACCAAGAAATCGAGTGTTATGAAAATTATTGCGCAAACAATTGCATCACCAGCAATAGAGGTGTAACAAGTTGACGACTCTTCATTGGATGTTGGACATTACATTAAAAATAATAATATCAAATTTATATCTTCATAGGAAAAAATTAATTTTTGAAACAAGTTCAAAAATTTACAGACTACATAAAGGCATCTAAAATGAGATTTCTAGACAGTATAGATCTTTAGGAGTTAAATCATATAATATTAATTAACCCACAGAACAAATATCTGTCTTATATCTTTTTCACAAATAGAAAATTTTGTTATTTTATACTTGTCAAAAAAAAAAATTGTAGCTCATTTGAACAGATTATGAAAATTTTGATTATCCTAACGCTTCCCAAAAGTTAGAAAGGATATGCAAACGAAATCTTAGAACGTTAATAAAGAGTTAAAAGGACCAACGTTTAAAATTTTGAACTGTGCCGAAGTTTTGATTTATGACCAGTTGGTACCGTATTGCGTCATGCCAATGCGGTTTTGGTACTTTATTAAATATAAAATATATTAATTAAAAAATATTTTTATTAATATTTGATTGCTATAAATGCTTAGATTATATTTGAGATGTTCAATGTTGAGTTCAAATTCTGATGTTATCTCGTGAGATATTTGATGTTTATTGAAACTTTTGCAACAACTATTAAATGTATAAATTTAAAATTTATATTGATATTATTATTGCATAAAATTAAATAGTCTTAATTACAATTTTATTGCATAGACATGAAGTCCAAGAAGATTGATCTTCAATTTTAAGTTTATTGCAAGGACATTAAGTCCAAGATCTTGCATTCACAATGGCAATAAAGATTGATCTTCAGTTTTAAGTTTTATTACTGTTAGAATAATTTAGTATCTCTAAATATGGTTAGGAATAATTCAGTATCTCTAAATATGGTTAGAAATAATTCTGTATCTCTAAATATGTCTAGGGATAATTTGGTATCCCTAAATATGGTTAGAGATAATTATTTCTTAATTTATTTCCT
>JBAMIE010021638.1:0-19433 GCA_037177295.1 Kaempferia parviflora
GTTGTTGGGAAGCCGAAACTAGTGGGGGGAGTTCTTTACCTTACCTTTGTCCCCCCCCCCCCCATGTACTTCCCAATTTGGGTTCCTGCCGAACTCCCTCTAAATAGTGTGAGATAGTCATAAGGGAGCCACTAATGTGGTGGTACTACGTTTTTTCTTGGAGTCCTTCCTTTTCAAACATATAAAATTTTGATTTTTGGAATGACTAAGTTCCATCAGCTAGTCTTATTCAAAAGTGGTTGATGGACTTAGAAAATTCAGAATGATACGAAACCAGGTCTTATGTGCCCGACTAGTGTTCCTGAATGTATTTGTGTCCTCAAACACTATTGTGATACACCATATTGAGTACAACTATTTTTTCAACTCGATTTAGGTATGATAAATGATGTCGGAAGCTCATTTTAAATGATACGACGATGATAACCACTGCTCAACACCACAAATAAGATCCTTAGACTCCCACTTTCTAAACATATAAAATTTTTAATTTTTGGAATGGGTAATGTTCATCAGTTGGTTTTGTCCAAAAGTGACTGATAAATGTAGAGACCTCAGAATGACATGAAACCAAGTCTTATCTCTGCTAGTGCTCCTGAATGTATTCATGTCCTCAAACACTATTATGATAGCCATATTGAGCACAATAATTTTTTCAACTCGATTCGAGCATAAGAAATAATGTTTGAAGCTCATTTTAAATGATACGACGATAACAATCACTAACCAAAATTATAAATGAGATCTTTGGGGCTCCTACCTTTCTGAACATATAAAAATTTTGATTTTTGAAATTGATCTATCAATCAATTGTATCCAAAAGCGATTGATGAACCTAGTTATTCCAAAACTCAAAACAAAAATTATATGTTAAAAAAGAGAGGAGTTCAAGTATCTCTGTTGTGTTGATCAGTGATTATCATAATCACTGATCATTTAAAATGAACTTCCGACATCATTTTTCATGCTTGAATCGATTGGAAAGTCTATTCATTGTCACATATGATTTCCGAATTGATTGCTATAGTAATACAATCGATTGGAAAATTATTCATCATCACAAAATATTATTAAATCGATTGCTACAGAATTCTATCAATTATCCCATCGATTGCTACAGTATTCAATCAATTAAATCTGTTCAATAAATGCAGAAGGATAAAATGAATATTATTACCTACGTGATTTAGATATTCTAAAATTTTAATATTTTAATTACGTGGTTCAGTAAATTACCATAAATCATTAATCAAACACACACACACGCAAAATTAGAGCATTTACAGTATTTTTGAAATTTCAACTTAATACAAGTCTAGTCACATACAATCTGTCTTTATAAATTTACATCAGTTCCAATGCATAACTGATTACAAATTTGTATGCCTCTTTCGATAGCTCTTGTAACTTCAAAATTTACTTGATACAGACTGGAGGATTATTGGAGCTCTCTTATTTTTCAAGAAGAATGTGTGAGAGACCAGCTTTATTCAAAGAAACAAAATTGTTTTTATTGCATATAAGAATAAAAAATAAAAGAATAAACAAATTGTGAATATATTTGTTTGCACGAAGCCATCTGGGAAGGCAAGGACACCAGGATTGCTAATTCACTGGAAGAGAACTACCAGGCGGGCGGACGATGATCATGAAGGGGCTAAAGTTCACTTCTCTTTCTTTTCCTGATCAGTTACTTCTATGACAAGATGAGCTGCGGGTATACTGAACCACCACTCTCTGAATCTTCTTGTCAATTTCTCAGTGCTCTCTCTTCTTGGTGGTGAGTACCGCGTAAATATTTCAAGAAATGCCATTAAGAGTATAAATTTCATAGGTAGCAAAGCAACCGCCAATGCGATTAAAACCAGAATAAATATGGGTTTATTTGCTGCCTGTTAGGGACAATTAAACAGTTAAGCAAATAATATTATTATTATTTACAAACCACTGGATATCAAAATGCATACACATTAAGGTCTATGAAAAACCCCTATGTGATAGTAGACCCCCACAATAAGAGCAATTTTACAGGCAATATTAAAAATTACAAAAACAGTATGCATGCACATTATTGATGCAGTTTCTCCACTAGGTACAACAATAGGTTGCTCAAAAGGACCTTTTTTACATAATAAATGGTGTAAAAAATTAGACAATGAGATTATACTTTGTAATACCATTCATGTTCCTTTCCTATAAAGCAAAAACAAAAAAAAAAAAAAAATCAATTAATAATGAATAAACCAACTAGGAAAGATCTTTCTTTGAATATTTCAAACCTTAGATGGATAATCATTTATAACAACTTAAAACATTAAGATGAACAAAAAAGAAAAAGACTGCTCCTGTCCCTACTTGAAGTACTTCAAGCAAACCTGTCAATGGGCTTCGATCCATTAGTGACACATTTTTTGATCTTATGAAACAAAGAGTCTAACTTGATCAAACGCGCTTTAAAGGTGAACAGTGCCGTCAGCAGAGTTGGAGAGGATTTGAATCACTAGACAAACATGAATGTACATAGCAATTAGCCCTGCCTTCTTTACAAATGGTCACACCAGTGTGCTGTGTGCTTATACTAAACTTGTGAGAAAGATAGGATCCAGGTGATGCAAATAATAATAAACTTGTGAGAATGATAACATCCTGGCGATGCAAACAATTACAAAACTAGATAAAATATAGGCATGAATCATACATAAAGATTATTGCACGCGCATCAACAACATACAAATAGGAATTATCAAACAATCAAGAAGAAAATAGAAACCTGGGTAGGAACAGCCAGTAGCAATGCGCGTAATTTTAAAAGAATAATATTTCCGTCCTGGACCAACTCTTCAAGTTGAGAGATGGCATTCTGAACTGCCAATATCTGCTCCATTGTGCTCATAGCAGGTGGAGCCTTTACCATAAGCTCATCAATTGGCTGTCCTTGATTACTAATTCGAGTAAGCAGCATGAAGATAGCAAGAAATACAAGTAATAAAACAAGAACATATACTAGCCATTCCCTGCACGTTCCAAATACGAAGCAAATGTGATTTTAAAGAGAACAATTCCACAGCAGAAAATGATCTTTTGTAATCTGCTTGAAATGTAGCTTCAATGCTTTAATTTTGCCAATGTGTCAAAAAAATATGCAGTAAAAGTAAGAAAAAAAATCTAATAAGAAGTGGGACACATGGAACAGACATCATAGATACGTCTAATGTATTTAGGTCCTATGTAGTACAGTACAATAGATTTATGATTTTTAAAATTATTTTTCATGTCATTATCCATAGCATGTGATGCAAGATTTCATAACCAAGATTGAAAAAACACAGGTCCCTTTTTACATGAAGATGGTATCCAAACTAGCTGGAACCATATCCTACGTTTTCTTTTTATGCTCAAGAACAGCAAAGCACCAGTTTCAAAGCTGTCCAAGTTTGCATATATCCTAAGAAGCCAACATGAGAGAGCAATTTGCAGCCTATCAAAGTTTGCTTTCAGACAAGGCACAACAAACTGGAAAGCCTATGGCTCTACCTGGTATAAGAATAAGCATATAATAAGCAATTAGTTGGTAATAACATCCAAAGGTTATCTTTTTTGGAACTTGTATATAAAGCAGATTGCCTGCCCAAGAGGACTAAGCAACAAACAAATAATTCTAGCATCATATTAAATGAACTGTCATCTCATTTATCATTCCTTTGTTTGAAAATACTATCTAATTTTCTCTGTTTTTTCTTTATTCCTTTTGTTATACTCCAATTATAAATTATCATCTGTTTAAAAGACACCCCCTTGACCTAGAATCATCATATGAACCATAACTTAAGATTTTCCTATTTTAGCAAAAACCTTTTGGTGTATAATTGTCTAAATCTGATGTCAAGTATGGGTCTTCCAATGTGCATGTTCAATGTGCATGTTGATGAAGATAGAGAGCACAATTCTATGATTTGAATCATGGATTAAAATTTTATTTTGATGGTTGGGGTAAAACTTCTAGTTCCTCCAGTCAACTTGCCCGCAAAACAACCTGAAAAAATTGGAACATTGCATCAGAGACTGGAGGCTTCTTCTGAGGTTGCCAAAATTTCCACAATGTGGAATTAGGTCAGCAAATCTTCCATGACATGGTATAAGGTTGGCAAAGCTTTTGTGATGTGTTTCAGGTTTGTTCAAGGCTGCACTGAGTCCTTCAGCTAACGAGTGTAGGTTTCAGCAAGGAATCCCAACATTGCAAGTCCTTCGTCTAGTATTCCTACAACGAGAAAGCTTCTTCGAGGTATGCTACTGAGTCTTCTTCCTCGTTTGCTCACCCAACCGTGTCGATTCTTCTCTTCCTCCACCTCTTCCGCCTCGTTCTCCTCTTCCCCTACCTCATTCTCCTCTTCCTCTGCCTTGCCCACTTCATTCTCCTTCATCCCTGCCCCATTTCCCTCTCACTCGACCTTATTTGTCCTCATTGTTCTCCTATTCTTTTCCCTCTCTTCTTCCCCCTAGGTATGGTGCTCAAGAGAGGCACCGCCATGCGACAATCAACACGTCTAATTTTGAAGTATTAGAACAATCAACCGCAAGGCACCCCTGACTCCAAACCAAATTTGATTTGAATAATTATGAATTCTATTTTTGTATACATTCATGGAATTTGAAGGGCATTCCTATGGTATTAAATGCTCTTATAGATTACTAATTTAAATTATTTTCTTGGTCTAATTTTGAAGTTAAATTAAGGTAAATTTTTAATAGGTGGAGAGTATTGGGGAACTTTTCAAAATTCTAAATATATATCGCTGGCCAAAACTATAAGTAGCTATCAACATAATTATCAAAGTTGTGTAAAACCCAGTAACTTGGAGTTTACTACATGCATCAGTTGATCTCTATGAAAGTTTACCATACGAACATCTTTTAACAAATTAGTAATCTTGTGCTTCATATACCTATGTCTACACCACTTACCACACCTACTACTACTGAACTCTAGGTTTCTGTTAACATTCATTACAAGTGTACATACGTAGACCGAGACATCTTCTTCAAGACCTACTAAAGTCTCTTTAACTGCCAGTCATCTACTGTTCCACTTACTTACTAGATGGAATTTCTTGGCTAACTCAAAGCCATTGTGCCATGAACAAGCATCATGCTGCAGACTCCAGCAGTACAACATGATCTATATTTTAAGTAGGTTTCAGTCTTAAATATGTATTTTACAGTAATTACTGCAAACGCTAACAGAAACTGAATCTGGTCAACATTCATAGTAACAAACTTTCTGTAGATATTCCTATTATGCCCCTCAAAAAAGATAGCTATTCTAATATCAAGTGCTAACAAAAACTCATAAATCAAATCAACTGATCTTTCATAGATCATAAACTTATAAAACTAGCCCCCACAGGTTGGTGCAATTGGTTCCTGCATGGGTGGTTGCTCCAATAGGTTTTGGAGTCAATTCTCAGCGAGTGCAAAATGCCTGGCTGGGTGTCTGACCTCCCCGTGCAGGGCCACTGCGCTAAGGCAAATGCCCCCTGTGATTTACACCGTTCCGGAGAGTGTGGGTCGTCCTGGAGGGGCCGCTAAGGTGACGACTTCACCTTTTTCTCAACTTATAAAACTAAATGTTTGTAAAATATAATGCCAGAAAAAGCAGTAGAATCAAACCTGAAAATTATGAAACAAAATAAAGAACAGAAAATAGTGGATTTAATGGGTTCATTCCAACGAGTCATAGAAATAAGGAAATCCTGCAGTTTAATCATGGGTTGAAGTAGCTCCTGCAAGATTAAAAAATTCAAAGAATTAACTAATTAGCAACTATTATTAAAATGATAACACAAATGGCATCCAAAAGACTCATTGTTAACACCATCTAACACACAAATAGGCTTCAAGTAACATTCATAAAAACAGGAATAACTACTGTGTTCTACAAAGATAAAAACATAATCAATCAATGTTAAAATCTCTAGTTGTGCCAAAGTTTCGATTTTTGACTGAAATGTCAATATTGTGCCGACATTTTGACTCATAGTGTAGGTGACAAATTGGAAGTAAAAGAAGAAAGGAAATGAAGAAGGAAAAATATATATATATCTATGTTCAGATTTTTTTTGTTCCATTTGAAATGGTACTGTTTTGATATTACATTGTATGGATCCAAACAACAAATTTCAATTCATCTTGGCGTGTGTTGTAGTATACCAGGGGTTATCAAGTGTTTGCATAACATGATTGACATAATGACATAGAGACAAGAGAAATTACTTGCACCTAGTGGTATCAAATTTTAGTAATTTATCAAAATAATTATTTTGAACATGTTGCCCAACATGGTATGAGGTTTCAAATCATAAAATCAATAATAATAACCCAATATGAACTTGTTTATGAGTTAAAATAGAAAGGGAGAGATGAACAAATTAGCATCTAGCAAGGGGATTTATTTTTTATCTTTCTGTCACTAGTCAAAACGTTACAAGAGCAAAACCTGTTTGAAAAAGGAAAAGACAGATGGAAGAATACAAGAGAAGAGAAACTATAATTGATTGGGGGATAGGGAATTACATATAAGCCTAATATCCTTTCACTATCTTTAACAACCAATGTTTGGCATATAGATCAAGACAGTCATAGATTGAAGGAAAAAGATATATAAGATCAATTTATGATTGGTTGACAGCATTAAGTTGTATAGACCACAACAAACAAAAAGCAAGTGTAGTACCTTCATTACTGCCAACTTAGCATCAAGACCATCTACTTTGACTCCATTTATTGATGCTTGTGCTTTTTCTAAGTGTTTATAGTTGATTCTGGCATCATTGACAGCCCTTTCTAAAGAAGTTATCTCCCCAACAACTATTTCACTGACAAGAAGCTTGTTTTCCATCGAAATTTGTGACACAAGCCCTAGATTTGATAAAATTCCCAAAGCAGATAAAGAATACATTCCATTTCCACAACTGGATCGATTAGTCCGGTCCAATCTCCGAGAGGTTATCATTCTAGCTAGTGTTTCTAATATTACATCACCTCCTGGAAACTGATCACATAAATTGAACATCAGAAGTGTCTCATATTTGACATGAGGTGATGAAACTAAGTCTTGAATGGCTTGCACCCGTAGGACACCAAGAACAGCTTTTGAAAGAGTTTCTTCTTTCTCAACACCTTCAATTGCATGTTTCTGAATAAATCTATGTGCATACAGAACTTCTCGCATAATAGCTAGCCAGTAATCACGACGACAATGACCTGTAAGCTCAGGAAACTCCATGATCGCAGGTTCTAATCTAAAAGGAAGATAGAAAATTGTATTACATACTACAATAAGATATCCTCCAACAACTAAATAGATACCATAGTCAAATAAAAAAAGAGATAATCAAAAAAGGTTCAGGATTACAACATGATATAGGGACTCACAGAGATATTGACTTGTACATGACAGCTGTATCAAAAAGACGGGATCCCCAGGGCCCAGTCAGATCAGGCTTGATACTCTGTTTCAGATCATCTGCAAGCTCAAATACCTTGGGTTTATCAAAGGCCACAACTCGTAGTGCTTCGAAATAGAGAGCATGGTCCGTCAGTATTAATCTCCCTGAACAGATTTAGTGAAATAGTAGATTTCCATAATCATACAATGAGGAGCTCTCAAACATCAAAATCATAAGAGGCGCTTAAAGTAAGCTGACTTTATGGGGCATAGATCAGCCATATATCTTACATTCTAGATTAACTAAAGCAAAGTGGATTATCAGAAGATGTACCAGGCCTTGTAGCAGTTCCTATGTGTTCAAGCACTGGTTGTGTGGTCAATGTTCCATCCACCTCAAGTATCCTTTCTTCTCTACGATGGCGAAGATCTGAAAGAAGAGATGATTCAGATTGGGTTTTCATCTTCTTTATCGCTCTGCAGAAGGAATAGAAAAAAGGGATAAATTGTGCATTATAGTTTCAAATCTACAATAGAGTATAAGATTCCATAGATAAGTAAAACTTAAATTAAAGGGAAATGGTCACATGACATGTATACTACATGCAGAGCAAGGCACCATGTAATACAGATACTTGAACATTAAACTAAGCTGCTACTACTGTCACACACATAATGGCATTGAAATTCAACTTTGTTTGTCATAGTTCCTGGAGCAATAAAAAAATTTTAAAAAGAAAAAACACAATAGAAGGTATAACAAAATCATTGTGATAGGATTAACACCATTTCATAAATCATAATTTCTTCTAATCCAGAACGATATCACTTCTTTCGTAAGAAAAAAATAATTCATAGAGAACAGGAGATCATAGTTCCATCATAAATAGAAGGAAACCAACAACCCAAGTATCCAAAAGATATACCAGGAATAACATGTTAGAACATTAATAAGAAAATTCTACTCCGGACAATGATATTTCATTAAATTAAAGCACAGTTTGTGACATCTCAACTAAAACTTTTTTATGAAGTTACTTAAAGACAAAAATGAAAGTTAGAAACAGTGTCTTCCAAAGAAGAAAGCTAATCAATTGGTGTGATGTTAGGTTTGAGTTTTATTTTTAATAAAAAAAAGGATTAGTCTGTATTGGATTACTAGATTCAGTAGTTATGTCATATGTGTACTTACTCTATTGATTGGGTTATTTAAATCCTACCATTTGAGTTTGTTTCATTGACTTGTTTCTTATTCTATATTATCATGCATGCGAATAAGAATAACAAGAAACTAAATTTACTCACAGGATGAGCTAATGGCGTTCATCTCTGAGAGTTTGAGAATAATTCATCAAGATAAATTCCTTCAAAACAGATTTTAAGGGGAGGTGGCTGCCATCCTTACATTCCACTCTTACAATGTGAGGCATAATAACTTATCTCGTTAAAATGTTTATGTAGTGTGTTAGTTAAGATAAATGGAGGAAAGAGATGTCTCACATAGAATACAAGTCGGATGGTTGAAATGGAGGAGAGCGTAGGTGTTTTATCTCGTTGAATATTGGGCTAAGACTCGAGCACATGAGCAGAAGATGAGAGTTGCAGAGATGAAGATGTTAAGGTGGATGTATGGATATACGAGGAGGATGGACAAAATAAAAAATAAGAGCATTAAAGAGAAAGTCAGAGTTGCATCTACGGAAGGAAAACTCTGAGAGACAAGTTTAAGATGGTACGAGCATGTACTTAGACGACTAATAAATACTCCGATGTGAAATTATGACAAGCAAGCATATCAAACGAAGAAGACCAAAAAAGACTTGGTTACCAACAATAAAATATGATAAAATTTATTTAAGTATAGATGATATAGTAGGAGATAGAGCTCAATGGTGTAAAAGGATAGATATAGCCTACCTCACCCAGTGGGATAATGCTTGGTTGTTGTAGTGTGTTAGTATAGATGAAAGCATAGAGTTGGTTTAAGTTTATTAAACCAACTTTCAGTTCATGGCTCATTAATGAACATGGGGTGATAACTAACTGCATAAACAACAATTCAGTATCTTGCAGAAATTTTCTAATCTAGAATACAACCAAATGATAAACAAGAGAAACACCAGCAATACATGATAGCATTCGTAAATCAGATTCCTTCCTTTTAGATGCTAAGGTACCTGTCTAATGCACCTAGATATTTCTCATAGATTGCAAAAGTAAGTCGACCTCCAGTTGAAGAAGTGAGCACACCAAAGAGATCGGTGCAGGTAACTACATCTGCAATGATAGGAATGGCAGGTGCTATCCTAGAAAAGGCTTCAAATCCTGCAGTTCTCTCAGCCACCTATGATAAAGCTAAGACAGTGAATTGACAACTAAAAAGGAACCATTTGTCCAGCCATAATCAATCACACAACTATAAGAAAGATGAAAATGGATCTTCACCTTGAGTGTAGGCTGATTTGCCGCTGAAGGAGCTTCCCAAGCTAACATCATATCAAATGCCAACCGCCGAAAGGCCTTGTCTGATAGGTGGCCAGAGATTTGAGTATATAGAGTAAGGGTTCTAAAGCAAGAGTATTCCAAGAAGTTTCTTGCATAATTTGAGGAACTCCTTATAGTTTCTGATGCTTCTGAATTAAAATTGCTTTGAAGCTCATCCATAGTAACATTGAGAATTCTGCAACAAGATAGAAGCAAAAAATACATAAACAAATAAAACTGCTGAAGGAAAATTGTCTTATCATATGATATACTCTATCCTCCTGTTAACTAGGGTACTAAGAGGCCAAAAGGGTATCTTATGAGTAGCAAAATATTACTAATATGAAGCCAAAGTGTCCGTCTTGACAATGAATAAAAAAAAAAAAAAATCAGCAACAGTAGACTAGGTCTGGCACTGCAGTGATTTTAATGGGGAAAGAGGTCAGGTTCAGAGATCTAATGGTGAGGCTAGGTCAATGAATTTACAAAAAGTATATATCCACGATGAGCGCTGTTGACAAGATGATATCATATCTAGCAAAGAAAACAATGGATTTCTGATTTCTTCGTCACGAAGTTTGGTAAGGCCTAAACTGGGCTTGGACAAAAGTTGATTAAGAACCAAGCGCTATCTCAAATTGTTCTTTTCACAGTGGAAAGAACCCAGCCAATAAGCATACTAGCAACGGATTATATGCTAAGAGATATCACCATTTGACTCCTCTTTTAAATTAATTGAGAGCCAAAATTACTGGCGTACCAGAACCCAACTACACTGACACCAAATATATCCCTCATATGCATTAAATGTTGGTGGGCAAACAATCCCAGTATCCAAGAACAATCACGCCTTTACAAATTTATAAGCTATTGTCCCCTTGCCAAAGCTC
This sequence comes from Kaempferia parviflora, assembly GCA_037177295.1. Lineage (NCBI taxonomy): Eukaryota > Viridiplantae > Streptophyta > Magnoliopsida > Zingiberales > Zingiberaceae > Kaempferia > Kaempferia parviflora. Next base: position 10,819 of record JBAMIE010021638.1, read on the forward strand.
CAACCATAACCGTTTCTAAAATGAAAAGTTAGCTTTAGGGGATCCCTTTTCAAAAAAGAACCAGTGTGTCCCGCACCTCATCCGCTCTGAGGTCCTTAACTATTCATTTAGTTGAAGAAAAAAGGGAACATTTTTCTTTCTCTTCTCAAGTGGCATCAAAGATTACTTATTTTCTATCAGTGATTCAGTGCAGTCATGAAACTTAATTCAGAGCAATAATATCAGTAACAAGGCAAAAGAGTAAGTTTATCAAGAACGGCATTGAGGGAGGCAGTCAAGGTACTGGGAGCAGCGGCCAACGACGACGTTTGCAATGGGAGAAAGGTCAGAGATCCACTTCCTCCGGCCGGAGGGCGACCGGCACATCTCTCCGATATCGTCCTCCAGGGAGGTTTCTCGGATGAGCGCCCATTTTTGCGAGGCCTCCCTCACGATCCCTTCGATCAGGTCGCGCGTTTTGTTCATCATCGCCATTTCTTCCGTAACGATCAAGGACCCTCCTTTACCGAATCCGCGGTAAATAATTCACCTCGAAGACCATGCTCCCTCTTCCTAACACATTTCTCGATGGGAAAGGGATGCGATTTCTACTCCTCGGAGGCAGGCACCGGCCCTCACAAGATCATCATTCACACATCCGGCGAATCCTATTTCCTGAGAAAACGCCGTCAGCTACCATCTGCAAAAATGCCCCTCTATTCTAACCAATTGCAATTCAGCCCTTGAAACACTAGATTTCGTTTCCTATAAGTATTTGTAAAAAACACACAAAATAATCTTGCCACTGATCATCTTTGGAACTGAAAATCTGAAAAAAAAAAAAAAAAAAAAAAATCCCAGTGTATATATATCCGGTAAATCTGAATTTTTCAATATATATGCAAAAGATTATGATATCTAGTCAAAACTATGACTGTTGACTGTTTAAGTTATTCCAATAAGAACACGTGAAGGTCTCCAGTGCAAACTAATCTTCTCTAACCTCTTAAATAAATTTGCAAAGATAAGTCTACATATGGCAATCACCTCACAATTTACAGTTTTCTTCAACAATAAGTCAAGACGTTACATCAAACAACTGGGTTCTTTGTTCATCGCCACTTTCCACTTCAGAATCTTGTCTTCATCTTTTTTTGTCAACGTGTTTTCTCCCAAAGTTTTGGAAAAAAAAAAAAACACGCAGAATTTGGAGCATGCCATCTAGAATATTGATCAGGTTTTTACCAAAAAAAAAAAATGCATCTTAGATATTATATCTATCAAAAAATTACACTACTTATAAATTTACGAAAGGGCATAGAAAAAAAAAATTCCCTTTTATCCCTTTCGCAGCCGTGTATTTTATCATACCCAACGTGAACTTGATTTTTTATCAGGTTCAATGTGGGCAACAAAGGATGAAATTTTAGTGGTGGCAGGGGTAAAAAACAAATTTTATATTTTTTCCGTGTACCCTTTAGTAAATTTATAAGTAATGTACGTTTTTTTGATAAATATAATATTTAAGTTATGCCTTTGGGTAAAAACTAGGAGTGACAATTTGGTTCGGGTTCGGGTTGACGGGTTCGGGTTAGCGAACGATAACCTGATTATTAATTTGTGTCAAATTATTCAACCTGAACCTGATCTGTTTATTTATGTTTGACCCGAACCCGACCCGTTTAACTCATTTGACCCAAATCCAACCTGATCCGAATTCAATAAAAAAAAATTGTATATTAAATTTAAAATTACATTTATCTATACACTCCAAACTTCAAAATATTACTATCAAATATAATTATAAATCAAATTACAGTCCAAACTATAAACTATAATATCAAATCACAAATGAGAGTCCAATTCTAAACCATTAAAATTAAATTAATTATATATCTCCCCCATGTCTTGACCATTTGCACTTACGGCTAGTAGTCATCCGTGGTTTACCTCCTCCGTGTTGGCTCTGGGACGGATCGACGAGGGCGCTGGGGCGAGCGATTTACCTTTTGTCACATTAAAATTAAATTAATTTCCTAAGAACTTAATGTGAAAAATAACACACACACAGGCAAATAGGTTCGCGGATTGTAATTGGGTCATTTCAGGACTCGAACCCAACCTGTTTATTAATTAGGTTAATTGGGTCGATCCGATTTTAACCCAAACCTGAAACTACATGATCCTAATCTGATTTTTTCGTGTTCAATTCGGATCGTATTTTTATGTCGGGTCAAAAATTATCACCCTTAGGAAAAACCAGAATATTGATGGAAAAAAAGCACCAACGTGAGTTACACCTCGACGAGACAGTGACTAAACAATACATCTCAACTAAGATTCAAATTGAAGTGACCACGCATACACCTGGATTTTTGCTCGAGAAGATGGAGAGCTAATTGATAACGTTACTGATCGAACAGAGTTGATAAAATTACAAAGCATGAGTATTAATATTACAGACACAATTGTTAATTATCATCACCGAAAGGAACTTCAGATACTGCTCCCGGTCATGTAGCTTTTTAGCATATCAGATAACTCATCCATGCTCCACGAGCTATGATCAGTAACGTCGTTTTTGCTGCAACTAGTGTGCTCTGAGGCGAAACAGGTGGGTGTTGATGCAGATGTGGGTGCTAAATTCCACGGATTTCCTTCGTAAGCATTGTTCACGGAGCAGTGGCCTCCGTCCCTTCGAGGCGGTGCGATGGTTAAGACATGAGAGCTTACCACATGAGATATAAGATCGAATCTCGGCACGCCCGAGCATATACGTCTCTCATGTCTTGACCATTTGCACTTATGACTAGTAGTTACTCGTGGTTTACCTCCTCCGTATTGGCTCCGAGACGGATCGACGGGGACGCTGCAGGCGAACGATTCACCTTTTACTTTTACCACGGAGCAGTGGCCTCCTCCGCTAGAGATCGCGAATGGGTCAATGATGCTGGTGACGCCACTGAACTCGTCAGAGGCCCCAGGCGGCATTTCGTCAAACACGCGCGGGGGCGGAATTCTGGAGAAGTTTTGTGCCCAGCAGCTGCGCATGTGGGCGTCCGCCTTGAGCTGCCGCGCCTGCCGCTGCACGCGCGTCGTCCTGCAGTAGTTCTTGATCTCGTTGTCGGTTCTCCCCGGTAGATGCTGTGCGATTCTCGACCATCTACTCGCACACAGCCATGCATGCACACAGTTCGTCAAAGATGGAGATGGAAATCAACGAAACGATATATATGATTTCAGTACCAATTGAGTACCTGTTTCCCCATTTGGAGTGGAGGTCGAGGATGAGGAGCTGTTCCTCGAGAGAGAGGTTGCCTCGCTTTATATCAGGCTTCAAGTAGTTCAACCACCTCAGCCGGCAGCTCTTCCCTGTTCTCTTCAAGCCTACATAACATATTATTGGTGAATTGACGGCAGAGAAAGATCAAGATCTCATATAGCGCAGTCATATCAGGTCATATATAGATCTAGTGCAAGCATATAACGGTACGGTACCGGAGGACCTGGCTAGGAGATTCCAGCGGCCTTCGCCATGGCAGGCGATGCAGTGGACGAGGAGGGTGTCCTCCTCTAGAGCCCAAGGCCCCCTCCTCAGCTCCACCATTCCCTCGCATTTGGAGGTAGAAGATAGTGATTTTCTCGCAGTAATACTCATACTATTGTTCTTTGCCTGCTTCCCTGCCGGCTGCCTCTGCGTCTCTACCTGGCTACAGGGGAGGAGAGGGACAAATGGCCTATAGCTATATAGAGCATGACCGATCGACAAGAGACAAGGTCTACGTTTGATAAATCCCTTGCATTGGTGGGATTTTCTTTCTCTTTGAAAAAAAAAAGGAAAATCTTTATGACTAGATAATCAGCCAGTGGAAAAAAAGATGGAGGAATTTTCGAAGGTGAACTGATTCTAGTCGCAGGCTTTGAGCAGTGAAGGAAGGTGATTGGTTTTCATGGGACTGATGTGAGTGATCAATTCTTAAAAGTGGGGCTTAGAGATTAATTTATTTTTTCTGCGGGAAACGTGTTTGACTTGATAGCAGCATGCTTACGGTGGCAGATAATTGCATGCATGTGTTTATTTCTGAAGGGAGAGGACAATAGAATGTAATAGGAACCCTCTGACGGCTGTTCTCGACAAGATTGTATAGGAATTAGGGGCAGACGTAATTGGGTTAAAATCGAAAAAATCTGCTGAATTGAAAAAAACTGATTGTTTTGGTTTAGTTTTTAAAAATTTTCGATCAATTTCGATTTAAATTTTTAAAATTTTGATTATTCAATTTGATTTTCGATTTTGATTCTCAAAAAATTAAAAAAAATTGAACCGGCCGTATTATATTTAAAATATAATTTTTATGGATATTTGATACAGGTGCGCTATTAATAATTTATAATTTTCTTACTTATCAATTTACATATTTACATATTGTTACAAGATAATAAAATTTTAGTATTACTCTTTTTATATTTTAGTTTTCATTTCAGTTTTAAATTTATAACTATTTTAATAAATTGATATTTTTTTTTCTTTATCTCTAAATTAATATTTACAATCGCACAAATCAATTTAATTCATTATATAAACCGTATATAACTGACCGTATAAACCGGACCGTATTAAAAAATATCAGACCGAACCGTAATAAAATAGTTTGGTTTTGGATTAGAAATTTTCAAAACTAAAACTAAAAAAATTGAACCGTAGTAGAGTAAAACCGGACTAAAACAACTGATGCCCACCCCTAATAGGAACCCAATCGATTAATTGAAGAAAAATTATGGACATTCATTTTGAACCAAATAGATAATTTATCTAAAAGTAAACACTACTTAGCTGAGGAATAAAAAATATATTTCAAAATTATTACTCAAATCATATATACTCGGTGAATTTAAGAGTATACAAAACATATTTGCCCAAGAATTCCATCTACAACTACCAGATATTGAGTTTGGGATAGAGATAAGCGTTTTGGGCCTCCAAGAAGAAACAGTGTCCTAAATCCTAATCATATCTATAGAATTAAATATTAAAAAATAATAATAAGCATAAGAAAGACCATTAGCATTTTTAAAATTCATTAATACCCTTGTTGCGAAAAGTTGAACATTCAAAATCTTATAATTTACAAAGCACACTATGATTATAATTGTACTGAAGTCAGTGATGAATCCACAAATGGACCCAACCCAATGCCGCACTCGCCCGCGTTCTATGTGAGGAAAATAAACAATGCCAATGTCGAATTGTGTAAGATAAGATTGGCGCATTATTTTGCCCAGATACATCCTTTTAATTTAAAATTAAACATTTGTCCCCGGAACTAATGGATACTAAAAAGATATCAAGTTTGAATCTCAGTACATTGAAGGGGATTTTCCCACCGGTAAAAATCGAGCATAAGAATGTTTCCATTTGAATGAACTTCTATTAGCATTTTATGGTGAAAAAAGTCTTGTAGCGGTTACTTTCAAGATTAGTTTGGCGGAAGAGCTGATAACGAGCTAGGATCCTTGGTCCAATAAAAATTGGACCAAGGGAAGGACCATAATGGAATTGTGACTGGATCACAGTGCTTCGATTCGGTTTCAATTGGTTGTGATCCTTTTCCGGATTCATCTTTCCATCTAAATTGTAGTTTAGGTCGGGACAAACGGCCGGAAGCTACCAGGACCCCTGGCCACCCAACCACCTCTGACAACTTCCGACCACCTACCCTGACCCAAAGTATAACTTAGATGGGAAAGTACATCCAGACATATATCACAATCAATTACGACAGAATAACAATCACAGTTACTATCCGCAACTCTACCATGGACATGAGGATCACGCAGATAACTAGATTAAAAATAATAATAATAATAATAACCATTTTATATTCGATAAAATAAGAACGCTGCGTTGTTCTTCTTTGCAGGCTTCTCTGCGCCTCGCAACCGTTCCTGCACGTCTCGACATTGATTCTAATGCTGCGACTCGAGAAGCACCATGCATTTACTGCACGATTCGAGACATACTGCATGATGAAAAGGCGTCAGGTTAGGGACTACCAGCGACCATGACGGCTGCAGCGGCGGTTGGAGGAAGGAGGAGCAGCGTTGACCCAGCAGACGTCACCGTCTGTGCTTCCCCGGAGGAGAGTTTACATTGGTCATGGACGAAGATGACACACACAAAAAATTTTACATTGGTCATAGACGAAAAGGAACGTTGAATTAGATCATTGCAAGAAAACAGTAGAACTATTTGAACAGTAACCTATTCGGAATCTCTAAACAGAGCAAGCTGCGAAAAAAATTAACTAGTTCATATTCGAGGCAAATAATGGAATTTTCTTGTTTGCGACGATCGAATTGGAGGAGAACGACGGCCGCCGCGGATTTTACAGAGACCAAAATTAACCTGGAAAAGGGGAATTTTGCAGAGGAATGCATCACGGCACCGACAGGTGAACTTACCTACTTCTCGTCGGGTACTTTGTAAGAGTCGGCGGTGATCTCTGACAGACACCAGCCGGGGAACAAGGACTGCAGGAAGAGGAAAAACGACATGAGAAATTCTATCGCTGAAGGGGAAAAAAAAGGGCTTCTGTTAATGGGGAGAGCAACCAAAAAACGAAGGAAATCGATCGAAATTGGGGGATTTCCGGAAGAGAAAAATGGACATATGAAAACGCCAAGAGATGCGAGAAGATAGATCGAAACGGAGATGGGGAGCGGAAACTCACATCGAGCTGCTTTTGGACCGTCCTCGGTCGCCGCCGGGGACGGCGGCGAGCCCTGGACCCGGTCATCGAGTAGAGATCCTCATCGATCTCCTCTTTCGTAAGGGAGACCGAGAACTTGGGCCGCTTCGCCCGCTCCTGCTCCTCCGACCTAAGCCGCACCGCCCTCTTCTCCCTTGTTCCAGGCGGGGACCTCGGCGCTGTCGTCTTCTCTCTTGTTCCCGGTAGGGACCCGCTTAGGTGGCGGTGGTTCCCGGTGGGAGACCTCGGCGCCCTGCGCCTCGTCCTCAAGTTCCATCGCGGCGCGGACGGAGGTTCCTCCGACGCGTTGGACGAAGGCTGCTCCGGATTCGCCTCTGGCTCTGGCTCCGGCAACCGGTCGGACTCTGTCTCACCCATCCCGCCGATGCGGAAAGACGGAACCACCAGCTTCATGCGGTCCGCCGCCTCTCGGAGATGAAACAGCAGCTTCTCCCTGACCTCCTCGATCCGCGGGTCGTCGTCGTCTCCATCGTCCTCCGGAACGAGCACCCGTCGCCCCGCCTTCTCCTCGTCGTGCTCTGACGTCTTCCGTCGGCCGCCGCCGACGATCTCACCTTTTCCGTCCACACTCGCGCAGGGCAGAACCCGCCGGCTTCCCCACGACTTCATGATCGGAAAAGAGGGGGCCGGGAGGAGACTCGCCGGCGCCTGCTCTCGAGGCGGCGTGGCTTCCCTTGCCGCCGGTGCCGGAACCGGTGCGGGATCGGGTGGGCGGGATGACTTGTCGGCGGAGGTGACCATGGGGATGTGACCTGATCGATCTGACGCAACGCAGGCGGTCACAGAAACCGGCGGTGAGGGGAAGGGGCCGGGGAAGGGTTTTCAAACGTGAGGGTAAGAATAGAGAGTGGAGGCGGGTGAAAGGGCGACAGACAAGGTCCTCAATTACTAACCAGAAATATATATACACGAGGAAATAAAAAATGCTAATTAATATTTATTATTCTTGACCCAAGAAAAAAATTATTATTATTTATTATTATGAAGGCAAAGTTGCAAAATATAGAAAGCTTACGAACGTTATTTTTGCGTTAAAGCACCTTTAAAAAAATATTATTATTTTTTCGGGAGAAGGAAAGAAAGGAAAAGGAGGGAGGTATGAAAGGATAAGTAAATTAAATGAAACAGATAAAAAAAAAATTAAGGCAAATATTTGGAACAGGTCTGCAATACGGCGAGTAGCATGAGTAGATGATCAAGAAAACAAAGTATCTCCCACCTTATTATTATTATTTTTTTATAACTCGGGTGTTTAGTTCATCTAATTATTTTTTGGAGGTAAATGGCTCTCCCTGATTCAACCCTAGGATACATTAAGAGTAATGAGTTGTTAACTGACTTTCACGATTTTTATCGTCCATGATGTTGTCTAAAATCAGACGGCTAATACTGAGTCATACGATGTTGAGGTAGCTCATTAGTTAATCAAGTGGAGGTCGTCCGAGTATGTGGTATCTCATCCTGTCGGCTCCTACACTCAATCACACAAACTCCAAAGGACTGTTAGAGACCGGGTTAAGGAAGGGATCCTCAACTCTAGTACGCTCAAGTCAGTGGGGTTATCTCGAAGAGAAGGGCTCCATCTCTAAACGAGTTATTGATGTGGGAGCTTTGACTGTACTTTCTGTACGACGCGCCCCTTCGTCTTCTAACATTCTGACAGCCGGCTCGCTACGCTCCAAAGGAGTAGGTGGAGTGAAGGTATCCCCTGGGGGTATCTGACCGGATTGGGCGCCAGACTGCTCAACTGGCTCATCCGGGACATGTGACTCCACCGACCGGACTGACTTCCCGGCCGGGAGAGAACTCTGCCGACCGAGCGTGTGGTCGGGGGAACTCGATTGGGGGTGCGGTTGTGCACGCCGT
>JBAMIE010022225.1:0-19417 GCA_037177295.1 Kaempferia parviflora
TCAAACGAGTTCAATCACAACTCGACGTTGAGCGACATCCCTCCTCCCTAACAGCGCACAATATCTACATACTGCGCAACCATCGCTGCTGCCCCCAACCCTGTCGTTGGTGTCTTCTTGTCGCAACTGCTCTCCTTGCCACAAGTGACACCGTCGATTCCATCCAATGGCGGAGCCAACCCGGGTAGATCACCCGAGCTGATCTCAGGCCGTGGACTACGAGCATCGACACCGACATCGTCGCCTTAGGCTAGCCGTCGACGCCGTCGTCACCGCCCCGGGCTAAACTCCCCTTTTCCCTATTTTTTTTTCATCTCTTCCCTTATAAAAATTTTTCTCAGTCTCATTTGCTACTCGGGCTACAGCCCGAGTAGAGCAATACATGGCTCCGCCATTGATTCCATCCCATTGTAGTGACCACCATCACCAGAACAACGTCGACCTTGTGCCACCACCAGCCTCTAAGAATTATCACCAGATCATTAATCAATAGGTAATTGAATTTATTTTGATTAATTAATCAGTTAGTTAATTAATGTCAATTTAATTTGATGATTAAATTTAACAGTTTAATTGATTTTATAAGTAATAGTTAGTTTATTCATTAGTTAAAATGATTGGATTAGATATAGATTAGATTATTAAATTAGATATTTTTATTTATATACTTCATTACTTTTAGTTATTATTGCTTCGATATTAATATCATATAACTTTATATCATATAGTATCAAACTTGTCATTAAGGGGTATTTTCTTACACTGGATGATGTTAAGTTCTATATTGATTCATTTTAATATATGAAACTCAGGGAATGAAGAAAAGAAAAACTATCAATTTATTTTTTTAAATCAAAAGAATAGACATCGACAAGTCAAGGGAATTCTCGATCCAATATTGATATATCAAGCTCAAGTGATCAACGATCTAACAAAGCTCTTATAATTGATGCTAATGTCAGTTCTTTTGAACCTGATCCAGCATTATGTACTCCGATATGGAAATATCATGTTAATCAAAGGGATGAAATTAGACAAGCTTATATTAAGATGGGGGCATATCAACCTATTAAGAATGAGTATCCATCAACCGAATTCGGAAGTCAAAATCGACGATTCCAAAGTCATTGGTTTAAAAAATTTACTTGGTTAGAATATTCTCCTTCGAAAGATGTTGCATTTTGCTTTCCATGCTTCTTGTTTGATCATAAGCATCCTCGTGATCCTACATTTACGACAGATGGATTCTAGTATTGGAAAAGAGTTAATGATGGTGATAAATGTGCATTTTTGATGCATATAGGATGCAATACTTCACCACATAATAATGTTGCGGAACATCTTAATAATTTGATGAATATACTTTGTCATATTGACAAAGTGGTGAATGCACAATCTTCAAAAGAAAAACAGAAGAACAGATTGAAGTTTACAACAACTATTGAAAGTATTCAATGACTCACTTTACAAGCATGCACATTTAGAGGGCATGATGAATCTCCATCTTCTAATAATCGTGGAAATTTTATTGAGATGATAAAATTTATGGGAAAAATGAATGAAAATATTGGGGACATCGTGTTAGAGAAAGCTCAAAAAAATGTAAAGTATACTTCACCAGATATTCAAAAAGACAATTTGAATATTTTTGCCAATCAAGTGAGAATTAATATCCTCAAAGAAATTGGAGATGCAAAATTCTGTATTTTAGTTGATGAAGCAAGAGATACATCTAACAAAAAACAGATGACTATTGTATTAAGATTTGTGGATATTGATGGTTTTGTACGAGAACGATTTTTTGCAATTGTACAAGTAACTGATACAACTGCTGCAATACTTAAGAAAAAAATATCGTTAATGCTCTTGGTTGTTATAACTTGCATATCCGCAATATGCGGGGACAAGGATATGATGGTGCTATCAATATGCGTGGCTCTTGGAATGATTTACAAGCTCTTTTCTTGAACATTGTTTATGTGCATATTATACATTGTCTCGCTCATCGACTTCAACTGACATTTACTGCAGCAACTGAAAAAGAGGTATCCATTTGGTTATTCTTTTTCAAAATTGAATTCAATTTGTAATCTTTTTAATGTATCTCCTAAACGTCATGTTGAGTTACTTTCTACTAAAGTTGAAGTTGTACATATGGTAGCTATTTGTGAACATGATACCGGTAGAGAATGTAACGAAACTCAAAATTTATTACGGCCTAGAAATACTCATTGGAGTTCTAATTTTGACTCAATTTGTAACATGATTGATATGTATGGTTCTGTGATTACCGTATTAGAAAACATGGTGGATGACGGGTCCTCTAACTCCATTTGTGGTGAAGCTAGTGGTTTGCTGACAGCGATGAAATCTTTTGAATTCATATTCATATTACACTTGGTGCAAAAGATAACGGGGTTAACAAATTTGCTTTGTCGACCATTGCAAGAGAAATCTCTAGATATTTTAAATGCAATGGACTATGCTTCAACGACTAAAACTTTACTTCATACTTTGAGAGAAGAAGGATTTGCTATTCTACTTAGTTATGTGAAAGAAGTTTGTATCAAGTATGACATTGAGATACCTCACATGAAAGCCGTTATAAATCTGCTACAGGTCATTCTTGTTAATAAAATGACTTAATCACAGTTGAGCACCACTATCGATTTGATGTATTTACTGCTGCAACAGATTTTCAAGTTGAAGAGCTTAATAGTAGATTCAAGGATGAGGCAGTTGAACTTCTTAAGCTTAGTTGTGCTTTGGAATCTAAAGAAAACTTTAGGGGGCGTTTGGTTTCAATGTTTTCCATTTTCATTTTTTGGAAAATGTACGTTTTCCAGAAAATAGTGTTTGATTTATATTTTTCATCTTTATTTTATAAAAAAATATATAGTATTTTCTGGAAAAATAGAAAATGTCAAAAAGTCATTTTATATTTTCTAAAAAATACACATTTTTTTAGAAAATGAAAATAGAAAACATGTAAACCAAACGCCCCATTAAGCTTCTTAATGTTGATCATATCTATCGACTTGCTGAAAAATTCTATCCTCTTGATTTTGATACACAAGATTTGTACCACTCGAGAATGCAATTGGATCACTATAAGATTGATATTGTTGACCACGAAAGATTTGAGAATTTATCAACTATTTCTGAATTATGTCGAAGATTAGTTGAAACAAATAAATCAGGAACCTACAATTTGATTGATAGGTGATTTTTCTCTCATTTGTTATAGTTTACACATTATAACTATATCATTTACTTATATATTAAATTTAATATATTTATTTAATTGACAGGTTAATTCACCTTGTTTTAACTCTTTCCGTTTCTACAGCAACAACGGAACGACCATTTTCAGCTATGAAACTTATTAAAATGGCTCTTCGTAACAAGATGGAAGAAGAGTTTTTAGCAGATTTTATGGTCATCTATATTGAACTGGAATTGGTTGAAAAAATTGATAATGATATAATAATTAATGAATTTGATTCTAAGAAGAATCAAAGAGCACAACTTCAATAGTATTTTTCGCTCTATGCTTTAATTTTGAATGTATTGAATATTAGATACTTTTGTTCTATAGTTTGGAAAAATTAATAATCATAATTTTTTGTTTATATTTTTGAATTAATTAATTTATTATATTTTGACGGTCAGCTCCAGGTAAATTTACATCCTGGCAACGCCCCTGATACCAAGATTCAGTCCTTCCCTTTCTCAATTCTTTAGGAATTATTTTAAAGCACAGCGTGAAGCCATCATTGCCGGGGCTCAAGGCTCAGCCGAGGATGAGAGATTGGACCAAAGGGCGCAACTCTATCCCATGCGACCTCGCGAGCATAGCAAGAGGTCGTGGCCGGCCAGCCTTGCGAGCACAAGAAAGGAGATTGGAGAGGAAAAGTGAAGGAAGAAGTTGACCTACATGCTATCGGTGACTAGGCGAGGAGATTACATCGCAGATACCCGAAATCCGTTGGAGGAGGGAGAGGAGAGAGCGAGAGAAAATAGGGAAAAAATCCAGGTTGAAATCCCTAATAATCTAAATTTAGTGATGGAATTTAATTGTTGTCGTTAAATAGTGACATGATTTAATTTGTATTAGTATATTTAGTGACGAAAATTTAATTCCATCATTCCATCGCTAATCTTTCTTGATTAATTATGATTTTTTTATTTATTAACGACTGTTATTTCAACGAAATTATATTTCCACCTCTATTTAAGGACGGGAATAAAATGTCGTCGCTATTTTGTGATGAAATTATATTTTTGTAGCTAATTAGTGACAGAATTATATTTTCATCCCTAACTCCATCGCTAACGATGAGTTTCTTTTAGTGTAAATTGCATTGCTCACCCTACACATTTAACTAACCATTATTTGGAATAGTGCAAATTTATGTTTGCTTCTTTTATTCCTATCCTTCATGATGTTCCAATCTGAAATCGTTGTTGAGTGATTCCGTGAAGAGCAACTATCATAAAAAGGTTGCAGATGACCCGATGGCCAAGGGGAATCACATAGTTCTTAGGAACATTCAGCAAGAGATTAGAATTAGTGTTGAGGTTGGATTCAACGTTACCACTCTGACGCTCAAGATAACATAGTAACTAAAGAAAAGTGAAAAAATGGAGCAGTAGAAGAGTTTGAATGTCTGTATGTGTGCACCTCCGCCCGTGGAAGCAGCGACCCTTTAAAGGGATGTAGCTATGCCCTTACATTATCCACGTGTTTACCCATGTTTTCTGGAACCTACGTCTTTCGAGAGAAACATATATATTACTATACCCATTTTCTTCAAAAAAAATGATATGGTAAACCATATAGGATGTAGGTCTCAACTGAGGGTGCCCGAACTGAAGGAGTATGGTGAATCGAGACAAAGAGGTCGGATGGCCGAGCTGAAGAAATCAATTGACCAAGTTGAAGGAGTCTGATGAGCTAAAGGAGTTTGGTGAACCAAGTTAGAGAGGTCGGATGACTGAATAGGAGTCAGGTGAATCGAGTCAGAGAAGTTTGGTGACTTGAGTCGGAGAGGTCTGATGATTGAATAGGAGTAGTTGAGAAGTCTAGTGACTAAGTAGGAGGAGTCAGGTAGATACTTTGACCTGCACCTTCCTTAACTCTTGACACATTGACATGACTTTTAACTTGACCCTATCATGTGTAAATTTCTCTATCTGTCACATCACATAAATTGTTTCGTATGAGAAACACATAGAAAATGGACACTTGAGTTTGTACTTGTTGATAAAATTAGTGTGTTAGTGGATTGATGTGTTGGCGTATTTTAATTAGTGATGAAAGTTAGTGGTTATATAAATTGTCTACATTCAATGTATTTGGTGGAGGAGAAATAATAGGATAATGGTTGTAATGTGGTATTAGTGGTTAATGTTGAGGTGTTAGTGAGTTATTAAGTAGGTGTTATGTATTAGGCTATAAATAGGCTATTTAATGATCAATGAATTAGTGTGAAAATTTATTTTATCCTCCTTGTGTCCTCGACTCTTCGATTATTTTTATTATCAGTGGTATCAGAACGAGGTTTTGAAGAGAGTTATGTCTTTTGAAAGTCTTGTACAATTGGCCATCATTCCTCGATTTGATGATCACTATGAGGATTGGAGCATGCTCATGGAGTTTTAAGATCCAAAGAATATTGGACGGCCATGATTTCTAGAGTAGCAGAATTGATAGAAGGTGTTGCACTAACAGGTGCACAATTAAAAGATCTTAAAATAAAGAATTATCTCTTCCAAGTTATTGATCGCTCAATCTTGGAATCATTCTCTGTTAAGGATACCTCCAAAGATATCTGAGATTCTATGAAAAAGAAGTACCAAGGTACGACAAGAGCTAAGAGGAAGTAGTTTCAAACACTTCATTCAGAGTTCAAAATACTTTGAATGAAATCAGGAGAATCATTTTTAGATTATTTTCCAAGAACGATGGCAATCGTCAACAAAATGCGGATCCTTGGCGACAAGACAGAAGATGTTCTCATCATCGAAAAAAATTTTCGACTATGACACCAAAATTTAATTTTGTTGTCTACGCCATTGAAGAAGCACATGATGTAAGTCTACTTTCAATTGATGAATAACAAAGTTCAGTATTGGTTCATGAGCAGAAAATCAATCAATATGAAAAAGAGGAGCAAACATTAAAGGCTTTATCAGAAAATCACTCTGCAAATGGTAGAAGTGATAGAGGATGAGGAAGAGGCAAAGGTCAAGGAAGAGGAGGTAGAAACAATATTGATCATGGGAACCAACAAAATCAAACACTAGGAGAGCTATTTTCAAAGAAGAGATAGAGGACGTGGAGGCCATTATTCAACAACTAATAGAACAAAGACAGAAGACAAGTCCAATGTTGAATGTTACCGATGTCATATGTATGACCATTATAGATCAGAATGCTATACTAATTTGAAGAAACAAAATGGAGATTAGACTAACTTTGCAGAAGAAGAAGAAGTGTCTCTTTTATTGGTATGCCATGAGAAAGAGAAAACTCAATGCAATCTATGGTATTTAGATACAAGATGCAACAATCACATATGTGGAGAGAAGGAAACATTTTCAAACTTAGATGAATTCTTTCGCGGTTCTATCAAATTTGACGATAACTCTACAATTTATGTTATGGGAAAGGGAAAGGTGACTATACAAGCGAAAGAGAATTCTACCCATACTATATCTAATGTTCTTTTTGTGCCAGATTTAAAGACTAATTTGCTTAGTGTGGATCAATTACAAGGAGCTTGTCGGATTCAAGATGCAAAGTTGAGTTTAATTACGTAAGTTAACATGACGGCAAATCATATATTTCCTCTTTATCTTCATACTACACCTCATTCATGTTTTTAACAAAATTTAATAATGAGGCATGGTTATGGCCCTTTCGCTACGAACATCTAAATTTTGATAGATTGAAAATAATAAAATAGAAGAATATGGTGATTGGTCTTCCTCATATTACAACTCCTTCTTAAGTTTGTGAAGAATGAGTTGTCAGCAAACAACACCATAATCAGTTTCCACATGGGCCAATGACACTGCATTTTAATGGAGGTAAAAGATACATAATTACCTTTATTGATGATTATAGTCACAAAATATGGATTTATTTGTTGAAAGGAAAATTTGAAGCCTTTACTACTTTCAAAAATTATAAAGTACTTGTCAAGAAAGAAATTGACAACTTTATCAAAGTTCTATGTATAAATCATGGTGGAGAATATAACTCACATGAATTTTCAAATTTTTGTGAGAATCATGGAATCAAGAGGCAACTTATAGCAGTTTACACATCCCAACAGAATGGTGTATGCTAGAGGAAGAGCCGTACTATTATGAATATAGTGTGAAGCTTTCTGACCACAAGTGGTATTCCTAAAAATTTTTGGCCAGAGGTAGTTAATTGGATCATCCATATATTGAATAGAAGTTCCACATTATCTGTTCAAAATATGACACCATAGGAAACTTGGAGTGGAAGAAAACCTACTATTGATCATTTTTAAATTTTTGGGTGTATCACTTATGCTAATATTCCAGATGAATGGAGAAAGAAGCTAGACAACAAAGGTAAAAAAATACATTTTTCTTGGTATGAGTAATACATCAAAAGCTTATAGCTTATATAATCTCTACACTAAGAAAATCATTATGAGTCGTGATGTTGTTTTTGATAAAAAAGACACTTGGCCATGGAATCAAAATAGTGTTAAAAAAATCATCCCTGTAGATTTTGATAAAAAAATACAACAACCTTTGGAGGATGAGCAACATGAGGAAGTCTCTCAAAATATTCCTATAGCAGATCAAAGTCTTGTTAAAGCAGAATCACAAAGGCCACAATGTGTTCAAAGAAGACCAACATGGATGTCTAATTATGAGGTGACTGGAATTGATCAAGGTGATGATCTTCTTACACATTTTGCTTTATTTTCATATTGTGACCTACTATTTTTGAAGTGACCGTTAAAAAATCAAAATGGAGAAAGGCTATAGATGATGAAATTATAGCAATTGAAAAAAATGATATATGGGATTTATGTGATCTTCCTAAAGGGCAAAAAACAATTGGTGTAAAGTGGATTTACAAGACAAAGTTAAATGAACATGGTGAGATTGACAAGTACAAAGCATGCTTGGTGGCAAAGGGTTATAAGCAAGAGTTTGGTGTGGATTATAATGAAGTTTTTGCTCATGTAGCAAGACATGATACAATCAGAATGGTGATAGTGATAGCACCACAAAATTCATGACCCATCTTCAATTGGATGTAACATAAGTATTCCTCCAAGGAGATTTGAAAGAAGAGGTATTTATCGATCAATCTCCAGGTTATGTGAAATTTGGTAATAAGCATAAAGTTTATAGATTAAGAAAAGCTCTATATGAATTAAAACAAGTCTCACGGGCATGGTATAATCGTATAGAAATTTATTTTTTGAAGGAAGATTTTCAAAAATGATCTTATGAACACTCTTTTTTATTAAGATTGAAGATGGAGGAAAAATATTGATAGTTTGTTTATACATAGATGACTTAATCTATAATGGAAATAATACATCTATATTTAAAATTTTTTAAAAATCTATGATAGAATTTGAAATGTCTGATCTTGATATAATGCATTATTTCCTTGGTATTGAAGTGGTGCAAAGATCTATTGGAATTTTTATTTCTCAAAGAAGATATGTGCAAGAAATTCTGGATAAGTTTCAGATGAAAGATTGTAATCCTGTAAATACTCCATCTAAGTTTAGAGTAAAGATACATAAAGATGTTGGAGGAAAGAAGGTTGATGCCACACTTTACAAACAGATAGTGGGGAGTTTAATGTATTTGACAGTGATAAGACTTGATATTATGCATGTTGTAAGTATGATTAGTAGATATATGGATTGTGCTACAGAAATATATCTCTTAGTTGTAAAGAGAATTTTTCGATATTTAAAAGGTACTAAATAGTTTGAGTTATTTACAAAAAAAAGGATAAAAGTTAGATCTGTTTAATTTTATAGATAGTGATTATGCATGAGATCTAGATGATAAAATAAGTACATCTAGGTACATTTCCATGTTGGGGACAGGAGCTATTTTATTGTCTTCGAAGAAACAATAAATTGTTATATTATCATCCACTGAAGCTAAGTTTGTTGCTGTAACATCTTGTGCTTGTCAAGCTATTTGGCTAAAGATGATTCTTACATAATTATATTTCAAAAAGGACGGACATACTCAGATTTATTACGACAACAGTTCAACAATAAAACTTTCTAAAA
Source organism: Kaempferia parviflora (assembly GCA_037177295.1). Classification (NCBI taxonomy): domain Eukaryota; kingdom Viridiplantae; phylum Streptophyta; class Magnoliopsida; order Zingiberales; family Zingiberaceae; genus Kaempferia; species Kaempferia parviflora. Next base: position 9,318 of record JBAMIE010022225.1, read on the forward strand.
ATCTAGTGCTACATGGTCGAAGTAAACATATAGATGTAAGGTATCATTTTTGAGAAATCTTACAAATGATGAAGTCATTAATCTTATTTACTACAAAAGCAAAGATCAAATTGCTGATATACTAACCAAGCCTTCCAAATTTTCTGCATTTCAAATGTTCAGAAAGTTACTTGGTGTTTCTACATGGAGTTTAAAAGTTTGACTCTTTTTAAACTGATTATTACATTTGGAATATCATTTTAAGGAAGGGATTGTTGATAAAATTAGTGTGTTAGTGGGTTAATGAGTTGATGTGTTTTAATTAGTAATAAAAGTTAGTGGTTATATAAATTGTCTACATTCAATGTATTTGATTGTAATTGAGTTAGTGGATGAGAAATAATAGGATAAGGGTTGTAATGTGGTATTAGTGGTTAAAGTTGAGATGTTAGTTAACTTAGTGGGTTATTAAGTATGTGTTATGTATTATCCTATAAATAGGTTATTTAACGATCAATAAATTAGTGCTAAAATTTATTTTATCCTTCTCGTGTTCTCGTCTCTTCGATTATTTTTCTTATCAGTACCTCCATCAATAATGCAAATATGCAATCGAAAACAACTATGAATTTCATCCAAATAAAAAAGAAAACAACTCATGAATGCCCTCAAGGATGTGGTGTCAATGGTAAAAGATTCAAAGGAACAAATAAGATATGATCAATATTTGAATTACATACACCCATTTGTTGGCAATCTCGACAGATCATATGTTGGATACCAATGCAGGATGACAAAATGGATGTTTAGGTTACACATCATAAAGGGGAAACTTAAAAAAGCAAGTGGATTTCTTGGCTCTTCAAGATGGGAAAGTGTCTCATAATTTGACGGAAGAATCTAATACAATGACTACAAAAATATAATAATGTTAAATAGACCATCTCATTTGATGCCAATTTATACGACTCCAAATCTCCTGATCCATCAAATTGTGGCTGATTTGAGGTCGGCCGTACTGACCATCCCCTATTATGTGCTTTCATTTGCAATAAAACCACAAAAGTTGCGTCTGCCGGGAGTGCGAACCCGGGTCTATTGCTTGGAAGGCAATTATCCTAACCGTTGGACTACAAACGCATAGATGTTAAGAAGTTTCAATAATTTTATATAACTGAAATCTTTAATTAACAAATCCAAACAGAAGATTTTTTTCATTATAAAATATATGCACACCTTTCATTGCTATTTAACAAATATCTTACATTACCACGGGTATTTTGAAACTCAGTAAAAAGAGCCATAGTTAGACATTTTGTTTTATAAATTGATGGGCAAAACAAAAAAAAAAGTATTTAAATAACACTAATATATTTATTAACAGATATAACACGCATTATTTATACTTGTACAAGAAAAGCTACCTCGTCCTCAACTTACCGAAGGCATTTTTTTATGAATATTACACGAGGCCACATCAATTCAATGATTTAAATATAATTTCTCAACTTTATAAAAAAAATAATAATAACACTCGTGTATTTTGAATAATTTTACTGAATCAAAACTTAAAAAGGAGAGGGCCATCGATCAACTTAGAATCTGCGCAACCACTTGATCGTGCAGCATTTAATCTTTGCGGTTTGATGGACCTTCTTCAAGCAAAAGCCACCCTTTTTTTTTCAAGATGAGGCTTCCGGTGATGGGCGCTGGCCTTTCCTCTGTAACCAACCAAGAAGGGACTGTTTCGTGACCTTTATCATTCCTGTATCTTGTGGCCTCCTTGCTTGAAACTTGAAACCTTTGACAGCTTCAGGGGACCGAAGAATGGTGGACGGCTTACTGAAGGGATCATCAGGGGCACCGTGTCCTGTTCTCACGTCAAAGCTCAAATCTTCCTGCAGCACTTTGACTATACACCGTTGCACATCTAAATTGTGATTCGTCAAGGTCATGGCTCCTTTATTGACTACATCCGTGATGATGATCATATCGTCTTGAATTGCTTTTCCTGCTACAGTACAACAAGCGTTCATTAGTCTGATTAAACAAGTTTGGGGGTTCAGAACCATGAAAGTCATAATGCAAATGAAATTTGACAAGCTCATAAGACAACTGAACAATACTCAGGAAGGAGATGAACAAACAAACAAACAAACAAAATGCCATTGATTACTGATAAAAGAGGTATAGATTCCTAACAAAAACATTTACTTAAATCTTACCGAGCAAATAGCTCTCCTTGATCATCCGAAGAACTGAGAGAACCACAATCCGAGCTTCAACCTGTTTGTATGGTTACCGAAGGTTGTTAATATATTTTAAATCTGACAAATTTCTAATAAAGATCAAAACAAACGTTGTTGCAACAAATATATGGGTTGAAACTTGAAAGTCTGAACTACTTAAAAAATTATTGATGGAGGACACGTGAAAAGCAATGAAAGCAGAGTGTGAGCAAGAGGTTATCTGAGATATCAACATAAAGCCACCCCGTGATGTCACGTGTTTATGTGAAACAGGGGACCCGTCTGTCATGCAACAAATTCCTCACCAAGGAACATCTTAAACTTAGAGCATCTTAAAATTTAAGCTCGCTCAGTTCCACTTTAACCCATGAATTAAGTCGTTTACCCTAGACCTACCATCCAACTCAATCCGTCATCTCTTCCATGCCTTCATCCCTGACACAAGTTAACCCAACCGCAAACAATCTGAATGAACTGACAAACCCAACTAGATTGATTGCTCTCAACATTATCATATGTCCAATTAAAAAAACATATCACACTCCTGCCTAAAGCGGCACGCAACATAAGGAGACAAGATAGTTGAGTGTTCTACAGCACCAATGATAAGAATGCAACGATTTGTTTGGACACCTTTGTGTCAATACCGACTGTTAACTTTTTGCCATAGGTTCTGTTTGCTATCAAAATTTTCCAAATGAAAACACTCTTTTTCAAAAGCTAGAGTAAGAAATTAATCTTGCATGCATCCAAATGAAAGTACCTTTGTAAGCCCTCGAATGTCAATAGCTTGTCTGTCACCAATATCTCTTCGCAAGTGCAGTGCTACTTTTTCTAAAAGCAAATTATTGCATTTTCTTGAGTCAGTTTCATTGTCACTTGCCCGTATCGGTAGTTTATGGCTTTGACATTGGGAGCACAATACTCCTTCACACCACTCCTCAATCAATTCCTTCAGATAATAATCATTAGATCTGTATCTGTACATTAGATAAAAAGCAACAAAAGTAGAATCAGCAGACAATCAAATAGATGAGTAAATGAAAACGAAACAATAGGTAAACCTGAGGATAGAATGAAAAGATCTTTTTGTTTGTTGAGTCAGAAGGCAAATCTTGTAAAATAGACCATATGGTTATTAGCAAGTTTAAGCAAATAATTAAGTAAAAGTAGTTTACAGTTTTAGGTCCGCTTGTTTAGCGGAAAATATTTTTCAGGTTTTCCATGTTTGGGGCAGCAAAAAATTGGTGTTGATGGAAAATTATCTTATAGTCAATGAAAAATGTGAACATTTTGCAGGAAAATGACTTGCTCAAGTGAAACTTGTTTTCCTCCACACGAGATCCACACCACCCCTCCATCCTCTCCTCTAACCAAACACTCTGACAACTTTGACACCCTCTCAGGATAGAGCTTCATCTAGTGGCCCTCTATGAAAATTGAGCTCTCATCATCCTCTGGCAAGCACCCTCAAGGCGGAGTAGGCACAGATCAAACCACCCTTCCACGTGAGCCCAAGGGATACTATCAAAGCAAAGCTCCCAATGCCCTATGTTCCTTTGAGGTGGAGAGTATGTGGCTTGAACTGCCCTTCTACTTAATCCGATACTTTGAAGAAAAGGGAATTATTTTCCTTGTCTCACAACCAAAAAATAATTGATTTCTTCTATACAAATTTTCCTTAGGGAAATATTTAGCCATCCGTGTTATTTTTCACAAAACAAACAAACCTTAGATAAACATTTAAAATCCACATTGACTAAAAAATATCTCAAAAGTACTCCTTCGAATATACCCAGATTTCCGCATATCTTGATATATTGCTAGGCATTGTTGAACCTCAACGAAAGATCCATACTTGTCTCGAGCTCTTAACATAGTATTATAAGTCACCTGAAATGAAAGCACTGCCTAGAGTCAAAACTTTTCAGAAAGGATGTATCAAGAAGATAAAAAGTTAGGTATCACAACTCCCTCTATAAGGAGTGCAAAGGTGACTCTGATAATGAATACATAACATAAAGCATGAAATGGAACCATATAATAAGAGCTTACCAAATTTGGTTGTATCTGATATCTTTTCATTTCTTCATATAAAGAGTACGCTACTCTCAAATTCTTGTTTTCAACACATGCCTGCAAATGAAGGGCCCCAAATATTAGCACCCAGCAGTTTACAACTTTCAAGGATGTTAATGGATCATGACATTACGGTCAATTTTATATGTCACAAATCAATATGCTAATCCAGAAGGTTCTACATGTCCACCATAGTTAAAATACTTTTTCATAAATATACACATTAGTTTAGGACAAAGTTTTGGAAATTTTAACTAAATCTATGTGCCAAGTACAAATAATTACAAATTAATCAACCCTTCCTCATTATGGAAAAGAAAGAAAACAGCAAGCACACAAAGATTGTTTAGAATATCATTAGTATGGTGCTTCTTTGACGGGACTATATAATCTTGAGCATTTAGCAATATCCACCTTGATGGCAGTAGTATAAGCAGCAACATCAAGTTTCATTCCACCATCTTGCATAGCTCTAAATGCCTACATTTCAGAAGAAAGATGGCAAGTTAGTAAACAGGAAATGGCAGTATAAATTGCTATAGCATTAAAACTCTCAAAAACATGGATAATAAAGAGGTGAAGTAAGAAAAATACTACAAACAAAAATGTTGAAACAGACAAACAGAACTCACTAAGTTGATCTTTTGACAAAATCTAGAGAGAAAAAATTATCCATACCATTAGAAATGCATTTATACAGCAACTCATTGAAACTAACAAAGAAAAAGTTAATTAATTCATCAGACAATGTAGCCTAGAGTACACATTACCTACAGGTAAAATCTAAATTAACATGTGAATTTAAAAACTTAAACATGTCCTAATTAGACTGATTAAGCCTTGGAGCTGGAATTTTTTAGTTCGCTGTTCTATGTGTTCTTCGCTTTCTGGAAATTAAGAATCTAGATATTTGCTTTGAACAACTCAAATGGACCGTATGAAAACTAGGTCATAGACATTTATATGGAATCAAACTTCAGAAAGAGTATTATACCATAAGAAACAGCAGCAACATGTTATATGACTGTATCCTTTATGTGAATCCAATCACACCATTGATCTTGGAAAACAGTAATCTAACAGTGATGCTATATTCACAGTAAGAAAGGACAGAAAAAAAGGACTAAGTGGATAGAAAAAGGAATGGATCTAAACAGTAATTGAATGGTGAGGTAAACAAATAAAGATCCAAGGACATGATTTTTGAACACTTGTGTTTGCTATATAACCTTCTGATTATCAATTTATTTAGATTATCAAATTTCACATAGGAGCATCGTCTAGCTACAAACTAGAAAGAAGAAACACAAGCAGTATTACCGAGATATATGACAAAATCGCCAGGTAAAGAAACCGGCAAGAAATATTAGAACTCATAATTGCTGTGTATAACAATTTATGAAGGAACCAATCATTCTTGGAATTGTATAATATAAATGTTGTAGGTATAGTCAATACACCTGCATAGCACCACTTAAATTATGGGCAGCACCATAACTATCAATCAGCGTAGACCAACTTATATGGTTGGGAGTAAGACCTATTGTCTTCATTTCATCCATCAAAGCTTTTGCACGATAGAAATCAGAACCACAAGCCTTCATCAAAATATTAAAAGTTGGCACTGTAGGTTTAAAGGGAACCACCATCGACAAAGAAGAAGGTCCACCATCTTGCATAGATGAAATGGTTCCATCCCTATTGTTCATTCCTGAGGAAATCACTCTAGAATAATATCTCATCTTTTTATCAAAAAAGCAAATCTTGAATCCAGTTTCTTTCCATGTATAAAACAATCGAAATGCTCTGTCATATTGGCATGACTCCACACAAGCATGCAGAAGAGTGTTGCAACACTGTGCATTAGGTTCACAGCCTGTCACAAGCATCTCCTCAAATATCTGAATGGTATGATCAACGACCCCAGCATTGGCACAAGCACTAAGTAATGTTGACCAAATAACTATATTTGGAACCACACCAGCAGAAAGCATATCCTCTCTTATATGCAATGCCATCTGCCACATTTTTGCATCTGCAAACACCTAAAATTGAAAACAAAGTGATAAAAATAAACAAATCCTAAGAGAGAACTATATTATTATCACGAAACAGAAAGATATGATCCCAGTCTCACTAACTTTTATCATTGTGCTATATGTGAATACATCCAATATAAGTGCTCCTTTTGAAGCCATAAGCCTTATTTCCTCATACACCTCTAGAGCCAAATCAACCCTTTTTGCATTGCAACATGCTTTCAAAAGGATATTGTAGGATGTCACGTCTGCATTTACTCCTAGATCCTACATAAGTAGAAATTTGTAAGTTGAAATATTTTATGCGCAAAGAAAATAATAGCAATAAGCAAAATTCAACTTATGACCATGCAGAAATGTATTATGGAGCATGACTTTGAAATAATACATTAATAAAATGATTACGAATCAAATTGAAAAAGCCTCAATATCAACAATCTGTCACAATGATACTTGATTATGAGACGGTCTATCACAAATTACCGCAAAACATTTGCATCCATGTAGAATATGAACACTTCAGTAACCAGAATACTACAAGAGGAAGAGGGTGACTATGTTGCTTGCATGAAGCATGTTGACAAGTCGGGCAGCAATATCAAGGATAAAGTAAAAGAGAAATTTGTGGACTGACTTGTCATGTTATCATTATAGAGTAAACAGCCTACCTAGTAACACCAACATAAGATATGAGATGGCATTACTTGCATACGCTTGTAAATATGGAAGGTGTAGCTCAAATCATGTGCATTCACATTCATTAGGCTGTTGAGAACATAAATATTTGGCATAATGTTCTCAGTGAGCAACTCCTGCAATTAAATTACAGATAGAAAGAAACAATTAGTCAATACAATTGACAAAAATAACATAGTATTTTTTCTGTAACTAAAGTCCATGCATATTGTATCAGATAAATGTGGGGAGAATTATCATGTTACTAGCAAGATCCACAATTAATTTCTATTTCTGGAAAACTGATCACAAACTACATATCACAACTATTTGAATTCATCTACATGAATCTTATTCCTCCAGTAGTTTTTTTTTTTTTTTTTTTGAAGCACTCTACAGAAACTTGGTTTTCAGTTTCTCTTTATATATCTTAAAGAATTAAAGATGCCATTATATTAAAGAATTAAACTGTCAATCCTTATAATTGACATAAGGATCAATTAGAAGACAAGTCAATCAGATGCCATTATCTTCATGTAAACAATTTCATTCTATGATTTCATCACATTTTTCTTTAAGTTCTTCAACATGTAGGAATAATTAAGAGATAAGGTCTGTCATATCCAGCAGCACTCAACAGATTGTTCAAGGCCATACTAACCATAAGAAATGCAAAAAGCAATCAGGCAAAATAGGATTTTTTTTTCAAAAAAAAAAAAAAACAAAAACTGATCAAAATGAAAACAGAAATAGTTCACGATACTGAAAAGGGGAATGAACAATATCAAAGAGGCTGAATGTATACCTTTCACCAAAACTCTAAGCAGATTGAAAATAAAATTGATTATGTTGAAACCTAATGCAAAAATGTGTAAAAGGGCATAAAAAGTGAAAACCAAAAGTACAATGAGGTAAAAGATCATCCTTAGAAATAGTTACAGTCCTACTATCTAATATAATCATGAATTGATAAGTATAACCTGAAACCAAAGGTACCACAGAAACCAATGATGCAAAAGAGGATAATGATTGGTTCTCTATATTTATCATGCACAATTCCACATTACAACAGAATGAGTCATAAAGTTTAGAGCAGCAACACAAGTACACAACATTAATGAACATGAAAATAACATGGTGGTTTCTAAAGCTTGGCAACTGAACTATGGACAAATGGAGAATAGGATGGGATGCCTTCTGAGTTGGAAATAGTTTTTACAGTCAAGACTCAAGAGTAATTCTTCATAAAATTTCAAAGTCATACTTATATGGACATGAACTTAAATTTAGGTTGTGAAACAGGTGAAGCAATACCTCAAATATGGTTCTAGATTTCAAGAAATCACCACAATGCCCACAAAGATCAATCATAGCTCGCCAAGCAAACATGTTAAGACCACCTGATTTTTTCTTGAAAATTTCAAAAGCTTTTGTAGCCGAAACAATGTCTTGCTTCTTCCCATATTTTTCTAATATAGAGTAGAACAAAAGTTGAAAATGGGGGAACACACTTGCATACCTGTAAAAACAGAATATAAGTCACTCATGGAATGTCAAAATGTATTTATGGCAAATGTATTAATTGCACATCCATATAATTCTGTGTACCATGGCTAGCCAGAGAAAGTTTGTTTACCATGTTCATCAGAGCACTGTTATCATGAATAAAGGAACATATGTAGTTTCTCAAAGCTGTGATATGGAAGATCATTGCATTTCTAATCTAGAATAATTCAAACTAACAATCAAACACTGGAAAATAGCAGCACCACATGTGTGCTAATCCACTCTTACAAAATCCATTTGACGGTAGGATAGCAGTACATTCTCAAAGTGCTAATTATCTTGAATGACAACCAAAGGTTTAATGACAACTCGAAGAATCTTCAGCATTACTTCCTTACAAGGTTAATTATTTTGTTATACAAAAATAACCTTCTACAACCATATGATGAGACATTTCCATCATTGCCCTATTAAAATGTCGACAATGCACCACTTTTGAGACTCTTATGCCTTGATCGCAATGCTCACCTCTCACACACCCAACAATTGGGATCCCGCCTTTACCTGCTCTACCTAGCTCTTTAGTCCCAAAATGCAACTGATTCCAATAGTTCCATCACACAAACCCTAGTAGCAAATCGTCTGAACTTCTACAGTACATTAGATGAAGAAGACTGTGACAAATGAGCAAACGAACCGTACCATGTAACTCAGCCTTCCTATATAACTTCATTTCTACAAGTGCCCTTCAAGTCATATGATCCATGACATTGTGGTCCACATGGGCTCCCCAAATATCAAGTTAGTGAGATGGTTATTCTCTACATCTATCTCAGCACAAAAGTAGTGGTTCTATTCACTTTTTTTAAAATAAGATATATCTAGACTCTGGCTACTTCATTGTATCTTGTGTTTCTCTATTTTAATTCTGTGTTTGGCTGGTTTGCACCCTTCTAGCTTTTTTTCCTTCATTCTCTTTTGACCCTTGTGATGTTAAAAATATGGATTTTCAAAGTTGTTTCTTTGCCTTGTCTTTATTTTTTATTGCATCAACTGCTACTGCTCTTTTCAGTTACAGCAGTTTAGTTTCTTCAACTACAGGAGTTCATTTTATGTTGATTCACTTCATGTTAGTGGTTGCAATAAATATTTTACTCAATTGATTCAGTTAAGAAGATATTTCAAAAATTTTACATAACACAGAACTTTAGATACATGTACTAACAGTTGTGATTTTGGATCAAGTCCACAGGCATCATGTTACTACCAGAGAGTTGAGGAGAGATCCTTTGGGGGTTTGACGGATTATTTTCAACCCTCTTGTTCTTCAGCTTTCCTATGTTGGAACTTGGAAGTGGCAAAAGAACTCACAAAGAAGAAGGACAATACTGCAAAGAGAGAGATTGGATTTGTTGAGTCAAAGTCCCTGACCACACACACATTAGGGCTACGTTTGGTAGGCTGTAATGTAATCCAGCTTCTAATGTAATCAACTTTGTAATGTAATGTAATCCATATTACATTACTACGTTTGGAAATGTATTGGATGTAATCTTTGATTACAAGGATGATT
>JBAMIE010022322.1:0-19410 GCA_037177295.1 Kaempferia parviflora
CATAAGAAATAGAAGGGTAGAAAAGATACATACATGTTTTCAATGCTCACTCTTAAAAAAATAGTAAAAGATACTTATATATTTGTGTGCAGCTCAATCATTCTTCCATTGTCCTCCTTTGTGAAAGAATTTCTCTAAGGTGTCGATCACACTCGGAAGCTCTCCTGTCACAGGATCAATAAACAATTAAGGGTTTGGTTTGATGAGATGAAATTAGCATTATAGTTGATATATTAAATTTTAGGGTCAGATTATATGATATTAGTCTTATAATCTAGATTAAAAAAAATTATTATTATTTTTTAATCTAAATTATATTATATTACAGATTTAAATTTGTATCAAATAAAGTATTTAATCTTATAATATAATCTTTCAGAGATTGATTAGCTCTCGCCAAATGCAGCTTTATAATATATAGGAGTGTGAATGAGTATGAATGCAAAATGATAAAACAATAGGAATGCAATAAGTTAAAGAGGTATTGGGATAAAATATAATTCTTATTTTGGTGTTATTGCAGGAGCTACCGTTGACTACTAATAGAAGTTAACATTCAGTTCTGTTCCAGTGTTCTTTTAGGACGGTGCAATGGTTAAGATATAAAAACTTATCGTATGAGGTTTAGAGGTCGAATCTCGACGTACCCCTGATTTACCTCCTCCGTATTGACCCAGGGACGGATTGGTAGGGGCGCAGAGGGCGAGTATATTCACCTTTTTTTTTTTTGCCACATTATCATAGTTACGAAATAACTTTTATAGTAATAGTTAATCATTGGTGTTATAATCAGGGATCATAGGGTGGGACTGGCGCACAAGACTCCACCTTTGTAGTGCCCCACTTTTGTTAAAAAATATATATATATGATATTTTTTAAATAAAAAATTAAATATAAAAGTTCTCATTATAAAATTTAAAATATTGTAGATTTTTTTTCGTAAAAAAATTAAAAAAAAAAAGAAAAAGAAGAGAGAAATGCCCACAAAAGGACTCAAGCGTATCATTTCTTTCTCCATAGCTCTATCTTTTCTTATTTTTTCCTATATCTTAAATCTATTTTTACTCACTGCCTCACTCTTAATTTCTTTACCTATGCTGACAGTGGCCAATATCACCTTCTCAATTCCCATATTATGATTTCTAACAACGTTATTATCGCATTGCTGTGTCACTGTCATCGTTGATAATCATCATCTATTTTTTATTTATATTTTTTATTTTTTATTGAACACTTTAAAATTTAGAACCGGCCCTAGTTATAATGTATAAATAAGAGTTAATTTTGAAATAAAATATTTGATGGCGTTCTTTTAATTTTATGCCCTTTTCTCTATTTATATAATTTAGGACATTTTTATTTTTATTTTTCCAAAAACTCTGGGGAGAGTCCACGGTAACCCACTAATCATACTCTTTATTTCTTCTTGTAAATTATTTAATAAAATATTATCTACTTTTACGTGCAAAATTTTTTTTCTTACGAATTGAACATTTTAATGTTAAATTTGATTATCATTAAGTGAATTTAGTCACATTGTTTTTAAAATAAAATATTTTAGACGACGAATATGTGAAATATTAAAATTTATAGTGATTTCAAAGGGTATAAGGAGGAATATTGTACATTCTGTTAAGCATAACGTTCATTAAACGGGTGGAATCGTCAAATTAGGGCGTGTAAGTAAGTATCAATAGCATGGCGAGGTAGCGCAACGACGTACCACGTCACCCTCGATGCAACGCAGAAGAGCATTGCGGTTGGTTCGTCGAATCTCAGATCTTCCACTCGTCTCTGTCATTTCCAATCGAGGAACGCATTTTTTTTTGTCTTAAAAATGTCGTTTTGGGACGCTGATTGCTTGCAAAAGTTCGTCTTCCTTCGGTTTTCGCCCATTCCCAGTGCGAGGAGCTGTTAAAGTAATCGGGCTGGTGAAAAAGCGCATGCGATTTCTTGAAGTTGCAGCAAAATCCATGTTTTGTTCCAGAATCCACACTCGGTCTGCCGCAAAAACAAGTTTTGCAAGGTCGTACGTTTTCCTCTTCTGCCCAGAAATCTGACCTGGGCACAACCCTTTTACCTAGGGTTGTTGATATTGATCGCTTGGGTGGCGGCATTGTGGTGTTCGTTTGAATCGACTGGATCTTTACGATGGCACTGTTTAGGAAGTTCTTTTATCGCAAGCCACCAGATGGACTGCTGGAGATATCTGAGAGAGTCTATGGTATGATTCCGCTTCGTTGAAACTTTCTTTCTTTTTATATAGAAAAAGGGGATAAATCTATCTTCTGATATCAATTTTTATGATTTACTAGTGATTTTGTTTTCGTTTCTAGATATTGGATCTCTTTCCAACCTGTAATTGGTCATTTCTTGTTTGATCTTCTGGCGTTGAATTGGAGCACTCTTTCGCTAACTTGATAATAGTACAAGCGCATTTCAAGTTTTCTTATTGATAAATGCATCTGTTGGCTCTAAAAATCTAAATGCCTACCCGTCATCGTCATCAATATCAAGTTTTATTATTATTATGCACATGAATCTTATCCTCTACTTGTACAGACAATACCATGATGCATGCGAATCACACCTCAAAATAGACTAGCTGTTTTTGTTAATTTTTATTTGGAAGAAATTAGTTCTGTTTAATGTTTGCAGTGTTTGATTGTTGCTTCACAACTGATGTATCGGAGGAAGATGAATATAAGGTCTACGTTGGAAGCATTGTGGCACAGCTACGGGAACAGTTCCCTGATGCCTCTGTCATGGTATTTAACTTCCGGGAGGGAGTGAGTCAAAGCCAGATTTCTAGTATTTTGTCAGAATATGACATGACTGTGATGGATTATCCACGACAATATGAAGGATGCCCACTGCTCACAATGGAAATGATTCACCATTTCTTAAGGTCAAGTGAAAGTTGGCTCTCATTAGGTCAACAAAATATCTTATTGATGCATTGTGAGCGAGGTGGTTGGCCAGTTCTAGCTTTTATGTTAGCAGCTCTTCTAGTTTATCACAAACAATATGCAGGAGAACAGAGGACATTAGATATGATTTATAAGCAAGCCCCTCGTGAGCTTTTGCAGTTACTATCACCGCTAAATCCACTGCCTTCCCAACTTAGATACTTGCATTATGTCTCGAGAAGAAATGTTGGCTCAGAATGGCCTCCTCTTGATAGGGCCCTTACTTTGGACTGTGTAATTCTTCGGTTTATACCTGACTTTGATGGAACTGGCGGATGCAGACCATTGTTTCGAATTTATGGGCAGGATCCCTTTCTTGCAGTTGATAGAACTCCAAAAGTTCTATTCTCAATGCCTAAGAAGAGCAAGTTAGTTCGTTTCTACAAACAGGTAATTTCAGTTTACTTTAATGAATCCATATTTTTTTTAAAGTTGAAGTGGATATTATTAAGGCCTTAGAACCTTTTTGTTTCATACTCTTTTTTTTCAAATACCAGGCAACTGTTTGGGGTATTTCACGTTCTCAGATGGAACCTTTTATAATCTGAAGATTTAGTTGAAAAGATTATCATGCACGTGCATTAATGCATTTGAATTCTTTTTACTGCTGCTGGAATATTCTTTTTCAACATTCTACTTATTTCTGCTTACACAGGAAGATTGTGAACTTGTTAAAATTGATATCCATTGCCATATTCAAGGGGACGTTGTGCTTGAGTGCATCAGTTTGGAGGAGGACCTACAACGCGAGGAGATGATGTTCAGAGTGATGTTCAATACAGCTTTTATCAGGTCAAACATTTTGATGCTAGATCGTGATGCGATAGATATCTTATGGGATGCCAAAGATCGATTTCCAAAGAATTTCAGAGTTGAGGTCTGTTTCCCATCCTATCATTTTCTGAATTAGTATAAATTTATACTTGCAATGATCTCTTTTTTTGTCCTTTGTCTTTGTGAGAAGATTCTTCTTTCAGAGATGGATTCACCTAATTCAATGTCATCATTGGAATTGATAAATGTTGATGAAAAGGAGGGCCTTCCAATTGAAGCATTCGATAAAGTGAAAGAAATGTTCAACAATTTAGATTGGCTAGAAACAAATCCAGATACTGCCATGAAAGTCCTTCATCAGGTTGCTTCTTCAAAATCTTTGCAAGAGAAGTTGGATTCTTTGGATTTAGCTTCTCCAGTGAAATCTAAAGCTGATGCTTTTCTAGCAGAATTAAGTTCAGATATACTGCTTGAGGAAGTCGTATCTAGTGAAAATAGTGACAGAAAAAAGAAAGCATTTCTCCCTCCCTCTAAAATGCATTCTGTTCCATTCCATAAAATTTCTGATTCAAATTCAGAGAACAATGCTGAATTGCATGGTCTACAAGCTCTAGCAAAACTTCCATCTTTAATATCGCAAAGAATTCCTGTACCTCAATCAACTGCGGCCTTTTCTCCTAATTCTAGTCCCAGCTGTCATCCAACTGTTTCAAGGTATCACAGTGCTCTTTCACCTTTTGGAATTATGACTCTGCTGGATGACCATACTGCATCTAATACCTCTGAAGCTAACACAAAGAAGATTGCCTCAACGAGTTCAGCTTCTGGATCCACTATTCCCTCTGAGTCACCACAGCAACTATCACCAGCACAGCTATTAACAACTTCAGTGAGCTATACAAAAGAAGCTTCTCCATCACCACAATGCTTATCATCAGCACCAGTACTACCAACTTCAGCAAAAGAAGCTTCAGTAGAACCTGCCCATATCACTCCTTCCCCACCCCCACCCCCACCCCCACCCCCAACACAGCCCCTGCTGTCGCTGCCAGCACAACCAACATCACCACCAATTAGAGTATTTTCACTTACCCCTCCACCATGTTCATTATCCCGTTCACTGCCGCCACCACCACCACCACCACCAAAAGTAACTACACGTGCTCCTACTTCTGTTTCTCCTCCTCAACCTCCACCATCAAGAGTAAGTTCATCTACGCCTGCTCCTCCTCTTCGACTACCACTTCCTCATACTCCTTGTGCTACCAAAACTGAAGCTTCAACAGTTCACAAACAACTGGTTCCAGTGGATATTCTATCTATGTCTGTTAAAGGCTCTAGCCCAGAAGTACCCCCATCACCAGCCATACCTTCTCATCTTAGAATTTCTACTCAATCAACTTCAATTCCTCCTCCATCTCCACCTCCCTTAAAAGTCACTTCATCGCCCCCTCCCTCTGCTGGCTTAGAAAAGTCTACTGCTTCATCAGTTACACAGCAGGTAGGCATCATGACGAGTAAGTCAATACGTAGCCCCCCTCCACCCTTGGTTACCTTGCCAATTCCCAAAGCTAACATTTCTCCATTAGGAAAAGGAGATAATTCACCTGATGTTCCTTTCCCTCCAACTCCTCCACAATCTGTCTCAGGGGTTGCATTAGCAGCACAACCTCTACCTCTACCTCCACCTCCACCTCCACCGCCTCATATTTCATCAAACAATTCAGGTGGTTCTTCTTCTGAAACATTACCTTCTCCACTTGTACCATCTCTTGCACCTCCAAGTTCCTGGAAGAGCCTTTCTGTTCCTTACTCTTCTGGAGCTAAGGGAACTATCTCTGAGGCAATACTTCCACCACCCCTTAGCGGTATGAATGTTCCTCCACCACCACCACCACCACCCACTTGCAAGAATGCTCCACCGCCTCCACCACCACCGAGTGCCATGAATGTTCCTCCACCACCTCCTAGCAGCATGAATGCCCCTCCACCACCACCCTCCTTCAGGGGCATGAATGCTCCTCCTGCACCTCCTAGTGGCATGAATGCTCCTCCACCACCTCCTAGTGGCATGAATGGTCCTTTGTTAGGAGGGAAGGGACAGCTCCCAAGTCGAACTCCAACTTCAAGAAACATTCAGTTTTACCAGTCCTCAAAAAAAAAGTCTAACTTGAAGCCATTGCATTGGGTTAAAGTAACAAGAGCAGTGCAAGGAAGCCTATGGGCCGAGTCACAAAATACAGATGAATTTTCAAAGTATTTGGTGTTCCTTTGTTATTGTGTTAAGGTTTCACTTTTTATAATTTATCTCATACTACTTGTTTTATTGTGCCAGGGCACCTGAATTTGATATGTCTGAATTAGAGAGTCTTTTTTCTACAGCAATGCCAAGTCCTAATATTCAGGCTGCAGGTTCCAAGAGTGGGCGTTCAACTGGCCCAAAGATTGACAAAGTTCATCTGGTAAACCCTTGCTTCCTAAGTTCAGAATGATAATGTGTATCAGTTAAGCCTACATTCCAATCAATGGAGAAGATAATAACTTATTTATCCCACGAATTTTTATGTTACCTGCCATTTTCTTAGTGTTTCAATTACAGTTTATCCAGACTGATACTTTTGTGTATAAGTTACGTAGTTCTGAACTTCTGATGATAGGAAAAGTGAATTGTTTTTGTGATCATATCATAAGAGCCAAGGTTGAAAGGTGTACATGCCAATAGCATGGTGGTTTATTGCCATTTAAGATGCCTATCTACATGGAAGCTAAGAAAATACGAAAGGTCCATAGATCTTTGAACTGGTGTCTCTCTAAGTCTAACTTACTGCCCTTCTTCCGTTTTCCCCCTTTTTTCCTGCAATCTCCACTCATATTTGGGCGAGTTCATTTAGTTTATTTCCCCATTTTGTAGTATTATTGCTCTATAGGTTGACATAGAGGATCCTCTGCCTCAGTCCATGAATGATCCTGGATCTGCTGCAGAGGGAATGGGGGATGTTGGAGGTCTTAAGTGCAATAGGAGAAAGATTGGACACTGGACGATGTAGGGAACATGGTGGATGATCATAGGGACAAGAAGGTTGTTGTGGATGGGCCACATCTAGATGAGGGGCCTAATGTTTAAATAAAATTTATATTGATGGATTGGTTTGTTTCTAGAAGTAATATTTTAATGTGTGAGAATGACAAGAAAAAAATTAGTATCCTAAAGCAATTAGCCAATTAGGTGTCGATTAGGTGTACCTCCAATTGACAATAACAGTGGAGAAAATAAATTAAAGATGATATGTGAAATTCATTAATTAGATAAGTAGAATCAGTTATGGTTATAGGTGCAACGGGTGTGAGAGACACTGAAAAAATGGATTTTTAGTAACACTTGACAAACTATCTTCGAGGCACAATTCTGTTTTTTTTTTTTTTTTAACTTGATTATTGTTATGGCTTACTTTCATAGATACACAGACTTCAGTTCTTTAGTAGTGCAATGCTTACTTTACCATTTTTTGATATATCCAAATCTCTTGTTCTTGCAGATTGATCTTAGACGGGCTAACAATTGTGAAATCATGCTTACTAAGGTTAAGATGCCATTGAATGATTTAATGGTAAGTAGTTGATGGATGGTTTATTTCTACATTGATGGTTATTAGAAACATGAAGCTTACCTTTTACAACATTTCGTATGTTGAGTTATGATTCTTGTATAATGGTGTGGGTTTGTATATTGTTTTTTCTTTTCTTTTCATAAATCACCTACTAATTGTTTATATAAGACAAATTAATTCTTTTAACTGGGTATATTTTGAAATGTGCTTCTGATGATTTAGTTTAGACTTTAGAATCATTGTGAGGCATGAAGTTGGCTTTGAATTTTTCCTTATTTTTTGTACTGTTTATTTAAGTCCTACTGGCTGTTTTGTGGTTTTTTTTACAGAGTTCAGTGCTTGCCCTTGATGATTCAATCTTAGATATTGATCAGATTGAGAACCTTATAAAATTTTGCCCTACAAAGGAGGAAATGGAACTACTCAAGGTGGTTTTTTCCCTCTCTCCCTTCAATGGTTCTTTTTTTTTTTTTTTTTTTTTGGTCTTTCTTATTATTCTTCAATCCTTCTATTTTTGATGTCTTATTCTCTTATGTTCCAAATCTCCTAATTAGTTTTCATCCTATAATCTTCAGGCATACAACGGAGACATAGAAAATTTAGGGAAATGTGAGCAGGTAAGTGTGCTCATTTGTTGCTTTATGGCTGTCTAATTTATTGCTCAATTTGGAATATAGATTTTCATCAAAGTAGTAGTTTTATTTAACATTTTTAATCTTGATTCTCTGCTGATACTCTGTTGGACCTGTACAAGCCAGTATGTCACACAACACTTGGTGTTTAAATGAGACCCCCATTGTCACTGCCTTGTTCACTTGGGTTTCTTCTCAAAATTGTTAAACACTTGAAAATCATCTAATCTAAAAATTGTCTCAACAGTTTGGGAGGAGGGGCTTAAAGGTGCTATTGGACTACAAAAATGTCCTATCCTAGTTTCACATGGTCTATTGAATAATTAGGTAACAATCACTTCAATACAAAATAAATTTCATACTTAGATGATTTGAATCAATCAGATTGGAATGCACAAGGGGTTGAGGAAGATCATAAAGAATTCTAATTAATATAACATAACTGATTTAATTGATCTCGAATATTATTAATGGTACAACCTTGCAAAGCTTAATGAAGGGGTAAGATCTATGTAATCGACTCCAAAAATAATTGGGATAAATATTTTGATGGCAATGACTATGATGATCTAAAAATATTAGGCTTAGATTCTGATTCTCAGCAACTCACCTATTGAACTCCTACAACTGCTTCGTTTCTTGTTGTTTGGTAGCTCATTCGAGTTTGCAGTTTCTTAAAAGGTGCATCCTACTTTGTTTTTGCCCAAATCATGCACCTCTTTTAACTTATCCCAAATACCTCTTGTTTCAAGAAATTAAATTTTTTGTTCTTCTACTTTTTTTTATGGTTGTAACTTAATCATTTTGAAAGTACTAGAGGATTTGTGATAATAAGAGCTATATGACCAAAAAAGAAAAAAAAAATCTTGGGTTGTAACAGATTGAGAGCACCAAGGATACTACCTAACATAACTTTTTGGGTCAAATGATTTATTTTGGTAAAAATAACTTTTTTATGTCAAAATGGGTCTTTTCAACACGAAAACACTAGAACACCCTACTTGAGACTCACACGAAACTATGATTTTTTTTTTGCCACAATGACTTGTCTCATGTTGTTTCAAAAATACTTTGATTGCAACTTTGAGATCTAAATTGTTCTTTTTTTTTCAAAAAAGAACAGTGGAACACTCTAATTGTGACTCCTAGGAAGCCTCTAGTATGTCTTGTTTGATTGTTAACATGACTTGTTTTGAGCCATGAAATGCTTTTGCATCATTTTTATGGTTATTTTCAACTCAAATGTCAAAAAAATTACTTGAGACTCTAATACAGTGTTTCTTAATGAATTTTTATTCAAAATTACATATTTTGGCTAGAGGTGTAAACGGGGGCCTGCACTTGGGTGAAGTGCCCATTGGGCTATTTTTCTTTCTGTGTCTGACTGGGCCTAGCACAGCCTAACCTGGGAAAATAGCTCGTGCTTGGCACAACCCATTAATCCAATCTTCTCGTCTAGTTTAGTCCTATGCCTGTGCGCCTCAAGCCTCCTTTTATGTTGATCTATGGCTAGATTACAGGGCTAAGTCCGAGGGTCCAATTTAATTTACATAATAAAAAATCTTTAATAAATAAATGCATTTCATGAAAAGTTATACTTTTATTATTATTTTATTAATTTGTTTATACAAATAATTAGTATTAAATTATTATTATTGTTGTTGTTGAAATGAAATTTTGTAGACATTTTCAACTCAAAAGTGGCTATTTACAACTAAAAAACAATGGAATATTCGAGACTCCTAGGAAGCTTTGTTATAATTTTGATTTTGGCAAAAAAAAAAAACTTAGATGCTTCCTTATGGTGTAGCAGTGTTTTTTAGTTGAAAAGCACCATTGTTGAGTTACAAATCCCCATTCCAGTGTTTTGGTTTTTAATAACCAAAAAAGGGGAACAATTGATAAAAGTCAATTTCTTGCATAAACTCAAGGGTGATGCATTTAGTCAACCGTAAATTGTAAGGACTAATGTAGTTCTTTGTTGCTGACTAGTATAGAATGCGCAACTTTAGCTGTCACCTAATTGGGTGTTGTGACAATTTGATCTAGAGTCATGTTCCTATTCGTTTGATTAATAAATCAACTATTGAGAACAAACTAATCCTTTATTTTTTTTTCAAATTGGGTGTTGTGGCAATTTGATCTAGAGTAATGTTCCTATTCGTTTGATTAATAAATCAACTATTGAGAACAAACTAATCCGTTATTTTTTTTTCAAAGTACCCTCTTCTCTTATAGAAGAACAAGGATAAATGCTATACAATATTCAAATGAATAAAAAATTCTATATGTATAATATTGAAATGAGAGGAGAATTAGAAGATTTGTTTGTCGTTGGAATTTTCTTAAAAGATTAGTTATATATTGCTTTGTTCCTTATCCCTGATGCTAAATTAAAGCCATGTTTATTAACTCAAACAAACTAGTTATAGTCAGTTTGTTTTCAACTTGCATCTAAAACGGTTTTCTATATGTATTATTTTCACGCTTATCTTCTTGACTTTAAGCAGTATTTCTTGGAGCTCATGAAAGTCCCTCGTGTGGAATCCAAGTTAAGAGTCTTCTCATTCAAAATCCAATTTCGCTCCCAGGTTGGCAGTTCTCCTGCTTTCTTTTCATTTAACCTGAGAAGATTGGAATTACTTTTTTCATATTTCTTCTAGGTTGCTGACCTCAAAGGTAACCTGAACATTGTTAAGACTGCTTCAGAAGAGGTAAGTGCCCTTTCACTTCTATTAGTTTTCAGTTTGCCTATCCAGGGAGGTTAACCTTGTTGGCTATGATAGTCTATTTCTTACCATTGGTTACTTTCATTCTCAGATCAGAAGTTCAGTTAAATTGAAAAGAATCATGCAGACAATTCTTTCTTTGGGAAATGCATTAAACCAGGGAACTGCTAGGGGTGAGTCAAATTACACAAGCATGGCTCTTCCTAAATTTCTGTAATCTTATTACACTAGTAACAATCAGAATGTGTTGGGCCACTGTCTAAATAAATATTTAGAGGGATATGCTGTTTTAATTTATAAGTTGACCTCCAAATTATCTAAGTCCAAGATTATCACCATGCAACCTTGACCTTGTATGGTGATAGTCTGCCTTCCTTACCTTGCAAGATAATGATGAGCTAAATTACAATTTATGTTAATATACGGTATTTATTTCTCTTTGGTTCGTTCAGAGCAGTTTCTTGCTTCTATTCTGAGAAGAGTTTAAGCCAGTAAAAGATGAAGAAGGATGTGCATGCATCCTTGGCTGCCTATATAGTCAATTACCTAATTACATCTTTCACTCCTTCCCCCATCTCATTTGACTTGTATTTCTTTGCCTGAGATTTGATAACAGGAAACTATCTTTTGCTCTATTCACCCACCCACCCCCACCCCCACCCCCAGTATCTCTTCAGTGGAGATCTTTCCAGCTGTGTTGGAGTCTTACATTCTAAGCATACAAAAGTTGATATTCATAAGGAATGAATTGATAAATTTTCTCCTAGACAAAATGAAAGGCCACAATCTAATTTTAGGAGCAAGAACTAAAAGACCATTCCATATTGCCCATGACTATTCTGACAGAAGATTGGCACTAACATGACTTTGAAACTGAATCACCAGGAAATAATCAGTTCAGGCTACAGCGAGAAGTTGTGCAAATCTCCCTCTTCTTTGGTTCTTCTCCTTCTTCTTAGGTGTTTGGTTACACAAAACACCTAATCATTCCTGATCTTCCCCTTTATGGAATGCCACTGTTCTCTTGGTTGTGCTGACAAGCACCGCCTAATACCCTGTGCAATACTGGAGCCATCTTGTTCTAGCAAGGCATTGAAACCCTGACAAATAAGAGACTTAAATCTTGTCTTGGTATTCTCTAACTATCCAGAATAAAAATCCAAAGGTTGAAAATGTGGCAACGGAGTATAAATTTAGCTTAATCTTTGTGGAACCTATATATGCACATAAGAGTTCTATTTCAAATTTTATTAATCTGCCAATAATTAGGTACAAAGCGGGGGCAGCTTGCTTGGGTTTTTATCATCTACTATTAGCATCAACAGGGTCTTATCTGCAACGAAGTAAAGCTAAATTAGTTGTAGTTATTGTATAGATAAAGTGAAGTTTCTGCAGCATGGAGAAGTAATATACCTTTGCATAAATGAAATTGAAGTTTGCAGCCATATATTACACTGTTTCATGCTTTCAGTTTATCTAGATTAATAGGTAGTCCACCATTTATTTACTGAATTTGTTTATTTACTTTTGTAGGTTCTGCTGTTGGATTCAGGTTGGATAGCCTTCTTAAACTCTCAGATACGCGTGCACGTAACAATAAGATGACCCTCATGCATTATCTGTGCAAGGTACTGTATAGTTGTGATTCAAGTATTGTTTCTCATTTACTAGAGAAAACAAAATGGTTAAATGCCTGATAGTTTCATAATGTTGGAAAAAGATGTTCGATTAGTCATCAAGAAATTACAGTTGTAAAGTTCAAGTTACCAATACGAATCAGATGGACTTTAGTTTGGTCCTTGAATGTTGCAGTAAATATACATTTTATACCTATGTAAGCTACTTCTAGCTTGAACTTTCATTGGCAACTCAGTTTTGCCAGTATCCTCATAACATGATCGACTTTGTGTGGAAAATCTAATTTGAATATCTGTAGCTTGATGTCATAACCAACAATAATATGGTAATTCATTTTCATATATATATATTTTTCCAATGTACTTCTGTCTGGTCCTTTTTCTCCGATAAAATTGAATATGTATCTGCTTTTTGTGATTGTGTTATGGAAGTGAGCAAATGATTGGAACATCCACCAATTATTTCCTACTTGTTTCTTTGTTTGGTTTCTCATTCTGGAATTGCAGAATGTAGAAAACTAAATTGTTCAGAATACATTTTTAGTTATTTGGAGTATTTTTTCTATCTTGTTTATCTTATAACCCATTCTTTCCTTACTTGTACCACTGCAGGTTCTTGCAGAGAAGCTACCTGAACTTCTTGATTTTCCTAAAAGTCTTGTTAGCTTGGAAGCTGCCTCAAAGGTACATAAGAATATTTGACTTTGAAGTTGTTTTGATGCATAAAAAAACCAACTCAATTCCACGACTATTCATTTACAGATGCAGTTGAAAATTTTGGCAGAAGAAATGCAAGCAGTCAACAAAGGCCTTGAGAAGGTTGAACACGAATTAACAGCATCCGAAAATGACGGTCCTGTTTCACAAGTTTTCTGTCAGGTACTATTACAATCTTGTATAACTTCTATGCATCTGTGATATTCTGGCAGCTCCAATTACCCATTTGGGTCCTGAGTTTCAGTTTCTTGTTGAAAATAATGCACACTTTTGTCCACCAGCTAAAGATGAAAGGGATGGGTTTTATTTCACAACTAAACCTAACAAATTCACGACGAATTACTTTGGAACCATAAAACCATATTCCAAAACCAACTAAGCCATGCAAGTTTACAGATGCAATTTGTTGGAAAAACTAGAATATTGTCTTTACCATAATGCTGGAAATATTTCCTGCTATATTGTTGGAATTTTTTTCCTGCTATATCTCTTAGAATTTTCTTTGGAATATCCCTGTTGAATCTCTCTTATTTCTCTCTCTCTCTCTATTGCTCTTTTTTTTTTAATATCATTTCCTTGTCTATTTATTTATTTTGTGGGTACATGACCATATAATTGGATCAACCCCCATAAATTGTACATGAATTAAGTGAATATTTTCCTACAATTTTATCATTACCTGCAGTTACCATTACCATATTTAACCAGCTAGCAGAAGCACCCTCGTAAGTTGTACATGAAAAGTGAATTAAATAGCAAGCTTTTTCCTAGAATTTCATCATTGCCTGCAATTATCAATTACCATACTTAACTAGCTATCAGAAGCACCAGCGAGGGAAAAATACTGAGAGGACTTGATTAAATACCTTAAGAAAAAAGAAGTTTCATCAAACTCATAATTGTTTTTCAGTGCAACCACTTTTGTCATCAATATGGAACTCTGGAGAATATTTTATCTTCTATTCTTTTGAATTTTTCAACCTTTCTTACCCAAAATGTTTATCAGAGACTGAAGGGGTTTCTGGTTGGTGCTGAAGCAGAAGTTAGAACCCTAACTTCTCTATATTCCAGTGTGGTATGCTTATCGACGCTGCTTTTGATGCTTTTACAATCTGTGAAGATTCATGTTTTTTGAACTTTTACAGGGCAGGAATGCGGATGCAGTAGCTCTTTACTTTGGAGAAGATCCTGCCCGGTGTCCATTCGAGCAAGGTAAAGACAGTCCCGGCTAAGCAATCACTGGTTGGGTAACTGAAGTTTGATTTTTTTGTCTAGGCGCACAATGACGTTTCAATTATTATTTAGTTTCCATGCGGTGTTTCTATTATAGATGATTCCTTTACTTCGTTAAACATTATTTAGTCTCCATGCGGTGTTTCTATCAGGAATGTTATGCTTGTTTGTCTGCAATATATCATTCTACCATACTGATATTGAATGAGTTTACCGATTTGAGTTCATCATGACTACCTTACCTCGTGTGCAAATTCTCATATAACCGATTCGGTTTTAATGCAGCTGTTTCGACACTTTTCAACTTTGTTAAATTGTTCTCGCATGCCCATGAAGATAACAGCAAACAACTAGAGTTGGAGAAGAAAAAGGCACAGAAAGAGGCTGAAGTTGAAAAGGGGAAGATCACCAACTCAAAGAAAGAGCCACAGAATTCACAATCACCAGCTGATGGACCTCGAAGGAAATAGACGATGCTTTCGCCATTAGATTACCTAAAGTTACTCTATTTCAAACCCAAGGAACAAAGTATTTGTTTAAGGGCAAGATTCCGACGAGATCTTAGTATGGAACACACCAGAGGAAATTATCTCATGAATAAAACCCGGAGAGCTTGAGCCGGTCCATGCAACCTAGGGAAGCAATCCTTGTTAGTGAAATTGTAAGCAATGGTGTTCCATTTTCAGCATCGTTTATGTTAAATTGCAGCATGTTCAGCTTTGTTATTTGTTTTCGTGTGCAGCTCTGCTTCGCGAAGAATGAGCTAGCGACTAGGAAATGCTTCGCCAAGCGCTTTGTACAGATCACTAACCCAAATCTATTGCTTCCTATAGTTTTTTCCTTGTCAAATATGATTCGATAATTGTACATTGCTTCGTATTGGAGTATCGATGTAAAACAAAAATTTTGATTGATATATTCGCCATGAGGTCAGTATCACAAATGCAATGTATTAATATATCAATTCAAACTAGACTACAGAATTAGTTACAGATACCAAAAAAAAAAAAAAAAAAATACATGGACAAACTTCAACTAATCTGTTCATAAAGGAATCAGACAACTAATAGTGGTAAAGTTCCATTGTCGAAGGTAGATATAAACTCTTTCTTACGTGAATATTCCAGATCTTTATTTACTTTTGTGTAATTTAAAATGATACGATTTATCGTTTTACAAAAAGAAAGTGCTGGCTTTTTCCCACTTGAATTTGATCAAAATCATTTCTATTTTTTTAATGACCAAAATAAATTTATACATGAATGTCCCACCAATTTTCAAATGTTTATTTTATAATGGTTCTAAGCAATAAATGAACATGAATAAATTAAAGCTCCATATATATTTCTTTGATAATTGGGTGGGCATTCATATCTCAGGAACAAGTTTATGCTGACGTGTAATATCAACACTTATCATTTATTTAGGCCACGAGAATTGGAAGACAGCTTTAAAAGGAGAGCCATTGTACTAAAATTACCAAATCAAACTTGTTCAACGACTAATTCTCTTCTAATCTAACACTGTTTAGGTGCATTAATATAGTATTATCTCAGACAACTGAAGAAATAAACCGTATACCGATTGGTTTAGTCTTCGAATGAGGCAGTCAGATGCAAGACACAATCAAAATAAAGAGCATGTAAAATCCACAGTTCATATCTCAGCCAGGTTTCTGGAAATTAGCTTGTCCGTAAGGTCTTACGCTGCAGAAGTAGGAAAGGATTCAAAGTTTGTCGTTGCGCTTGATGACGGATTGCCCTGGTAGAAAGCTGGTGCCGAAGTACTGGTGGCTGGCATTGTCATGGCCCCTGAAATGGGCGGTGCTAATGTGGGTGGCCTTGGAAGACTGCTCTGAGTCGGTGTCGATGTTGGTGCACCTGGTGGTATGCCTGTAGGTGGGAGCGCAGCAACTGTAGGAACAGCTCCATAACCTGCCAATTACGGGAATTACGACGATAAGCTGACTCTCAACGTTTAGAAGCTGCTATAAGATAATGTAAATCCTTCTGCAACTGCTACGGTTTTGTACTGGTAGCTATTTCCTAAAGAATAAAAATAAAATCATGGGACTTTTCCCCTGAAAACTTACCGGAAATTCCCTCTTGCTGGTTTGACCGAGAAAATATCTAACCATTAGGATTTCAGTTTTATTATGTTGTGTATCTTTTGCAGTAATATTATCTGAATGCATTATGGTTGAGCCATCAACCATAACTACGTGATAATTGGGGGAAATATATGCATTCGTAACATGTCAAACCAACAAATCCGTGACATCCATGTTCTATTTAGAGAAGTCCGATAAACTTGTTTGTGTACAATTAAAAATGATTGGCTAGAATGACCTGATAATAGAGTCAAATAACAAATTTGGCTTGGCTTGCTGTGAGATGATGAGAAGTTCATGTAATTAATTACCAGAACTATAAACATTAGCTTGGAAGGACTTTAACAAAATAGCCAGCAAACAGAACAAAGAATACAAGTAAAAGAGATTGTTAAGTAGCTAAAATTTAAGAGCATCCAAATCTTTTTTAATATACCTGGTGTGCCAACTGGAAGCGGCAAAACTGGGGGTCTAACCCCCGGAAGAAGTGGTGCAGTCATAGGAACCTGAGGCGATGCTCCGACAGGTAAAATAGGAGGCATTAAAAATGGAAGAGGGGGCCGGGCCCCTGGCATGGTCATGAGATGTTGGTTAAAGGTAGCGCCAACTTGGAACGCTGCAGCCTGGCCTAGATGCTCCTTGATTCTCTGGTCAATTAAACTTTGAGTTTGCTGCTCCTCGAATTGCTGATAGTAAGAGCGGACATTTGCCTGTTGTTGAAGAACTAATAAGTAAAAGATACAAAGTAGGAAACGAACATAGTATATGAGGTCAGAAAGAATTAAAACCTTATGCTTATAACCAGCATTGTGTTGCTTTCTGACAGATGGCTGCAACGGAAAGAGATTGAAATAAGATCATTCCCTCTCCAAAATACAAAAATACCATTTGCAAAACTCTACAAATAAAGAGCCTAAAAAATTTGTGAAAGTTATGGCACACTAAAGAAATATGTCAAAGTACCTCCAAGTAACAGAAAAAGTTATGGTTAAAATATGCATAATAGTTAACGATCTAAGGAAGAAAAGGCAGAAAATTTAAATAGCATGTGACAATGAAACTCTATTTACGTGGTTAAAATTTTATATATTGAAATGAGTTATTTTGCTTGTTAGGTGATAAAGTTGCCCCTTTTAGTAAAGTAGGTTGTAACTAATAACAGAGAACAAGTAATGAAGAAATTATATGTAGAAGATGTGGACCTAGTGTCTGAGCCTAGTCAAATGAGTAGTTTGGATCAGTATACAACTTGAAACCTGCTATCACAATGTAAGCTTCTCCCTAAACACTCATTCACTAAGGTGGGAAAGAAACTGAGGGACAAGTAATAATGTAGAATTTCTACAATACACAAGAATAATGCAAGATCATGTATCTTAGTAGAATAACTATAAATTTGAGCTTCATAAAATCTGACCATTTAGTTAACAAAAGCTAATGAAAATCTATTTCAGTTTAATGAAAACCAAACCCACATGTTGCAACATGCGAGTTAAGCAAAATAGGTGGTGCAAAATAAAGGAAATAGCAAGGTACATGCCTGGTTCTCAGGATGGAAGCCTAAGTATCATATGATGCAAGTTATAGCATTCCACACATAGAAAGCCAATACATCTTAGATGAAGTTTATAAAGTATTCATAAAATGTGTAACAATATCCTATAGTTAAGCTAATTAGGAGAACCCCGTAAGAGCCCCAAATTAGATAACAGTGTTTGGAGTGAGAAAATTAATCCAATTTGCAAGAAATCTCAAAAATATATAACACAATGGTTCAGTGTATTTTATCAATTTATTCTGAAACACTACAAATTTCAGACTGACAAAGGAACACTTATATATGAAGAAAAATGAACTTAACCAGTAGGACTCAGAAAAATTTTCAAGATCATATAAAAGATTATAGTTTCTTTTATTAAAGATATATCAGTGATGTCAATAGCTATTTCCTTTATAATTTCACAATCGAATAAGGGAACCATAACATGGCAAATGGAAAGATCTAATTTAAAGATTTAATGTGTTGTTAATTACAAATATCAACCAATGCGATATTCGCACAGCCACAGCCACAGCCGAGATCAAGCTGAAATAAAAAAATGTCCAACTTGATCTAATAGTTGGAATCCAAGTACAAGCATCAAGCTTGCATACACTATCATACCATCAGGTTAAAAAAAAAAACAGGGGGGAAAGCACGAAAAAAATGGGAAAACTTACAGAATCATGAGTCAAGTAAGTATCGCAGTAATCGCAGTAGTACCTGAGAGCAAAAGATTAGGATTTGTAAAATTGCACGGCAACACAAAAAAGAAGGAAAGAAGAAAACGTCATTACTACCGAGGCATCTCCCCAGAGGAGAAACAAGAGGATTTCGATCGGGCACGGAACACGTCGATGGAGCCGAAGGCGAAGGCCAAATCGAAGAACCGAGAAGGGCGGAGACTGCCTACAGCAGCGGACGCCGGACGAAGAGTTTCGATTTCAACCTAACAAATCCTCTCCTGTGTTTCGGGTATCGGATCGTAGTCTATCGGGTCGGATCTTAATAAGAGTCAAATGCCGACACAATAAGCACAAATTGTATCTAAAATTTCTATGAAATAATGGAAACTTGTTTTAAAATCCCTAATCACAAACATATATCGCTATCAACTCCCCATATGAGAAAAGATCTCTTTGTACTCCCTAAAATTTTTTTATCACTCCCCAACACATCAATTTACAAAATTACCCTCATGAATTCCGTGACGATGCTCTCTCCCCCATTTCTCTTGGCGACGAATGAAAAGCCCTAATCCTAACAATTTTCTTTCCTCTCCCTCATTTCTCTCTGCTACGAAGGAAAAGTCCTAATGATTTTCTTTCCCTCTCCTCCATTTCTTTCCCCTACGAAGTTGAAACCCTAGTTTGCCAATTCCCACCAACGACAATGCACCTGACAAAGAGACAGAAGCAAGCTACGAAAGATGAGGCTGAAGCAAGCGACATAGGCGATTA
>JBAMIE010022417.1:1438-19407 GCA_037177295.1 Kaempferia parviflora
CCGTTTTGAGGGGACAATTTTTATTATAATTTTAGTTGAACAAGGAGTAGGAAGCAATTACACATCCTGTCTGTGAACGTGACGGGATAAAATAGATAGCCGGCTACAAGCTGACCACGCATGAAATTACACCTCGATTTCTCCAACAATTGAGCAAAGCGAAATCAAAAGCCAAATCTCCAATCGAATATATAGACATACATCTCCATGATCAACAGCTGAATCATTCTTCACGCTCACTCATGATGTGCTTCACGTTTGGACAGAAACCTCGAAAGGCAAAGAGGCAGACAAAAGAGGAGGGCCGGAAGTTGAAAGAGAAGGCAGAGAAAAGAAGGGAGAAAAATAAGAAAAGGGAGAAGGAGAAGGAGAGGAAAGAGAAAGAAGAGAAGAGGAAAAGGGAAGAGAGAAAAAGGGTGGAGCAGGAGGAAAAGAAGAGAAGGGAAAAGGAGCAAAGAGAGAAGAAGAAGAGAAAAAAGAAGAGATTTTGGTTTTGAAGAAGTTTTTTTTTCGCATCCAAATACCAAATTCCAGTCTTTGGTTGGGTTTTCATTATTTGGTGGGGTCGGGCGAAAAGATAAATAGTTAAGGGATTCTTTTGCAAATATGTCGTCGGCGTTATAATTAGGGCAGAAGGAAATCGAGCTTTCTCTTCCTGTCTCGGTTCGACGGATGGGGGCCGAAGAACAGCAACAGCAGCCGCAGAAAGCTGGCAATGGTGTCGGGGGCTTGGCGACTCCAACGCCCATCTCGGAGGCGCAGTTCCTGTCGTGGAAGCGCCGAAAGGTTCGACTTTTGTGCTGTTCTCGTTGCTCTGGGGTTCCGATACTTTGATTATTTGTGTTCATCTTGTTTCACTGCAATATCATCGAACATGGATTTGTATTTTTTGAATTTCATTGTTGGAGGGTGACCCTGCTCGGAGTTTCTGCTGTTCTCTTCGTGCTGGACATTTATTTAATAAGTTCACACTTCCCGTCATTGCTCGTTCGTTCTCATTGTTGGATTGGTTGCCTTCTTTTGTTTTTTTATCGTTTGATCGGGGATTTTCTCCATCTCTATGTGATAATGCGGAATTTTGATTTCTTTCCCACTTCATTCGATTTCCATAGTTATAATTTTTTTTTCTCAAGGAAAAATTTGATTTTTGTGATACTTCTTTCGATTCTCTCTTTCTGGATAGTTCATTTCGATCTTAAGAAGTAAATAGTAATACGACTATTTTTCTGAAAGAAAATAAGTCATATTTTTTTTTTAGCATCAATGTTTATATTCTCTACTATCGTAGTTGCGACGAGTTTTGTTTGTGGACTTTATACGCCATTATCCCTTTCCATCTGTTTTACGAGTCCTAAACAGAGCAGAGTGCTAGAAGCTCTATTGCCTATCGGGAGGTTTAAACTTATGTTGGAGCTTTTCTCTTGTAAAATTTGCAGTATAATCTGAATTCCTTGTGTTTTATTTTTTTTTAGTTTGTACTATGGAAGTTGCTTTTTTTCCGCATATTTTACCTGAGATGCCTAATTACTATCCAATTACGCATGATTAATAACCAATAGTGACTTAAATGAATGTTTGTGTATTACCAGATAGTGAATATACTGGTAGGCATCTGTAATACCCTGGATGTATGCAATCTTGATAGTATTGTGAAATGTGAAATTAAATTTTGCTACAATTTGAATCGTTTTCAAGTCTAGAGAAACTTGGAGTATACATATATGTATGTTCTCTTACAGCACTTAACCCTTGAACTTGTAGACTTAGTATTCTTCCAATTATTTCGACCTTGTTGTTGTGAACAAGGACTATAATGGATAAAGTTCTATATGTTGTACCTTGTAATGCCATATACCATTTAGGTAGGGTTCTTGAATTATCTTAGAAACACCAAACATAATGAACATCTTGTGTTACGGTTCACCTCATTGTAAATTTTCATTAGTATTTAAGGGGTTAGTTACTTTGGTTTTCCTGTGGAGTTCCATTGCTCCATTTATCTGATTGCTAAATAATGGCCATTTGCTCTTAGGCTGTTAAGCATGTGCTTCTTGTGTAATTCATATAGACGAATGCATATTTAAGTTATTTACTTTGCTCACTTGATTGCTTATTGGCCTACTTAATCTAGTTATTATTGTCAGCCAAATCTCAAGTTAACGTTCATAAACAGGATGCTGAAGTAGCAGCAAGAAAAGCTGAAACAGCTCAAAAACGTGCAGAGGATATTGCTGCAGGAACAGTTCAGATGAATGGCCGTGAGCTTTTTCGCCATGAGCCTTGGGTATTTGATAATGATCAATACTGATTTTCATCAGAGGTTAATGTGGTTTGTTACTTAACTTCCTCTGGCTTTTTGCCTATCTTGTGGACTTTCTCTTTATCAGGGTCGTAGCTGGATGTATGGCGGCATTTGTTTCTTTTGAATAAACTTATTCGTAGTTAAGATTTATGTAGTTCTTAGTAGAGCTGTTTACTAGTTTTGCAAGATAGAAATTCCAAGGGTGGTTTGGAATCGGGATTAGGCCAACCACCTGGATGAATTTTTGGACTTGAAGATATTCATAATTGGATGTTTGTTAGTAGCAAACTGGATCGCATAGAATGTTGCACAATGCCCCTTGTTTCCTCTCCAATGCTTGATCCTTGGCTACTCAATGTAGTTTTCATTTGATTTACTTTTCTAGTCATATTGCTTAAAATATTGGTAGTATATTCTTTACAGTTATTATGGAACACACTGACATCAATTTATTACTATTGTCGTATCAGGTTTATCCTTGACTGGTATATATACTGGATTCCCATGCAAAATTCATACTTGAGTTGTTTAGCGAATTCTTTCATTTTTCTAGAATTGGTAATAGCATATTTCGTCTTGGACCTCAGACTGTGTGATGTTTACTCAACAAATAAGGATTCATCAATGACAGTTTTTGAAGTTATACCTTGTATGCTTGAAGTTAATTTGCTGTACCTTTTTAATAGTCTAATAATCTACTGCTACTACTTGCAGGTGCTGGAGCAACAAGAGAGGAAAGAAATGTCATCTAAAGAAGATTTCGTGTTGGTGGTAAAACTTGACACAATATTAAAATTTGAAGTATGTAATTCTTTGGATGAATTACCATAGTTTGTGTTTTACATGCCTTGAACCAATTTATGTAGTTTGTAAACCTGAGACATTTTGAAACATCAGTAAAAGATCCTCTTTGTTCAACAAATGCAATGTAAAGGTCGTAGCAGCATTGTAACATGAGGTTCATACTTGCTAACATGCTCAGTAAAAATAGCTGTTTTCATTCAGTGCTCTGCCAAAACTATTTTTTTCTCAACTTCTCTTAATTTTTTAAAGCTTAGAAAAACATGTAGCTTATAGTTCTTGAATATGTAGTTATTTCAGCATTGATCTAGCCTTGGTTAAAAGTTTGAGTCCAGAACAAAAGTATAAAATAAAATTAAAAGGTTGGTTTGCATTATACTGTTATTTAGAGTTCTTGATATGTTTTTTTTTTTTTGTAAAATTATGTAATATATATCGACACTCAATCAAATTTTATTAGGTCAAACATAAAGTTGACCTTAGAACATGGGTCTAGCTATATAAGATTAAGGGGTGCGATCGCATTCCTCCAAATTCGAGGAAAATACTGATACGGTGGGAAAAAAAAAAGAGTATAATCATAAATTTCAAAACTTTCTAGTCTTTTTTTTTTTTTAAAAAATCAATTAAAACTCTTTCAACTCTAATTGTGCCCCCAAAATCTTTCATGACATCTCTTCGTTGCTGATGTAGCCCACGTCGCTATTGCTACACATCGATCGCTGCCAACGTCACCGTCGTTTGTTGCATGGCCGTCGTCTTCAATTGACTAATGTCGTCGCTTCACCGATGCTTCATAATAAACACCTTTTAATTAAGATGAAGTTTTTGATTGATTTCTTTCGTTTCGTCGATGATGTTGTTTGCTGCTAGTATCACCGTTGTCGTTCATCGATGTCGATGTTTCGTTGATGTCGTCGCTTCGTCCCTCCTAAATGAAAATCCTCTAATAAGACTTGTAATCTTTTATTTTCCGCATCTGAGCATAAACTTCCTTATATTTTAATCATTTGTACTAATAATTAGTAACCACTTGTTAACTTAGGAACGGATTGACGGGGAACTAGGACGAACGAATCAACTTTTACCATATAAATTTTTTTTCTATGCCATGAGTTGCCTTAATTGATATTTACTTGAGTTTTTTTACGTCCAATAAAACGTGATGGAGGTTAAAATATGCTATATAATATTTTAAAAGCATGTCAATTTTTTATATTTATTTAAATGATTAGTGAATTTAATATAATAAGTTTTTATTTTTATTTAAAAATTTAATAAGAGATTTATTAACAATGATCATTATATTATTTTTAAATAGTCAATAATTTTTATTAATTAAATATATACATATACAAATTTATTCGTTTAATTCGATGAGTTATTTAAATATATTATTTAATTGATCTTGTAAATTTAATTTTTTACCAATAGATACACATGAGATATTATATTTACTAAAATGTATACACAACTTTTAAATTTATTAAAGGGCATAAAAAAATATGAAATTCTATTTTTATCACTTTCACTACATAACCTTTTATCAGGTTCATGTTGGGTTTGATATTTTATATCAGACTCACTTTGAGCCTGATATGAAAATATATCGGTTAAATGTGGCTTGATAAAAACATAAATATGTATGCGAAAGGGGTAAAAATAAAATTTCATATTTTTTTTTATGTTTTTTAATAAATTTAAAAGTTATGTATAACTATTGATAAATATAATATCTCATGTGACGTTGTAAATAAAATCTTACAATATCAAACAATGTTTCATTTACAATTAACTAATCCGGTGGGACACTTCCATTAGCTAATAAAGGTTCTTCTGAGATCTGTCCCGCGGCCGCGATTAAACTGGTCTTGGTTCATCGAGGTCCGGTTCAACTCGTTCGTCTCCTAAAGAAACCCTTCCCCAGCTCTGCTTCGAGGCGGTGCCGCCGCCGCTCGTTCCAGCTCCGATGGGATACAACCGATCACGCCGCCCTGGGAACCGCTCTGATCGTCGAGGGCAGGCAGGTACTAGCCGAGGAACTGAATGGTAAGTCCTGCACCTTCTCTTCCTATTCCTCTTCTTAGGGATTCGCCTCGTTAGTGGCGCGGTGGCTCCACTTGCGAGTTTGCCAACGAGATGTCTATTCTCAATTTACATTTTCTCAGACAGTTAATTTTGTTGCAATAATTGCGTTGAATCTTTGTGTCAGCTCATAGATTTCGGCAAGGTTATAGTTAAGTTGGTTTGGTTAGTGGTATTGTGATTATGTATAGCTACGTTTGACTTTTTCTTCTGAATAATATTTTGCAGGAATGAGGACCTGAACAGTTCGCTGCGAACACATGAAGGTATTTAGTTTTCACTTACGTGCTGCCTGTATTTTATTGGACATGATTGCCATCCTCGAAATTAGAAAAGTAAAGACAATGATGATCCTGTGATGGGGTTTTGCTGCATATATTTAATAGTAATGATTGTCCTTCACCATATTTTTCATTTATGAGCTTTTGAGATGATATTAGTATTCATATCAGCTAATTTGTATAATTAGATTTAACAATAGCAAACAATATATTGATCCTTGCATGTCCAGTTAGCATAATTTCAGCAATCATTTATCATCAAATTCTTGGGAGTTGTGTTATCTCAGTTAATTGTTTTATACCATATATGAGTTTTGGATAGACATATAGGTTTTTGAGAAATTTAGCTTCTTCCTTTTAACTGGAATTGTTCAAGATGATATATGTCAACTATTGCAGAAGATGGTCATGAAGAAACTAATACTACTCCAAGGATTAAGCTTGCAATGTGGGTATGTTTTAAACTGTGTAGGATGTTAACAGTTTTAATATGTGCACTTCTAAGCCGCCTGAACTACACTCTTTTCATGTCTTGGCTAAATCAGGATTTTGGACAATGCGACATTAAAAGATGTACTGGTCGCAAACTATCAAGATTTGGATTCTTGAGGGTAAGTGTTCTATTATTTGAATGATTTTTTTAGAGTGCAAATCTTAGGTTGTTGATTGTGGCCAAATTAGTCTTTGTACCATTGGTGGATTTTGTTTGAGGTTCCAGTTTTTTTTTTGTTGACTCTGGTTTTGTCTTTTTGAAAATTATGAGGTATATACCAAACAAAGAAGCATCACAGTTAGAATTAGCAATTGGTAAATTGTATTTTGGAACAGGGATTGAGAATGAGCAAGTTTGCAAGTCCATTTCCCTGTGGATTATATTGTTGAAGTATTATACTAAACAAAGAAGCATCATAGCTAGAATTAGCAAATGAGCAAGTTAGTAGCCCCTTGCCTTCTGTCCATTTCCCTGTGAATTATATATATATTTTTATTTTTTATTGATATATATATCTTTCCAAGGTTTCAAAGTCCTTTTTTGTGCTTTGCATTTACCTCGAAGGTAAGCTTTAAAGATTTTCCCACCATTCAAGTGCTTATTGAGGGAGTTAAGTTTGGCATGCAGGAAAGTGGTGAAATGGGCTATGTGTGCAGATTTATGATTTCACAGAATCATGCATGCATTTTTGTATAGTCTTTGATGGCAGTAACTGTTGGCAGTAAATATTCTTTGAATCTTGTATTTAGAAATT
The DNA here is from genome assembly GCA_037177295.1 of Kaempferia parviflora. NCBI lineage: Eukaryota > Viridiplantae > Streptophyta > Magnoliopsida > Zingiberales > Zingiberaceae > Kaempferia > Kaempferia parviflora. Next base: position 8,155 of record JBAMIE010022417.1, read on the forward strand.
TTACCTTATTTCTGATATTTAACAAAGGCAAGGTATTCTGCTTATTTTTATTTCCAAAATAATTATTAACCACCATTAACGTATAAAGAACCAAGATAGCCAACCCAAATTCATGTGCTCCTTTTCATTCACAGTGGCAATGCAAATAGAGTGGTTGATTATGCTGATGCATTACTATAAATTGTTACCTTAGTTTTCTAACAATTTTATAATATATCCTACAGGAACTTCGTGTAAGTAATGGTTTTGGTGGTGTTGTCTTAAGGTACATCTCAGAAAAGTCATCTTTTACTTTTCTAATCTCTGACAATATCACTGTTGAGACACACATGTAATGTTCTCAAAAAAATTATATGATAAGGATCTAGTAGATCATTACTCATCCTACGTTTTTAGAGCTCAATAAAATTTTGCATTCTAAAATACACAATTTTTGATATCTCTCCTTTTTCTGCATTTGTTGGCAGTCCTGTTGGGAAGCAATGTGTATCCAAGGAAGATCAGGATTTGATTGAGCGAAAAGGACTTGCTGTGGTGGATTGCTCATGGGCACGCCTGGATGATGTTCCTTTTATTAAACTTCGCTGTGGTGCTCCTCGCCTTTGTAAGACCTGAAATACCCATTAGCAATTGTATCTTTTGTTTCTTGACATAATACAGATCCGTATCTTCTTTTAGTGTTTTAGTATTCACTAAGACAAATGATGATTTGATTCTGATCTATTTTTTGGGGCTTTGACACTCCAAGTATTAAAAATGCTATAACGCATGATTTAAAAATGTTTTTTTAATTCTTGAGCTGTCACATGCTCACAACTCAAGTGTAGCATGGTGAAATTCTCATTTGTGTGGGTTGAAATGATATTTTTTCTTCTTCTATTTATAAACATAGTTATAGCTATAAACATAGTTATAGCAAAAAGTGATTACACTCTCTCAAAGTGCCCCTTACGGTTCCCATATTATATGGAGGTAAATCACGAGGTCAGTTTATAATTGACCGCCAAGTGACTAGAAGGTGGGAGGGATTATTTTTTTCCGATGGCATGTGCCCATCGGGAATTGACCCCTTGCCCCATTATATTAAAACTGTCACCATTTAGCGAGCATCCCACGAAGAACGGTACTATGGAAGTGCACATTCCATGGAAATTTATAATTAATGGCTATGTCTTGATATATAAGTTTACATAAGCACTTGTAACAGTTAGGTCCAATAACATTTCATGTTTCTATATATTATAGGTTCTTATTGCCTATAAACCTTTGCCATTCAGATGAATTGACTTATTTTTGTTTTGATTAATGCAGTGCCTTGGCTGGTGGCAGCAAATCCAGTGAATTATGGCCGTCCATGTGAATTATCTTGTGTTGAGGCTCTGTCAGCCACTTTGATAATCTGGTACTAACTCTTCTGTTGTACTGTTGTGGTGGATGCCGAATACCTTTTTTTTTGTGTGTGGGCAAATGTTCGCTAATCTATGGTTCGGAAACAAATGAATTTTGGTACTTTCAAGGATTCAACATCGATCTCATGACTTGCGACATCAATTCAGTTGTATTAGTTATCTTTCCCACCCATTTATCTGAGCTATGCTATATTCTCATTTCACCCAACATTCTTTGTACACAGCAAATCTTTACAGGCAGGTAATCCATACATCAACTATTGCCCATGGTTGGTCCAAATTATGGATCAATGCTTACTTAAGTGGTTTAGAGTTTAGAAAAGTTATTGAATGTAAGATGATTTTGGACTGTTACCTATCAGGGATAGTTGACCTGATGAACACAGTTGTGTCTTTGTGACCTTTAAATTTTTGGTTGTAGAATTTTTAATGATAGGCACTTTATGCTGATTTAACCACATTGAGTCTCTGAATTAATAGAATTTCACATCGTCTCTTGTTCTAGAGCTAAAAGGTTCATAAAAGAAATTGTGGGGTAAGGCAACTTCTACAGCATGCCTTTTTATGATGTCCAGGCCTCCAGGCAAAGTAGCACAAGTACCTTTTAATTTACAGTGAGACCAAATGATGAGTTATTGGCATTAACCATACTCATTGAATAGAAAGTAGAAACATTAAACTAAATGCCCAAAATAAAAAGACCATGCCTTTATACGGAATTGTTGTGCTTTTTTTTTATTCATTCTTTACGTAGAATAGAAAAAGGTGGAAATTAGGATTGAGCACGATCCGGTTTCTGCTTGCTGCAACATGTAAAATTTCTAAAAGATTATGGTGCTTGCAGTATATAATGTCCATCTCAGAAGTACTATTTAAGTGAAATATTTGGTTTTTAAAAATTTGAAAGCATGTACATAAATTCAATTTTTGCTTCCACATTTTTGTCAGCGGTGAGGAGGACACAGCAAATCTGCTGTTAGGCAAATTCAAGTGGGGGCACTCATTCTTGTCTCTCAACAGGTATATGCATTGGCTTGAGATGCTGTTTAAAATTAGTCTGAGTTGCAGATATCCAAATGCTATGCCTCCATTAACTGAAAAATAAACCTCTTTAGCTGCAATCTTAATTACTTTTTAAGGTGTTTATTAATCATTTATGAAAATTGATCAGCTTGGGATGTAAAATGCATGATTCTTAGGCAAGGCGCTAATTTTGACGTGGGATTTCTTTGTTTTAGGTGAGCAAGAAAATACAGTCGCTTGGAGAGACTACTGAAAATGATACATTATAATGAAAATTTACCATCAGAATTACACCATGGTGCATATCTTAATGATTTTTTTTCCTTCTAAAATATTGCTTCGATCAGTGCAACAATTGGTAGATAGTGTTTGGTGCAAGAGATAAGCCAAGGGGGTTGTCTCCGCATATCATGTATTAGTTACAAACTTACAGTATGGTAAGTATACTACCCTAAGGCAGCACCGTTATCTACGTCATGCATTGTGAAACTAGTCCTGGTAGATTGCTTTTCTCATGTATATTCCCAATCTAATTTGTTTTTATACTTTGAGGAAAATCTTGCTAACTTCTAATGTAGGTCAATGCCCAAGAAATTCATGATCATTGCTTATTTTTCCAACTATTACTTTTGGAAGTGTGATTCTGACTATGGTTATTGGATGATTACTGTTTTGTGTTGGAACTAAAAAGCCTTTGTTACAAGGATTTTTTTAGCCAAAACGATTTTATTGAATATAGGTAGATCTACCTAACTGTTAATGCAATCCACAAATATGTATTACGTAGCTGACAAACTGAGTTTTGCTTTTATGGAGACATTCTTAACATGCTACCTATTATGCTACTACTTATATTAATCATATACATGTTCGTTGTTCTCTGCAGAGAGCTACTTAATGGATATTCCAATTGTCAGACTGGATCTGAGGTGATTTCTTTCCAGAACTCTTGGTTAGCTAGTAATTCACGAATACCGAAGCAACCACCATGCCTAGAACTAGAAGGTATAATATGCTACAATGGTTTCTTACTCTGTGAAGAAATATTCTACAAGAAGCTTTGTTTGAAGTCAACAAGAGACTATTTTATCTCACTAGTTTTCCACATTATGATGCAAGTCAAAACCTAAATGAGTTGTTATCTGCTACACGGTAGGTACACCCAATGCATCACCATGTTCTGATCCATCTGGTAGTGATTCTGAAGAAGGATTGCCACCGCTAGAAGAGAACTTGAACCACATGACATTACAAGAGAGTGAAGAAAGTGAAGAAGAAAGTGAATGAAAGGTGGAGTTATTACAGAAATTTTATCGGAACTATTTGCCTATTAACTTTAAGCATTAGAGGTTAGAAAATTCATGAGAAGAATACTCAAAGTTTCAGGAAATGTCAGAGAATCTTGAGATAAAGCTGGGATATATCTCATGCTTCCTGCATGACTGTGGTGGCTACAGAGTTGAACAACCGTATCAACTGTACACTTGGACTATATTTTTGTAATATAAATTCGAATGATATTTAATTTGATGGAATAGAAAAACAATTGCATCAATTTACTGTAAATTTCAATGCATGTTCTTTCTTTTTGTTGTTTTCATTGCCACTTGCAATAACTATCCTTTCAATTTTCTCTCTCAATGACACATGACATTTCATCAATTCGAGAAAAGCTCCCAGGCCGTAGCACAGATGAAGAGTGCATGGTAGTATATCTAGATTGGGCAGGGATTAATCCTCAGGGTGTCACTGCTTGTGATAATCTCCATCATGTACCTTTTACTGTGTACTTATATTTACTTCCCTTCATATCCGTATGACAGGTTCTTAGAGGTCGCTAATGTGGTTGTTATACATTTTTTTTTCATCAATTCGAGAAAAGTGATAATTATTTTGTTGCCATAGAAAAATCGCTGCCGAAGGAAACTTCAAAGCAATGTTGGCATTGAAGTTTTGAACAGCGGTGTGTTGCCCAACATCCAGAGTTGAAGTTACTGTGTGCAAACAACACTTAAAATCATGAACCATGTTTCACTTGTTATCGATCACGTTTGCACTCAGTTGAGGTACAGACTCAGTTAACTAGTGTAGGCGTTCAAGTACTTTAAGTACAAAAAGATATTTCAGTTATCTCTACCAAACTTCTGGATGGAAAACCCTAAACCATGGATTCACTTGTCATCGATCACATTTCAGTTGAGGCACTGGCCCAGTTAACTACACTAAAGGAAATCATCGCCGCGACGGTAACTTCGTATTTATCCACATGGTAACTTTGAACAATCCCGTAATTGTCCCAGTAATTTGGAATCAGCTACATAGAATATCTTAAGGGCATCCGTTTGGACTAACCTAATGCAACTCTTAACTTTTTCATCACAGGTATGATCAAAATGAAATATACACATGCTTAGACTGCAATGAATAGATATCTGATACTAACATAGAAGAAACACAAAAGGAAGCATATTATTTTCATCTCAAGATAACATGATACTTAAAGATCAGAATAAACAGATAATAGAAGTGAGAATACCAATCCGATATATGACAATATGGAAGGCAAAATGTTAATTAAGTTAAGAATGAACATCACATGAACAACACAGAAGCTTAGTTCTTAGATTAAAATACCAATTAGTGTCACTTTAGCTAAAACAAGATAATGAACTTGCACCAACCATTGATTCTACACCAAAGGACCATGTTTGTTTTAGGAGAAAACTAAGAACAGGCCAACAGAATTTATGCTCGAAACAAAAAAAAAAAAAAAAAAAAAATGGATTCAATTAGTTCAACCAGTTTCCTTGCTGAAGATAGGCAATAACGAACATGAAAATGGTGTAAAGTTGAGACCTTTAACTTATGTTTCTACTCCAGCGCGATGGTGGCGCCGACCGCCTTGAGTTTGGCAGCGATCGCCTCCGCCTCCTCCTTTGTCACCCCGGTCTTGAGCATGACGGGGGCCTTCTCCACCAGCTCCTTGGCCTCTTTCAGCCCCAAATCGGTAAACGTTCTCACCTCCTTGATGACCTTGATCTTGGCCGCCGCGTCGAACTTCTCCAGCTTAATGTCGAACGCAGTCTTCTCCTTCTCCTCGACCACGCTCGCAGCTTCGGCTGCCTGACCCGGCGCAGCGGAGGGCAACCCGGCGCCGGACTGCACCAGATTGTGGAGGCCGAGGCGGAGGCGGAACAGGATAGAGTAGTCCTTGCGCTCCTCCTCCGTCAGGGAAAGAAGATCATCGGCGATCTGCTGGATCCTCTGCGTGCGGGCCTCGGGCGCCGCAGAGGAGAAGCGGCGAGCGGCGGCGCAGAGCAAGCGACGGAAGGGTACCATTCTGTGAGGTATCCGCTTTCTTGGTTGCCTCTCTGCTATGTAAAAGGGTGATTCGGGTAAAATCCGGATCCGATAACATCCCTTATTTCTTCGTTTTTTTATTTAAATTAACCAAAATTATTTTACTCCAGAAACATAGAAATATTTACAACGTCTCCTTTTTTTTTTTTTTTTTTGCCCTTTTCAAAATCAGATTTGGATGATCCACTAAGCGGAGAAGAGTCCATCGAAGGCGGCGGACCCAACGGAGCTCCTCGGCTCCACCGTCCTTCTCACTTCCTTCAAGGCCATCGCCGCCGTCTTCCTCGCCGCCTCCATGGCGGAGAAGGTAGCCAAGAAGCGGACGCGGTCCTCCCGCCTCGGCACGCGCTCGCCCTTCTCCCACCCGTTGCTCCTCCGCCTCCTCCTCTCCTCGTAGTCCTCGGCCACCAGCAGAGCTATGTCGGACATTTTCTCGAACACCTCGAAGCCGTACCGTGATGCCGTGCGCCGATGGATCGGGGCTCAGCCGTGGATTTAATTTATAGGGCGTGAGATCAGCGAAGGAGGAGGAGGAGGAGGAGGAGGTCGGTGGGGTTTGGGATAAGGATGAGATTTGGCTAGACTTTGTTGCGGTATTGCTCGCTGACCGACTGCCCACTGCAATTGTTGTGGGCTTGCTTCGGGTTTTGCTGCTTCTGGTTTTTAAATCTATAATAATTGAAACTTTTTATTTTATTTTATAGTTTGATAGATAGTTTTAATGACTTTTTATTTTACCCATTTGTACTTTAGAATACTGTATTTTGTCTCTGTAGTTAACAAAATAGAAACAAAATACTCCCAAGATGATGCTATTTTTTTTCAGATGCCACCTCATATTTGATGTGATGGACACTTGAGGGTGTTTTCGTGAAATTATGTTTAAATACAATTTTGAGGGCGAACCTTGCACACAAAGGAACGAGTAGCTTCGTGGGAAAGAATGCGAGGAGTGGGCGATAGTGAAGTCTTGTTTTTTTTCTAAGAGATCGTGAATTAGGATCAATTTCATTGGCAAAGCAAATAAGTAAGGTATTCCGTTCTCCGAATTGATTGATTTATTTATTTTTGATCGATTTGAACCTATGAAAGTTTTTTTATTGACTATCGGGATAAATCTGAAAAATATAAGTAATGACGGACACTCAATATTATGAGTAGTTTGAATATTATGGGCGTATGATATATTCTATAAGAATTTTGAATCTTTGTTGAATGAGAACCCGACCAATCTCTTACTTTTGCACTAATACATGAGCTAACAATTATTGGTAGTAAAAAGTGATTCGTTCATCCAAGTGTCTCCTTCAGTTTGTCCCGAGGTCAACACAGAAGAGATAAATCATGGATGCATAGTTACTCGTCCAAGCTGTTGAATAGTGCATAGCGAAGAGTGGACACCCGATTATTAGTTGGGATTTGACCTCCCGACTTTAAGATAGTAACACCATAACATATAGTCAAGTGTCCATCCTAAAGGCACCATGAGTTAGCAATTATAGAGGGAGGAGTGGATGGTTTTGAAAATAAATGATTAGTAGTCTAACATTGGTGAAATTAGAAAATTACAAATACGCTCTCAATTAAGATTATAATTGCTATTCCAATTTCACCCTATAAAATTTTACTAAAATGGTCCTATATAGGGATGTTAAAAATGAATCTGACCATATCAATACAAAAAGTATTGGATTCATGATGAAAGATTTTTGAATTGTAGATTTTCGAATGAGGTTTGGGTTGATCCAGATTTAAGATTTAGTAGATTTTTTTAAAATTAAATTAAATTTTATTTTAAAAATTATGATATTTTTATCTATATAAATATTAATGCTATTATGATAATAATAATAATAATAATAAAGTATTGAGATAAAAGTAAAAATATTATAAGAAAATAGTAAAAAAAAACAGATCATTTTTTTTTTATCTTTTTCAATCCGAATCCAATTTCTATCCACCATAATTGAATGATCCAAATCTTAACCCCTTCTCATACAAAACAAATTTGGTTATTTAAAATAATATTACATAAAATTTAGTGGCAATTTAACAATATCAAAAGCACGAGGGTCTTTAGAAAGGTACGTAGTTACTTAAAACGTAAAGGTAATTGATAATTGATAATATCAATTTGAAAAAGCGATAAAAACGTGGGCATTTCAAAATCTGTTTTAATTCTGATTTGATGAAAATGCCTATTGCGAGTAACGTGATCCACGGGAGGGGCGTTTTACTTTAATTGTTCATATTATGATGGGCATAGTATAATACATTAATACTCTAAATAACAATCGGTAAAATAAAAATGTGAACAAATTATAGACAGTAAAATAAAATTTTCTCCCACAACTACAAACAACAACAATTTGGTATGAATTGTTAACAAAAAGTAGGAATAAATTACAGAATAATTTTCAATTATTAACAATACCACCTTCCTGGAAGCCTCCTCGCGTTGCCGTGTGTGGTGGACTGGCCCTTAGGCTTAGTGGGGTCGGGCCGACAGATAACTTGTCGATCAATTATCGGAACTGTCCTTAGTGATGTGTCTTCCATTAGAAAAATGAATGAGTTGGTTGAGTCATGACACGACTGGGCAAGTCATCACAATTAATTAACAAGGTCTTCCTTAATAAATATTTTATAAATTTATTTTTATATTATCTCATATAATTTTTTATTCATAATTTCAATTTGAAAGATAACTGATTCTATCCGAAGCTAAGTAGATGGGTAAACCGATGAGAAGGTAGGAATATTGGCGAAGAAATAATAGCTTTTTATCAGTACGTAGGTTTTTTATTTACCAAATAATATATTATATTTTTATATCTAGACGTACTAAAAAATATATAATTTTAATTTTACCCCTCCCATAAAATATGAACTCATATTTTTTTCAGATCATATTGGGCCTGATATTAAAATATATCAGACCACTTTGGGCCTGATATGAAAAATATCAGGCCTAAAGCGGGCCTAATATTAAAACATATCATGCCCAACGTGGACCTGATAAACTTTGTGTAGTGGAGGTAAAATCGGAATTTTATATTTTTTGGTGTGCCTTTTGGTAAATTTAAAAGTGTAGTATGCTTTTTGATAAATTTAGAAACTTAGGTACGCCCTTTGTTTAAAAATTGAACAAATAACTTAAGTTGGAAACCTCGGACCAATAAAACTTCGAAACCTCGAATCTGTAAAGCCTCTAATCTGTGCATGTCACATATAAAGGAAATGAGAGAGTTAGAGCAAGAATCAGGAAGGGGTTCCCTAGCGCAGATACTCCGACGCTCAAGTTAGAACAGTAGCAGAACGAAAAGTAGAGAATATGAATAGGAGAACAGTAGTAGATGCGTGCGCGTGTCTAACTGACGGAGAGGACTCCCTTTTCATACTGTCTTCTTGTGACATCAGTAATAATGAGACGTCGGAGAATATCGTGTCAGAATATATCAGGTAATGAAGGATGTATAATATCCCTTCCTTCGATAGAGGAAGGTTTCATCGTGTGTACATGTCAGAGTAGTGGAATATTCCCTGGTGAGTAAGTGTCCTTCTCTGATAGGTGGTTGTGATTATCTGACAATGCTTTCTCCAAGAGAGAATTCGACCGGGTTTATGCTTGGAGTCGTGCCCCTGAGTCAGGAGGGAGGAGCTAAGTCCTAGAGGATTCGACTAACGCTTGGGCCGATCGGGTTTATGTTGAGAGTCGTGCCCCCGAAGAGTGAGGAGTTGAGTCCTAGAGGATCTGACCAGTGATGAGGTTGATCGGATTTATACTGGGAGTTGTGCCCATAAAGAGTGAGGAGTTGAGTCTTAGAGGATCCGACCGACGGTAAGACCGACTGTGTTTATGCTGAAAGTCGTGTCCATGAAAAATGGAGAGCTCATCTCCATTAAAAATGATCCGTTCAGATACATTCTCCCTAACTCTAATGGTCACATTATCTTAATTTTGATCACTATATTATTTTAACAATCAACCCCATATTACTTTTGGAGCCATCCATAACGCGCCTTATCAATGGCATATTGAACTAACGAGACAAGTATAAATGTATAACGGGTTTCTAATGTAGATGCAAGTAGGACCTTAATCCATGTGGATTATTTCATAGTGCAAACACATAGTTAATACATATGGCAAACCATCACAAATGCCTAAACAACTGTATAATTGCCATCGGTAATGGAAAGTGAAACATCTTCTAGTGGAAATTGTTTATTGATGCGGAGGCAAATGAGGGATTATGCGGCAATATCCGACCTAGGATTAAAACTTGGTTAACGCAGGGATTATACGGTAGTATCCAGCCTTTCAAATTGGCTCAACTTGAGCCGATCCAACTTGCCGTGTCATCGAGTGGCAGAGTCGAATCAACCTAGCTAAGATAAGAAAACATGGGGCATGATCCCACTTCCCCATAATCTCCTTCTTCCTCTCCATAATCTCCCAAGTACCTCACATTAATAAAAGGTCAAGCACATACTCCATAGAAGGGGGTCATGGCTCTCTATAGCTCTAAAACTCTACTACTCGTATTTATAGTCACATTTATGTTTATAGTCTTATCCTCTTTTCTAATTTGATGCTCACATCATCTGATGGATTATACATGTACGGGATTGATTATATTTCTACGTATTTTTACTTGGATATACACATTGGTGTTCATGATTTACACTTGTTTGCATTAACTTGGTGAAACGTGAAATTTCAATCGATGCTAATTCGTACATCTTAGAAAATGTACGAAAATCATTGCCCAAAGTTCTTCATTCAATTACCTTTGACCTACTATTTTTTCTGGGCAAAACTTGGTCTTAGTCGGGTTATGTCTTGAGTGTAGCAACCTGTTGATCACTCGGATTTTATAATTTTTCTGCAATGTAAAATTATGGATTTGCTAACCTCTATTATTTTCTATTATGAGGGTTTTTGTGAACCCCATGAAAAGCAGTCTAGTGGTCCATAAATTTATAGATTAGGAGATGATCCATACCTTATTTGAGATCGGATTGAGGTCACAATCCGGTCATAATGATTTACGGTTCATCGACGGGTTCACCCGATCATCTAGGTTGCAGTTTGGGTCCAGAGGCCGCCCGAAGACCGTCAAAGGTGGGAGGGTGGCTAAGCTACCTATCGCCGGGTCGTCCGGACCCAAACTACAACATAAATGAACAGATAAACCTGTTGATAGACCGCAAATAATTACGACCGGATTGCGACCTCAATCCGGCCTCAAGTAGGGTGTGGAGCATCTCCTAGTTCATAAATTTATGGACTAGAGGATTTAGCCTCCACAAAAAGAAGCTGGTTTGAAAAATCAAACCTATCTTCTTAAATTTTGATGACACATGGGAGAGTAAAACATAAAAAGCTCACAAAACCCTAAATCTAGTTGGCTGGTCTCAAGGGATATGCCCAAATGCCAATATTAACAAAAGGTTC
>JBAMIE010022611.1:0-19404 GCA_037177295.1 Kaempferia parviflora
CACAAATCTCCCTTTGATTTAAAAAAAAAAAAAAAAAAACCGCTAGTAATTTCCCATCTGATTCCACGGTGGCCTTCTTTCTGGTTTCCGTCGGCAATCAGTACTACGCGTCGCGACCTAATACACGACAAATGAAACGAATCTCGCTCTCTCTCTGTCTTTCGTCTTCAGCCTTCCTTCCTTCCTACCTCCCTCCCTCATTCTCCTCTCCTGGTAGCGGTAACCTCCTCCAATTCTTCCTGTTTCCTCTCTTCGCGTACGCCGTACGATAGTTTCGTCGTCAGATGACGCCAACTCGCTCACCAACTCCTCCCCCCTCCTCGATCTCCATCGTCGATGGCACCTGTTGTCTGTTGATCCCGTCAATTATCAACCACCGCACTTTACTTTGACCGCATTCAATTGAATTGGTCGATGTGGACGCCGTAAAACGCATATTTTCTAATGCTATTTGCTCTCTCAATTAGGTGGATTTCCTTGACCTTTCGATCCCTGTTTACACATATATACCCACTCATCAGCCATCCATGACAGAGTTAGATTAGGACTTGGCATTTTCAACCTTCAGGCGGCGATCCTGGCGGCCGGCGATCGGAAAATATGAACTTTAGATGGCCGATTAGAGCGGTTGTCTTCGTGTTCCTGTTGGTTACGGCTTCCGCCTTCGACTACAAGGATGCCCTGTCGAAGAGCCTGCTATACTTCGAGGCCCAGCGCTCCGGCCGCCTCCCTTACAGCCAGCGTGTCACCTGGCGGAGCCATTCCGGCCTCATCGACGGCCTCCAGCAAGGAGTACTAATCCTTCCTGTTTCATCAAAATTTGGATTTTGATTTTGGTTTGAGCAAAAAAAGATCGGATTTTGATTCGTCAGAAGTGATTGGTTAATGCAGGTGGATCTCGTGGGGGGATACTACGACGCCGGAGACCACGTCAAATTCGGACTGCCGATGGCTTTCACGGTTACTCTGCTTTCCTGGAGCGTGATCGAATACGGCGAGCAGATAGCCGCCGCCGGCGAGTACGGCCACGCGCTGGAAGCCATCAAATGGGGCACGGACTACTTCATCAAGGCCCACGCGGAGCGCGAGGTCCTATGGGTCGAGGTCGGAGACGGAGACACCGATCACTACTGCTGGCAGAGGTCAGAGGACATGACCACGTCGCGGAAGGCGTACAAGATCGACTCGGAGCACCCGGGGTCGGACGTCGCCGGCGAGACCGCCGCGGCCATGGCGGCCGCGGCGGTGGTGTTCCGGCGGGAGAATCCGCGATACGCGAAGATCTTGCTGCGGCACGCGCGGGATCTGTTCGAGTTCGCCGACGGGAGGCGGGGGAGGTACGACGGCAGCGTGGGGGAGGCGAGGAGGTACTACCCCTCGTGGAGCGGGTACGAGGACGAGCTGCTGTGGGCGGCGCTGTGGATGCACAAGGCCACGGGGCGGGAGGAGTACATGGACTACGTGGTCGAGAAGGCGGAGGAGTTCGGCGGAACAGGGTGGGCAATGACGGAGTTCAGCTGGGACGTCAAGTTCGCCGGCGTTCAGATCCTCGCTTCCAAGGTTAGTAATACCAGTGCAACTGCAAATTCTGACGATGAACAATTTTTTTAAAAAATAATATTAATATTAATAATATACTTTCTCCAAAAAAAAAAAAAATGGAATTATTATGTGGCACACGCATCAACCATTGTTCTCGTCAACTTATCCAAAAGTCTCTTGTGTGTGTTTCATTGTTTGATAGTTGAAGAGTCACTTTTGATGATCCTACTTGAATTAAATTACAATTAATTATTAATTAATTAATTTTTCAGCTTTTGATAGAAGGCAACTTATCGAAGAAGCAAAGGGGAGTTCTTGAGCAATATCGATCCAAGGCAGTGCACTACATTTGCTCTTGTCTCAACAAGAACAACGGTAGCAATGTGCATCGCACGCCCGGTGGCATGCTCTTTGTTCGCGAATGGAACAACATGCAGTACGTCGCCAACGCCGCCTTCCTTCTGAGTGTCTACTCAGACCATCTGAGCAAGGCTGGCCAAGAACTTCACTGCCCAAACGGGATCGCCACGTTTGACGATCTCAGAGGGGAAGCCAAGGCCCAAGTCGATTACCTTTTGGGATCAAACCCGTTGGGGATCAGTTATCTCGTCGGCCACGGCCCCAAGTACCCGACCAAGGTTCATCATAGGGGAGCTTCGATTGTGTCCTACAAGAGGAGCAAAGGCTTCATCGGGTGCATGCAGGGTTACTACAATTGGTACGCGCGACCTGATCCAAACCCTAATATCATCATCGGGGCTCTAGTCGGCGGTCCTGATTCGAAAGACAGGTTCAAGGATGATCGAATGAACTATATGCAGACCGAGGCATGTACATACAACACTGCACCACTAGTGGGCATGTTTGCAAAGTTATACCAACATATACAAGAAGTCTCTAACTCAACAACCACCTTGTCTAGTTAGGGAGAGAGATCATTTTATTTCTTAATTCTTACAGTGACAATTCTGATAAAAACGTTGAGGATGTTATATACTTGTAATTATTGGAGTATACAAAAAGAGACAATGAAAATACTTGAATCATTGGCATTCAATTATCTGCAAAAGTTTAATCCTAAGTTGAAAGTACTGTCAAGAGTTGCTGGGTTATTCAACACAACCATGAGCAACGCCATAGGCCTTGAAACAGAAAATAACTACTCGAATTTTTAAGAGGAAGCACTCGTATGGCCTAACCTTTGCAGGTGGAGTTTCAAGTAGGAGGACTTCAATGGCTGTCTTCCGCGGCCTTATTGGCTGCCTCTCGTTTCATTGCTCGTTTTGCCCTTCTACCTGTGACGTCTTTAGGCATCTCCTTCTTCGAACCATGAGATGGGCGGACTTCAGCTGCATCGTCATGATATTGACGAGCAATAGAGCGGGCTTCTTTTCTTCCAGTTCTTGTGTATCCATTATCCCCCCATCTTCTGTTTCCAATAGGAATACTAGCCTCACTGGCAAAATAACTTCCATCTTGCTCAATATCATCGAGTTCTTGGTTAACTTCAGTTTGAAGAAGTTCTTCTAGCTGATAGTAACTCTCTTCCTGCGGCTCTACGTCTTGAGTATTTATAATCGAAGACGAAGATACAAACCAATGTGCTCTGAGGAGTAGACAAACACTCTCCTCAAACATGTAATCCTGAATGCTGCACAATCAAACCAAAAAGAGAAAACCCATATTAGCCAGATACTTGGAATTTTATTCCTCCATCGGACCTAATAGCAATATGCAGATCAATCGTTTAGGATCAAGATCAAAGATGAGATATGGCTAACCTGCCATCGAGCGAGCGATGAACATTCAGAAACTCAAAGGGATGCTTACATTGAGGACAAGTATGTATTTCATTGTATGTTGCCCACCGCAAAATGCATGTCACACTGCCAACAGCAAACATTGATGTTTCATTCTACAAATTATTGCACATTGGATTCGAGCATCAATCAATAATGTGGTCAATGGACATTGGATTCTCATTCAAGAAAGGATTATGATGAATATTACAAGCCATGTACAAGATGCAGTCGAGATGTCAGGAATTCTTTTTCTTGCAACTTGATATGAAATTTTAAATGGGCATTCATAATCCAAGATGGTATTTAGGTGATGAACACTGTGAATGATTTCTTAATCCATAAACAGAGTAACTGAGAAAGTTAGAGCAAACAAATATGACTACGTAGCTACTCTATCTAGGAATGGTTGAAGACCAAGATAAGGTAGAAACCATCAGTGCTTCCAATTCAACTGGGATTTTCCTTCAGAGGTAGGCGGTTGCTAGCAATTTCATTTAACAAATCCAATCTGAATTACTGAGTACAAGTGCATGAGAGGAGAATAATTTTAAAGTAGACAATTAATGCCTGATGCTCCATCTAAATAGAGAAAGAATAGGTTTCTCAGCATAACAGAAAAGAAAGATCAATTAGTATCCAAAAGAAAGGTACTGCATTTCACCAAGTAAAAGAAAAACGAGAAGTAAGCTGCAAAAAGACGAATCCAACAACATTAATGAACTCTAGAAAGTTGCAGACAAACCAATACGCGTGCTCGCAACCTTTTACGAGC
The DNA here is from genome assembly GCA_037177295.1 of Kaempferia parviflora. NCBI lineage: Eukaryota > Viridiplantae > Streptophyta > Magnoliopsida > Zingiberales > Zingiberaceae > Kaempferia > Kaempferia parviflora. Next base: position 4,117 of record JBAMIE010022611.1, read on the forward strand.
GCCAAATCGTGCAGAGCAATCTTGTCCAAGCAAATCGCGCAGACGCCGCAGCCTTCCTCCGATCCGACCGACTCACCTACCCCTTCCCCCTTCGCAGTCATCACCTACGCAACACATAGCAGAGATAAATAAATCGAACGATAACCCTAAAAATTCATGAAAGAAAAGTGCCAACAAAAAAAAGAGAGGGAGAAACGGATTTGTGGAGCGCCGGATCTGATGTTACCTCATCGCCAGCGCCAGGTGCTGAAGAGATCAGGTGATGGTGTTCCATGGAGACTGGATAGGATCGGGGAGGCGAGGGGAGAGGCAGAGGGAGGGAAGGGAAAGGAGAGCCTGAGAAGAAGAAGAAGAAGAAGAGGAAGCGGAGGAAAACGATGTGAGAAGCTTCAATTTATTCGACAGAAATTGTGAAAAATATTCAAATTTACCTCAATTGTTTTCTTATTCTTTAAAATACCCTTAAAGAACCTCGTTGTCTCAATGCTATTAACGGCTGGATCTTTGTCTCAATGCGCGAAACGGCACGGATCCTACCACGTCCACAGGATGTCATTTTAAAATTCCCGTTGGAGGAGATCCACTCCACCGACGAGCTCGGTTACGATCTCGCCGCCCTTTTCGATCGGCCGCCGGGCGCCGACCAATCTCGGAATCGCTCTCAATTCCGCCCCGCCTCCATGGATGCCAAGATCCGCGATTTCTTCGATGCCGTCGGCGATAGCATTCCTTGGCGCGAGCGCGACGTCATCGCTGTGAGTATTCCCTCCGCTCGCCTCCTGCCGAATCCCTCGCCGTGCTAATTATCGGCTTTGAATCTTCCTTTTCCTTTTGTTTTCCTCATTGATGGGACCAATTAGGGGGAAGACGTTGGAATTCGTGATACAACAGGCCTTTGTGTTTGCTTTTGCTGATTAGTGCGCTGTATCTGCCAGGGATGTGAGAAAGAGGTCGCAGAGAGCACCAGTTCGGAGAGTAAGAATGAAAGCCTCATGAGGTTGTCCTGGGCTCTTGAAGGTGCCTTTATCAGTTATTCCTCTGACAAAATTGTGTCTTTCTTTCTCATAGAATGATTTTGCTTTTTGACAGTAAGTTTCGCGTCGTCTATCCTTTCTTTGTGCTGCTGCTGTTGTTGTCGAAGCAGGAGTTGTAACAATTCAGCCAGTTTCTACCACCTCATGGAGAGATCTTTTTCTCTAAAGTAAAATGGCAACAAAATAAAACAAATGGAAAGATCATGCTGCCTCAATCACAACTGATGGAGAAGCATGAGATAAATCCATCAAATCTTCACTGCATCTCCATGAACATTCTTCTAATCACAGTTTGTCCCGGCCTTTTGTTTCTGAGGCTTCAAAGCGTCATGCATTCTATCCAAGCTGAAATGAGCTTATCAAAATTCTAGTGTTCATTCCTGAAACAAATGCTGCTTCTTGCTTTCCAAACGGTAACACCCAGGCGTGGAAGACTTTGAGTTCCAGGATAACCATTCATTTGCTGAAAAATGATTGCTCGCATGGAGACACAGCTTCAAATTCAACAAATTCCAGCCTGACTTGGCTGGTCGACACTCAAAAAATGGCTGCTAATTTGTCTACGAAACTTCCTCAGATCACAATGCAGAGTTTGTGTGCTGGAGATGAACCCCTTTCTTTCTTAACATTGGCTCTGGAGTGGGTTATGGTTCCACACCAAACTTTTATGTTAAAAGGAAATACTTCGATTGACGATCTGTTGATGAGTAGAAGCAACAGAGAAAATTTGGTTGCCAACCATCTCCAAAGTTATAGTCTTGTTCCCATTGATGTATCCTTGATTAGTTAACTTGTCTTGTCATCTGTCTTTGATTCAATGGTGGGGCTTTTTTTACCCAATTGCTAATATTATTAACACTACCTTATCGTTTTTTGCAGCAACCTTGGAAGGCTCAGATGGGAGAAGCTTTATTTGCTAGCTGTTGGGATTTACAGGAATGGTGATTACTCGAGAAGCTGCCAACTCCTAGAGCAATGTTTAGAGGTGTGTTCATATTGTGTTAGTCTGTCATTGCTTATGTGATCAAATTTAATCTGGATAATTATATTCCATACCTAGCAACTAGTCAATTGTTTAATTGTTAAAAAAATAAAGATTTATAGAGCAACTTATAGAAATTACACCATTATATTAATAAAACAAAAAAAAAGGGGAGAGAATGATACTATATTGTTCCATTTATCAATTATAACATAAACAAGAGAGGCCAATTACAACATTCATTCCATTCCCTCTTATGCAATAATAAACAAACTCCAACACCACAGCTCAAGAGATAGCATTTCATGCATTAATTCCATTTTTAATAATAATAATAATAATAATAATTCATGGGTTTGTTTATTATTGTAACACAAAAATTGTAATATGCTTAACAATTAACTTGATGCTTCTTAGAGAGGGGCAACAAGGGGCATATGACAAATAATGATACAGATCACAGAAGATTTTTAAGAAAACAAGTGCATGAACTGTAATAAACACATGAACACTTCCTTTGTCCAAATGCTACAAAATCATTAAAAAAAAACTAGTTTACTAAAAGTGGTTCTAACTAACAAGAAAAAGATAAAATGAATTAAATTGTTGATCGTCAAATGAGATTCAGTGGTACATAAATACAAAAAGAATGGTGTAAATTACACAACATGTACCATTTCTAAAGATACTAGTACTCATCTTTTAGACATGATTGAATGAGGAATTGGAAGAATTGATTAGCATGCATTCAACTTGTATTGTGTTATATAGACAGCGAGAGCCATCACTCCGCGATATAACACGGGGTCCAGAGATTGCTGGGAACACAACCTCCGATGAAAAGTATGAGACCATCAATAAGGTTTACTTGATATATTTTTATTTTCCTTCTTAAGTTGCACTTTCAACTTCTTACCACCTAATTGAGAGCCATTCATCGCGTCAATGGCGATCTGGGCAGCTGTGGGTAAGTCGTAACTTACAAAACCTGCAACCAAAGACATAACTTATAGGATGTAAAATGGAATTTGTAGAAGACCTGTAGAGTGGATAATGTACAGAGATCATTTTACCAAAGCATTTACTAACACCAGTTGCTTTGTCTACAAATACTTTGGCACTCAAAACCCTTCCAAATCGCTGAAAGGCATTTGCGAGTTCCTGATCTCCATATTCTTGTGGGATATGGTATATAAACAAATTAGCTCCGGGAGGACCTATAGGGTTCAACAAAGATCAACACCGAGACAAGCACAATTAAATAAACTTGAGAGAAGCACAACAATTGCAAAACTCGGGATGAGAACTCCACAAACCTTCTATCTGTCGCCCAGATATAGTGCTAGGACTTGAAGGTGTTGCTTGATTAATCATCATATTAACAGGCGGGTCAGAGCTGTGCGAATTGCCCAAATGTCTAGTATTAATTTGATATGATAAAGGATACTGAAAACCTGACGAAGGGGCAGGATATGGTGAGCCAATAAAGCCACCAGATTGTGCTGTGTTAAAATTCCTAGGTGTCGTGACCCTAGAAACATCAGAACTGATCGCGTGTAGTGTATTTGCTTGATTAACCGATGGAATCATATTATGAAATGCAGCTTGACTTTGCATTGAAGCCAATGGGTATTGCATGAGTCCATAATTTCCTGTTGGCTGAATATAAATGACAAGCAAAAAAGGGAAAAATTCGTCTCATCAGGATGTAATTTGGCCAAACTGCGTGTAGAATATTAGACAAACTTGCAAGCTAAGAAATAAACAAGAGGATATTGATTATCATACAAAATCCTCGTAGATGAAAACTATCTATATGAATCTGGAAACCATAAACAATAAGAGTACGAATGTCTACAAGTTGCATTTTGCTTGCCCTTAATCTAGACATGTACATCAATGATAGAGAAACATCAAGGAATGTTGAACAGAAATTTTGAATTGAAGTATCGAAACAACACATTAAGCCTACTACAAATTTACAGCTATTCCATCTGTAATAAGTTTCATGTGTGACCATCAATGGCTTTGGTGCAGAATTGTTAGTGCTGAGCCAGATGGAAGTATCCAGCATGGACCTCACAATAAGTTTCTAAAACCAAGGAGCAAGAAAATTCAACTAAGAAACTTATTATTCATGTTCATAGAGAAGGTTCTATAAGCCCCTAGTAAGATTTATCCCATAGAGAGGGTTCTTGCCGTGCATTATGTCTTAGAGACTAAAGACTACATAATTATTTTATCCCATTCAACTTGGTACCGAAGGGTATTAATTTTCCCTCCTTAATTATTTTATCCCTCTCACTGTCACCAGATGATCATTGTACAATAAAAGCCAGAATAGTCATACATGTACCTAGAAATTTTAGAATGGTCGATCTTTTTGATCAAATTCAACCACTTGTTATGATAGGTAGATTTACTTGGAAAGAACAAAATTATAAATTCAAGGATTAATCTGAAAATAATGCCAACAAAAAATATTTTAGAAAGATCAAGCAAAATAAAGCTTAAAGTTTCTGTGTTTTACTCAAACGAGAGCTATACCTGATACCCATATCCATTGTATGCAGGAATGTAGCCCATTGGTAAAGCTCTAAATAATGATTGATGCTGCATCGAATTAGCATAAGAAATACCGGAGGCCTGTGATGGAGCCTTTTGTGCTCGTCGAGCTTGCCTTTCCTTCTCTGTGTCTGCCCACTTGACAACCAAAGGCACACTAGATCCCTGCAAGATATTGAGAATCATAGTAAGCCATTCAGAAGGAAAAAGAATAACTTCCTACTCGAAACAGAAAGTGGAAGTCAGTCTGAGCATGAAGCTTAAACGAACAAAGGATCAACTCATTTTGAAACGAAGACTGACCTCTTTCACATTGACTATTTATGGAGATAAAGATTTCAAACTCCAGTTCATTAAGTTCATATTTCTATTCATTGCTTAAAAATTTCAGCTGAAACATTCGCTAAATCAGTTTGTCGTAATTTATGGAAGCTACCATACATGCTAATACATTCACGACAACACAAATTATTGACACACTCCTAGTTGAATAAGAAGAAAAGATGAGCAAGAGCTAAGTACGTGATATCTTTCCATTACCCATTCAATATATGTTTTGTTATCCAATGATGATGCATTAGTCTAGCGACGTGCTCCATTCATAACAATAGAGCCTTCGTAATAACAGAGAAAGTGACTTTAATAGAGCCTCCTTAACTAGTAGCAACAGAGAGAGTGACTTGGGAGATTGTGACAGGTGCACACGATGTGTATCTCCTTTGCTGCGATAGCATCTTTCCAGTATATCACTGCCCTATAGATGCTAACAAAAGTGGAAGACGGTTAATCCCGGAGTTCCATCTTTGTTACATGGCTAAGATTATGTACTCATAAACAAGCAGATAACTGCAGGGTCGAATTCCACGTTAGAAGAACATGGTAAGGACACTGAAAGAACAGCCCACAAGGTGAAAATTGATGGGAGTGAACAGGTGAATCTTCTTGTTGGGATAGATTCAACTACCATGTGTAAGCTTAAATAGTGATGCATTCAAACTAATCGTAGTAATTGTGCACTCAATTGACGATACATCTTCCTTGCAGGAGATAGCTCTTTAAATGTAAGTACAATCACAGGATTGTTTGCAAGTTAAGAGATATACAGGAAGCATATAAACTTAAAAAAAAAATGCAGACCTCCATCCTATGTTTCCCATTCAAAGCTTCAAGGGCAGCCAAAGCTTGTTCTTTTGTTTCATATTTCAGGAAAGCGCATCCTAGAACATCAAAACCAGGATATGTGTGATTAACACAGAGTTAGAAATCCAAAATAAAATTTATCCTAAGGTGAAAGAAAGAAAGGAAACACTAAAAGCAATTTTTTCGGCATTTAATAACAAATAGTACCTTTATTTGTATGTTGGGTACCTCTCAAGAGCTTCAAATCCCTGATAGCACCGTATTTTGAGAACAATGTTGCAATATCTGCGTCAGACACATTCTTTGGAAGCATTCCTATGAAAAGCTTGTGTTCTGGTGGAGAAATAAGGAAAAAAAAAAAGTCTCAAAACCATCTAGTGAAAAAAGAAACAGAGAAAATTTGGTATTAAAATGGAATGTTCAAACTAGAATCTAAAACAAAAGGCAAATGTATGAAAAATAAGAAGAAAAATATAGAGAGGGACTTCGATGTTTCCATCAGTGGAATATGTATATCTCAGTAGCAGTATTACCTAGTCTTTCAAGCTCACCATCAGCATACTTTACTTGCATTGGAGAAGCAGCCTGTGGTGCAAAGCTAAACAGCTCAGTTAAACTAAGAAAACACTTTAGCCAAAAAGTATCCTAAATACTATGGAGATAATGAATAGTTATGGGGAACTGCAAATCCACCAAAAAAGAGAGGGAAAGATCAACAAATAGAATGAAGAAGAACATCAATTAAAAAAACAATTGCTGAAAACTTGCTACAAGCAGGAAGAGGAATCAAACTAAGAAAACTATTCAGAAAACAGCTCAAGTAGCCATTTTATTGTTTATCATCATATGTAAATCTCTTACTTGCTAGCTATGTACTTCAAGATTATGCTGCTGTGAGAAGGATTTGACAAACAACAGGTTTCTATTTTCTTCCATGTTTTTAGGAAAAAAAAATTCCCATGGAAATGCAAATCGAGTAGAGATGATTTCCCTTGTAACTAAGTGTCAAACGTCTACAAGACCAAGATCAACTTTGTGGAAGCATTGTGTTCTGCAATCACGATGACAAATTCTGATCTATGACAGGCATTATCCTTTAGCAATTGGATCTAGTTCTGCTCTTCTGTTTCCCTTTCCTCTCATTTATAACAATTTTCAGCTTAGTATTTCCAATAAATGAGCTTATATAGTGTGCGAGAAAAGGTATCACCATTATAGATAACACAGATCTCAACATTCACAAGATCTAGCTTCCAGCAGATAACTACAGTTGAACAAATCTAACCATGGACAGAATGAGTTTAGATGCATATCAATCAGTAGTCGCAAGAAAATGCAATTGATCCAGACATGGCTAGTAGTTCAGGAACGAGATCTCAATGGAAGAAAGTAAAATCGAGAACGAACGTTTAGAAATGGCAATATAACAGTTTTGAGACAGCAGCAAACGAAAGACAACCAAGAACAAGCAGATCCACAACAACTGTAGCATGTACTAGCTACAGAAGCCAAAGGAAGGAGATTGGGGTGAGGAATGCCGTACCCCAGGAAGCGTCCGCTTGTTGTGGCACTCGGCAACCGCTTTGTCGGCCTCCTCCCGCGACGGGCAGATCAGGAAGCAGCAACCTTCACCATAACGAAACCGGATCATCTCAAAGAAACAGCGATAAGACCACAAAGTCGTGCGATTTGAACAGGGCGCCATTTAGTTTTCCGCAGAAATCCGAAGGCAAATGAACGGGAAGAAGAGGAGAGGATAGGCGAGATCTCAGGGCAGGGGCGAACCTCGAGAGGCCTTGGTGACCTTGTCCTTGATGACGCTGACCTCGTCGACGAGGGAGACCTCCTTGAACAGAGCCATTAGCTCCTCCTCCGTCATGTGCCTTGGCACCTGCCCTACGAACAGCTTCACGCTCTCCTCCCCGCGCTCCCTCCCGCCACCTCTCCCCTCTGCTTCCTCCATTTCTGCTGCCGGAAATCGCTTCTCTTCTGCTCCTCCCTGAGATTTGGGATCCTTTCTCCTCTCTCTCTCTCTGCTCTTGTTCGCCGGCTCCTTGTTCTCGCCTTCCTGGTGGTGGTGGTGGTAGTTGTTTAATAATTGTAAATATTATTTTTATTGAAATAATGAAGAACTTACTATTTTTCGGTCAATTTTAATCTTATTTTAATTATTAATAACAGGGGTCATTTTTCAAATACCTCTAATATATAATACCTTTTTAAAAATACTCTCCATAATTTCACTCATATTATAATTAAACATGCATTTAACATTAACATTTATTTAAGTATTTTCTTTGAATAATTAATTTGTGAGTAAAATATGCCATTATGCCATACTCAATATTATTATGTTCTATATTAAGTAGGATGCCTTTATATAACAAAATATGTCAATGTCAAAACTAAAAAGTATTTACCTTATTTATTATAAGTGAAATAAAATAATTAATTAATTAATAAGTTCTCTAGTGATTAGATATTTCATTTGAGTGAGTGGATTAATCCATTTTAAAAAAATATATATTTCTATAAACAAATTTACAAATATTTCCTTAATAATTGTTAGCACCCCTAAAAATATTTGCTTAAGGGTATAAGTAAGAGTTTACAAACATTGCACCTTAAATTTTAATTAAATCCAAGTGCAAACCATACCAAATCAAAACTTGGATGTCATACATAAAATCCCTAACAAATTTAAATTTTGCCAAACATAATAAAAAAATGATACTTTTGATATTGACAAATTACACATATCAATGGGTTTTTTATACATTAAATATATATATTGAAGGAGAGCCATAGTGCAATGATATTGTCATTTGATAAAATCACAAATTCAAGTCGCAGAAACTCAATTCAATCCTTTCCCGAAACTCACATGGGATCATTGTCCATAAACACACATAAAAAGGTTCCCTTTCATCAATTAAAAATGTGAAGCGGCTGAATTACAATTGCAGATACAAAACCAAACTGCAAACACTGTAAAGATCTGTACAAGAGATTAGGAAGGAAAAAGTCTTGGAGAAGGTTTGTTAGGAGGGTAAATTAAATGGTTTGATGTCCCTGCTCCACATGTAGGATAGAAATTGTGCCGGCAGCTCTTCAAGCAGTGCCTGGGCCACTGAAACTTGATTCCCTGTTGAGAATCACAATTAGTTGATTTCGAAATTGATTGTGGCCTAGGTTGTAACTATTGAGTTAAATGTCACAAACATGATTGAACTTGCATAGCTGCCGGACTAGAACTCTGTATTATGTACCACATATCCATCTACTTACCCTGCAAATCCCGCATAGGAACAAATTGGACGATGTCCCGGGTAGCTATTCGTCCTGTGGAGCTCTCTAATCTTTTTCCATTATCAGCATCCAGGAACTGCTTGCCACATTGTGCAAGGCATTGTGTTAGTGTTAAGGATAGATCATATAATTCCATAGAAGAGATTGTGATAATGGTGTAGATGATGAACTAATCGACGATTCAGGAATATAAATATATTGCAAGTATGAATGTGATGACAACATCCTAACCTCCATTTCTTTGTAATCAGCACCTCCTACTCCAACAATGAGAATCGACATGGGTAAATCAGAGGCCCTCACGATAGCATCCACGGTTGCCTGCAAATCTGTAATAACTCCATCCTGTAAAGGAAGCATCATCAATAAAATGAAAGCAAAACTGTGCACTTATAAAATGATTAGGACAGAGGGTGTAGTTACCGTAATTATAAGCAATGCATAGTACTTGTTTTGACGAATAGATAGGGATTGGGTGGCGATCTCTGCAGCTTTACAGATCACTGGTCCAAACAAAGTCGGTCCAGAAAGGGCCACATTATGTAGAGCCATTGCATAGGCCGCCATAATGCCTTCTACTCCTGGAACCTAAAGCAATGTGCAAGTGAACCATAATATCTAACCAATTTATCAAAAAGAAATGTTCAACAATTTTCAGCCAAAACCCAATGTAACTTAGCTTAGCAGAGTAGGAATAAGCTAATAGTTAGACCTATGTATTGATACTGTGGGATATAGTTAATTCTGATGGTTTAGGGAAATTATGTTGAATAATGAAAAATCATATATATTTGAGAGAATTTATGGCACTCTTACCTCGCTCTCCCCAGGACTCCCATTAAGGTTGAAACAATGAGAAACTGATCCATGTGATATCCTCCCACCAAAACCCCATGCAGGAAAGTGCTTATCAGAATCATAGAACTGCAGGACCTCCCCAACACTTATCATGGCCTGAAGCAAAATCAGGTTAAGTGAAAGTAGCAAATATGGCTTTCGAACAAGGTAATGACGTAACAGTTATGAGGAAAGAAATTGATATTTTACCTGCTGGTATGAATTTAAGCGCCCAGAAGGATCGATAAAATGCAAGGAAGAAGTATGTCTTGGATTTCCGTTTGAAGCTAAACAAACAAATATAAATAAAACAGTCAGAAGCATGTACGTTTCTGAAACTCTTGAAAGCAATATTGAACTCTTACAAGCAGAAAACTCTGCAACTTAAATAGTCACTGAAGTTGCAAAGGAGCAAACATGCCGTAATGTAAGTTTATTTACAAAGTTTTGCACACCTGTAAAATCAATTGCAACCATAAAATTAAGCTCAAATCCACTGGATATATAATCCAAGAAACTGTATTGAGATTTTTCAATGAAATTATCCACAAACAACTGTCCCTTCAGCATCTGAAACAATAAATAAATAAATAATAATATGATAGTAAAAATCATACAACCTAGTAAAATTATTGAAAACAGAATGAAGCTAGGTTCACCTTTTTGGCACCGTGATGAGATTGAGCATAAAAATTTGCACCACCTCTTTCCCATGCAAGCTTCTCAAGATCTGCCACACTAGTCTGAAGCGAGCTGTTAGAAGAGAATGATTATGAAATAAGAGAGCCAACAAGGCACATATAATAAGTAGACAGATTTTTATTACCCTAGCTGTTCATGCTTGCCACTGGCATTGAAATCAAAACACTCGATGATCAGTGGATTCTCCTACAGAGAAAATGCATCACAATTGGGTCAGGTTTAACAATATAAGAAGACAAAAGCTAATTCATTTTTCAGATTTTATGAACCGAGTGTGGAAGCATACCTTGCTGGCAAGTTGCTGCATGCGCAGAGTCACAGGTTTCCAAATCGGGTTCAGGTCATTGTTGACAACTTCTGTTTTGCATACTGGAATAGTGATACCACTCTCTACGACTTTTGATATTCGTAAAAATGGATCCTGTAATATGAAGAATGGAAAGAGTCCAGCTAAAATGAGAATTAAAAATTAACTTAATCCAATCTGTAGAGCAAAGCCTTGAAATGTATACACTTTTAGAGAAAACATCTTTATTTTCCAACTTCGAACAGCGGAATGTTATCTCAAAAGCATTCCTGGAAGAAACTGGCTCCTCAGCATGCACAGTTATGGTTCCTGAATGCACACTAGAAGGCCCCCTTTTTTGTTGAAGAGTTAGAGTCAAACTGCTGCTTGGCTTGGTCACTATCTGTCAAATATACAGTAAATAAGCTATGTACAGAATGTATGTGTATTATAGATTAAAATGTTTGACGGCAGGATATTTTGTTACATGCCTCATGACAAAACAGGTTATGAATAAACCTTACCATGTAGCTGTAAACAATCATAGATGAAAAATAGTTTAAGTCTACTATATCCATAATGTGAAAATAGTTCAATATGCAAAGAAAAATGTCAGTCATCTGGAACCAACTAAAAAAATGTCACACCAAACTAGATTTTAATGGGAAAGAATTTCTAACCTCTGACAAAACACAAGAAGCTTCTCCAAGATAGTCTTGCTCATTCAAATTGATAGTCTGTAAAAGGTTGGAACTAATTAAATACTGAACAAAAACTCATTTCAGTAGAATGAGAAGAACATATAGTGTCTTCACTGAAGGGAGATATGTAATCAAGAATTATAAGTAAAAGACAAACGTAAATGTATTATTTTAACAAATAAAAATGAGCAACTCATGTTAGTCTCAACTATATGGAGTTGGTTATATGGATTTTATCTCTCAGTTAAACTAAAGACTATATTACTAGTTACATTAAGATCTTTTTCAAATCAGTTTGAAGAGTTGGTCAACTTCTATCCCTACACCTTTAACTCCAACTAACTCAACTTGATGGATCCATTCATAGAAAATTTGTCTGTGTTTGAGGTTGCCTAGTAACCTAATGCATCCCTCAACCTTTTTCATCCAGGCTTAACCGCCATTGATGGTTTTTACCAATTCAACTTGTTTAAGTGAAAATTATATTAGGCATCTTTGAACATATCAACACTATCTTAACTTTATTTTCATTCATTTTATGATTTATTGGAAAAGTCATCTAACATAAATTGTCATAGGATCATAAAGATACTCTATCTTCTATCATGGTAATCATGATATTATTGTACAAAATACATCTTAATCACCAAGTTTGTCCAAAATTATTTGGAGTAATCTTATTTCTCCATTAGGCTGTTTGCAAGGTAATACCACTTGTAGTATTTAAATTAATTAAATCTTTTTTATTTTTTATTTTTGAAAAGATAGCAACTCTAATTTGGCTAAAGGCAAGTTTTGACATTTGCAACAACTTTCAAAGCTCTTACCAACTAAACTAGTTGGCACCTTTAAAATTTTTTTTTATTTTATCGACTAATTTCTCTCTGGTCACCCTTTATACCTTCCACACTAGTAGATTCCACTCTTGTAACAATAGAATTTATTAGTTGTCTTCAAACATGTCCACATGATCTCAATCAATTTTATTACATTTTATCATCCATTGAAGCTAAACCTAATTGCTTTCTAACATTAATTTTTTTTACTTTATCCTTCATATTGATTACACACGTCCATCTTGTACCAAATAGCATATAAAAAACGATAGAAAAAAAAAGATGGTCGAGCATGACAATAAAGTTAACCAGCCTAGAGATTAAATAGGCATAAAAGAAAATCAAAGGCCAACAGGAAATAATTACAAAGTAACCAGAGACAAATGGCTGTAAATGTACAACCCAAAAATTATATTTGTTTCCTTAGTAAAATCTAAGTTCAGCAAAAAGTAATTACCTTAACAGGCATATTATGATATTTGGTGTCCACATCATAGACTCGGATACTGCCATGTGAAACAGTTGAGAAGCAAACAAACTTGGAAAATTTGAAAACTAGTTTGGAAGTAGATTAAGAAGCTTACACCAAGTGTTGAACAATTTCAAACTGATAATTGATGGTAAATTTGGTGATCCAAGTAGGACTCAGATTATTCATTATCACTTCTGTACGCCCAAGTTCTTCAAGAATACCATCTGTTCTTTTCAAATGGAGAACGGCAAGTGGATCACTCTGTAATACAAAATTGAAAATGCATCGCTTACAAAAACATAAATAAGAAGAACAAATGATAATTTATAAATTTAAATTTATTAAATTTAGATAAAATGTGTGTGGATTGAATTTAAAAGATATATGATTGTGAATTAAAGTTAGATAAAATGTGATTACTAGTTATATGGGCAGCTATATTAAGTTTCTTTGCAAGTTCTTTGGTAAGAATAAGAAATCGGAGTCAATCCCCTTAACAAGAACTACTTGTCCTATAAAAATAAATAGTCATACACCTCAATTGACTCCAAACTCCAATTGTAACTCAAGCTCAGAAGTGTTTTTTGTCCAAAAGGCCTAGAAGTGTGGGTTCCTGTATTAAAAGAAAAAATGGGATTTTTTAAACATGTTTATTCAATCCTATTACTTATTTTTTAAAAAAATTTAAGCAATTTTTATTCTATCTTCCCATAGAAATCTCTCTGGGGATTCTATTTCAATCATTCCTCAGTTTGTGCATTTTCGTTTTATGCATCTATGTGAATTTTGTGACGAAGAAAAAAATTAATTGAATCATACATGAAAAATAATTGTGGACTCAAATTGACAGATAAAGTAAATACAGACTCAACAACTATAGTTAAATTATGTTAGGACATCAAAGGTAATGCACATAAATTTAAAATTTCAAAACAGACATACCTTTGACAGAACATCAAGGTCGCGTAACTTTGAGGCAGATAATGATAGCTGCAAACAAGAAGTCTGTTAAAAGCAATAAATGGAAGAATAATAGCACAAAACAATTCTCAGTTAAATATTGCCAATTTCCAGAAAATGGAAGGACAAAAGCATAGGCAACTTATCACAATTATGAATTATCACATAATTGAACATAACAAATAACCATGAATGGTTGGAAAATGAAAAACTAACAAAGAATAGGAGTATGTCCTTTTTATTAGATAAAAAATCATATTAGCTAAATGGCCATTGTAGTGTATTACCAGTGAGCTCCAATTATATCTCCCTAATTATTACTCTGCTAATGTAGGGACTGGTGAGATAAACAAAGTCACAAATTAAAATGAACAACAAAAGGAATTAAAAACATCTTATCCAATATCATAGGTATTAATTAATAAAGGACAGAAAGCACAACAATTAATAAAGGACAGAGTGCATATCTTTTTATCAAACAACACAAAACCTCTATAAAATATAAAATGGGCATTTGGCATGATGTGTACATTTATTATGTTTTGATAATCATAAAACAAAGAGATATGGTTCTAAAAATTATGGGGATAACCAAAAGTAGATGAAAGTCAAATGGCATCTTCTACTGTAAATAACACAAAAGTTGAACAATGTAGAATAAAAGTCATTTTTGTATACCCTCTCAGGTGCAGTTCATAATAAATACATATGTACTATAACCAGAGAGAACACACTGCCCTTTTTTCTTAGTTCATTTTCAAAGAGGAAAACAAACACAACAATAGAAGGCATCTAAATAAAATTCCCTCTTTCATGACATGCAATTGAAATTTGAATTTAAATGCAATACAGATTAAAAGCTATTCCTCTCGGCTCCAAAGTATCACCCTTATCTGTAACTGAAAGAAATAAAACAAATAAGATAATCAAAGGAAAATCCCATCCAACAAGTCAAAGGGAATGAGCAACGAGGTAATGTCATTAGCATACTGTTCCCCTGTTTTGAATGTATATGCGACAGTTGACTCCAAGATGGGAAATAGTGTTTTTGGTAGTAGCATCATCAATGAGAAATACAAGGCATCACAAAGAGCAAGCTTACTGAGGCATGCCAATTCATACTTTTCAGGGTCAAGATCCTTAAATTCCCCAGAATCTTGAAGAAATGCGGGTTTCTGGATTTACAATAGCAAATGACATTGTGTTTTGATCTCTCTGCAAAGTTAAGTTGTTTTTTTTTTTCAAATCAGGAAAATAGGCAAAATTTTAAACTGCAATTAATCCTCTGAACACCGATTTCTTTCCAACTGCTTCTTATATTTTTTTGCATCTCCTGCAACAAAGTTCCTTATTCCTGTACAGAAAAGAAAATCTCTGAAATCAAAGATCAGCTACCGGTGTAAAATATTCTGCAAGAAAACCAATTCTAGCATCAATGATACACTGGACGCGGGCATTCAATAG
>JBAMIE010022709.1:0-19389 GCA_037177295.1 Kaempferia parviflora
TTTTGTTATAAGGTTAAAATGGAAAAACCACTTGAAAAGGTGCGCTATTTGGTAAATTCCAAAATAGCATACATTTTTTGGTCATTTAAGAAACCTGCGTACACCTTTTGGTAAATTGCCGTAGAGTTTAAGATAGATTCGTTAAATCAATCAATAATAGTAATAATTTCAAGGGTAAAACGGCCTGTTTAAAAATTTACGAACGCTGTTTTGTTAAGTTCTTCAGTTTTTTTTAGATCTTCTTTTGCTTTTCTTTGTTCGCTGCATGCATGACATGACACAACGATTAAACAATATTAAAAAAGTAGCGAAAAAGTGAGGCTGACTATTCCATCAACTCTCCATGTAGCAAAAGTAATGACAGAAACCATAAAGCAAGTTTGGAAAACAGGAGCACTTAATTACATTCAAATAAATAAGACAATTTATTAAAAAAAAAAAAAACTATATATCAAGCTATAGCTCTGCTCTTGTAAGATTCAGAAGATACCATCATTCACAATTTCCCAGTCAACGTCGACGTCGTTGGGATGTTCAAGCACATATTTGGCAGCCTCAGCGCTTGAAGGTGTCTCCGCTATATTGTCACGGACTGAAAGGTTATCCGTGCTATCTTTGAGCTCAAGAACTGGCACGTCCGACGATGAATGTTTGCACCCACCGTGTGATGAGCTCGACGAAGCAGACAAGGCTGAAGTTATCCCAAGCAGACTTTGACCAGAAGGTAAAACGCTGTCGACTCTTTGTTTCAGCAGCATAACATCTTCACAGATTATAGCAATTTCACCTCTGAAACGAGAAGATAAGCGCAATTACTATCGAAACATCATGGACATGTGACTTAGACGGAATCTCAGGCGCTGAATAATTCTACATAATAATCCAAATAAGCCAAACCCCACCCAGTTCTTAAATCCCTTCTCAGTTAGAATGGCAAGCTAAAATGGAAGGTTGAGGACAACACCAAATGCAAATATAAGTAGTTGCAGATCGATATAATTAATCTCTACGATGTTGAAGCTAGAATCTCCAGGCTCATTAGTCCAACCGCTAGACAAAGTGTGAAGTTCCATTATATTTAAATATTAAGGT
Source organism: Kaempferia parviflora (assembly GCA_037177295.1). Taxonomy (NCBI): domain Eukaryota; kingdom Viridiplantae; phylum Streptophyta; class Magnoliopsida; order Zingiberales; family Zingiberaceae; genus Kaempferia; species Kaempferia parviflora. Next base: position 1,093 of record JBAMIE010022709.1, read on the forward strand.
GTCCACTTTGCTCCACTCAAATTCTACTCGATCGATATTGAAATCGAGCAAGTACAAACATATAGGAGGCAATGTGTCGAGAAGCTGAACTGCTATAAGTTTGTTAGTTCCCACGCACAAACATTGATAAGACTAAGTCTATATTTCAAAAAGGATGTCCCTACTCTAATGCCAATTGCTAAATAGTATTAAAGAAAAGCCAATACCGTTCAATGACAATAAGATAATAATCATATAATAGTCCATCTCATGTCTCATATGAAAAAATTCAGTGGTCCATTATGTCTATGAACTAAAAGTATCCCCTCCTACCTAAATGACTATTCATCGAGATGGAATTATTTTCATTTCTATTCATATCGAACTTGTCAAAAATAAAACAAAAAAATAATATTGACACCATGATTCTCTCATATTTGTGCATTTAGTAAACTTTAACAAAATATGAGAATCCAAACTTACTGGAGTGCATCGACCATGCAGCCACGATCCATCAAAAACTCCCTTAACTGTAGGAAAAACGTTAAAAAAAAAAAGGAAAGTAAAATTTAGCTATGCTAGTTTCCCAGAATAGTAGATAACCTTTCAATGTATTCCTGTTTCGTATGCTTGGAAAATAGAGCATTACCTTAGAGTTCTTTTCTGTTTCCTCTTGCAGTTTTTTTGATTCTTCCACTATAGAAGCCAAGATGGCTTCCTGCTCATTGAGAACCCTCCGAGCTGCTGCTTCTTTCTCAAGCTTCTCTCGTTCAACTGCTGCAATTTCCTCCTTCATAGCAGCTATGCGTGTTTCAAGGGTTTCACGAATCTGAAATACAAGTAAATTTCATACTTCAGTTTTAGTTGTATAAAAAAAGACTTGCATTCTGCCATATGTACAAAGGCCACCTCGAGTCGTTATTTTATAAGAACATGGAAATAGTTCAGCAGAGTATAGCTCAATTTAAAAATGATGGTTAAATTGAACAAATAAGAGAACAATTAATGTATTTTTATAAATTCAGAAAACTACAATTTCCTAAGGAGCATGGGTGTGCATTAGCATAACAGCAATTAATAAAAATAAAATAAATATGCAAGAAAGAAAAATAAAACATGGATCAGATACTGCAGTATAAGAGAAAATCTTTTTCCTTGAAAAAAGATGTTGTATGAATATTCCATTTGTCTTCGAAGGGTAGAAGAATGCATAACAATAAGTTAATGAATCTTGAAGTATATGTACTAACATATTGCCTTAGAAGCAATCAACAAATTTGCAATTTTATCAGAATTTCATTGACATAAACATTTTTGTTCTCGTATGTCATAGCTAGTAATCATGAATTTTAACAGCACCCTGGTTTAGGTCACATATGTGGTCACCTTGGATGCATATCTAGCAATCGTAATTTCTGAACGAGACAAAATAGGAAAAATCACCTACGGATGCATATTACATATGCAGTTTGTATTTGTAGATGAAAAGTTTTATTTGGTTCATTTAAAAAAATTTAAATCACACAAAATTAGTTTAAAGTCCTAGACTACCCTATTTAGTAGTTGATAACTTACAGTAAGTGTTGAATATTTTAGATAAGAATAAAACATTTTTCAATGTATTAATACTGATGGCATACATTCTGAAGATTCCTTATGAAGCTTTGTTAATAATATTTTTAAAAACACATTTACCTATGTTTTGTTGTTATTATCATTATAATAAATTGGAAACTATAATGAAGGGAAAAGGTGCATTAATCTAAGTTTTGTTTAAGGATTCAAATAGCCTAACAAACATATATACACTCAAGAGATAAGTGTCAGTAATTAACCTCCTCAATCACTGAAAGAGATTTATTCCTTTCATTTGACAAACTAAGCAGTCTGGACTGGAGTTCTTGGGCTTCACTAGCTAATATAGCTTTCTCACCATAAATCACTCCAGCAAGCTGCAAAATAAAGCACACATCTTAATAAAATGACCATTAGAAATAAATAACCAGAACAGAATATCAGATTATGCCACCGACCTTATCATTTCCTTCCTTTGCTGGTAGTACCATGACCTTAAGTTCCTCAGCTTTGGAAAGAATATCTTGGCCGGCATTAGAAGCCACCTCTTTAGCATGCTTGCTCCTGTCCTCCAGTAGCTCCACATCTCTCATCAAATTACTAGCTAATTCCACAGCAGATGATAAACTTTCCTGCAACAACTTTTTAGTTATAAGGCAATTCAAATTACAAGATGTATATTTCGACAATACAGAAATAACACATTCTGTCATGTTGATTTCCTAAGAAAAGGAAACTTTTACAAGACATAAAACTGTCAATTCGATTCAGAAAGACAGAACATGGTGGCTAAGATGCAAGACCAAAAATTGAAAGGATGATTTCAAATAAGAAGCTATTACCTGTTATTTTACGAAACAAAAATGTAAAGCCTCCTAACTATTATGAAGACAACTAATTATTGTTTTAATGGAACATTATCAATGGATCATGGCATGTTAAACTATTTCCTAACAAACCAAGGAAATGAATCATTTTTCTAGACAGAAACACTACCAATACACTTTAAACAAATAACTAGAACCACCTAGCCAGAACTTGTCTTGTCTAGACACTAGAGTTTACACAATGGTTTGCAGAGAGCATTTTCTCACAGCTCAACAGAAATAGTGAATGAATGGAAGAATACAAAGAATTGAGATTCACCTTTTTGCCTTTAGCATCAGAAATCATACCCTCAAGAAACTCAATGTCAATAAAATGGCCTGATCGTGTAATCAAAGTTGTTGGTAGACTGTCATCATTAGGTACCAACCCATTCTCATAAGATATGAATTCAGTCGTATCCTTATCAAAACACTTAGAGTGTGTGTTTTCAAATGCACTTGTGACGGTGGCAGATTTATTGCCAGCATAACCCTTGGAATTATCTACTTCACAAACTTCAACACCTGCACCTGAGGTAATTGAATCTAAAACAGCATCATCCAATTCCAACTCAGAGAGGTTCTGAGCATTCAGAGGCTCAACTTGAAATGACTGTTCCAGGGAACCATTTAAAGAGTAGCTCCCTTCACACATAATTTTGTCCTTTGACATAGAATTCAAATCAAAATCCAATGATTTCAATTGTAGATGTTGGTCATAACTAAACGAAGCAGAGACTGAAGAATCTTGATCATATGATGTTTGATTATTATCATGCATACCATCAGCCTCAGTATGTGAATTTTCAATTGCTGGTTGTATGATAGGTTGCTCCAATGGGCAATCATCTTCCTGTGCAAGATTGAAACTAGCAAGGGGAACACTATCTCCCTGGCTTATATCATTAAGAGCATTCATAAACGGTTCAAACAATTGATTCGATGGAAGAACTCCACTATGGTTTAGATCAAGTCCATTCACTTTAACATTTCCTTCGGAGTTGAAATCTGTATTCAGTTCCTTGAAAACATTAATATCTGATGCTGGATGCTCTAGTTCCTTTGAGTAACTTGCAAGGCTAACTTGTGGATCTCTAGCATCTGTTTCCACAACGCATGGTTCCCCTGTATTAGCAGAGGCAGAGGTTGAACCATGACTAGAAACTGTATTTTCCCAAACTACAGGCTCTTTCCCAGATAGATGATTTGAAGCTTGTTCCTCAACTTGATGTTCATAAAACACAGTCTGCTTACCCTTTTCAGCTGCAAAATTACAAAAAAAAAAAAAAAGTATAAATACATGATGACCCCTGTATTAGCAGAGGCAGAGGTCGAACCATGACTAGAAACTGTATTTTTCCAAACTATAAGCTCATTCTCAGATAGAGTTGATGATCGTTCCTCTTCTTGATGTTCATAAACCATAGGCTGCTTACCCTTTTCAGCTGCAAAAGTTTTAAAAAAAAAAACGAGAGTATAAATACATGAAAACAATAAAATGATTTGGAAACTCGTGTTATATCCTGCAACAGGTGTATAGCAAGAAAAGAATTAGAACTTATAGCACAAAATTTATGGACATCAACCAGAGAACAAAAGAAGCATTACCTGAAGTTGAGACACGAGCCACATCATTTGCATCTTGTAGAGTGAATGATGATTCGTGAGAAGTGGCAATTGATGGTAGAATTTCTACAAGAATAGATTCAGCTGCAGCATCAATATCATTAGCATGCTCAAGAGCGACAGCCTTCAATATCCGCAGATCAATCTGTAAGGACATTAACAAAAGCAACAAAATCTTATGCTAGGGTAGGAACACTAACTAACATTTAAAACCAAATTTCAAAAATATAAATTGCACAAAGTTATTGAAGACTAGAGGCAATACATAAATGTAAAATACAATCACATTCAAAATAATTTAAATAATTACAAAAATACCAGTTTCAAGTGCATTTGAGCAGTAACTTAAAAACATACTTTTCAACAAGTACAAGCATCACATTTGTTATACATTTATACAAAGGTGGAGGCACGTGAGAAGGGTTGTGGGTTCAATTGACCTTACAGAAACTTCGATTTCAATATATTTTACCAAGTAAATTATTTTTTGAACTTACACAAATTACCTTGAAATCATTCATTATTAGTATTCTCCCTCAGCAACTTTCTTCATAACATTATCAAGTTAGCCGTTAATGATGAAATCCAAAAAATTAAAGCATGATAAGATGAATTGGGTTCAAATACACAACGACATCAGCTTAATGGAAATTAAATTAAAAAAAACTAATACAATCTAAAAAGCTCCTCTTTCTTTTACAATGAAAATAAACGCTCTATGACTCACATATAATTGTTTCCAATATACATAATCAAATCACTCACACGCTATTCAATTGACCTTAGCCGACCTAAGATCTCAAATTATCTAGTAACTTATTGTTTTAATTTATAAAGCAGCACAGATGACAATTCCATCCAAGGAAGGGATATGAAAGAAATCACTACGAACAGAAGTGCATAGTGAAAGCAAGTTCTCTGAAAACTGCAAATAGTTTTTCTTCTTTCACCGAATGATGAATGATCTCCGTGCAATGGTACAAAAAAACATGGGAAAAGGTAACGCCTAACTTTCTATTTACGACATACAAAAATAAAAATCTATCGAAGCAACACAAACAGCACGAACAGTGGAAGAAACCAATCGAGCAGAAGGGAAGCTTTTATTGTCTGACCTGTGGAAAAATATCTTGCAGTGATGCAAAAACCGCCTTGAAACCCATGTATCGCTCAATCACGAACAGAATCCTAGTGAATCAAAAGATTAAAAAAAATGAATCAAAGAACAATTAGGTCAGAAAACATCGGCACGATAATCAACGGATCAACAAAGAAAGATGGACAACCAGAGACTGAACCGATGGCGAGGTAAAGATTCAAGGAGGAAGTAAGAATAACGAACCTGAGAGATGGCTTAGCTAGGATCGGCCCGACGGGCGACGGAAGCTCTGAGTCTCTCTCTCCGAGTCGAATGAAGGTAAACGTTGCATTATTTATAGCATTTTTGTTTGACAAAAATACAGGGATTCTTAAGCACCAAGAAAAGGTCAGCCGCGAGTTCTAGATATACCCATGCAGGTACCTGCTTCGTAACTGGTCCAATACTGGGTTATTAACGGTTTTTAAAGATCACGGACGCTGATTTATTTAGTCCTCTTTAGATATTTGACTTATTCATTTGGATTGCAAGGCTGCTCCATTCACATCGGTCTGGATCTGGATGGATTAAATGAAAATTTCAAATCAGGTTGGGCTAAAATCACATTACATTACCCAGAAAACACTTTACACCCTGTCCACATGAGATGAGAAGCAAAGCAATTACACCCAGCGGCAAAGCCTTCCTGCGGCAATCAACACAAACACTGAGGACTATTTGTAAACAAAGAAGTGGGATCCCTGACTGATGCATCTAGTTGACCTATGTTTCACAATCGACCATGTCATAAGAAAACACAAAAGAATCATCGATGAACAGCATTGCTCATGTCGTCAACTGCAGGGACTTTGGCGGGATAGTTCATTAAATCGGTACCAACTAGTACCGAAAGGTCGTATGGTTGAGCAGAAGAAGCGTTGCTTTCTTTGAGCAAATAAGATTTGATTGCTTCCAAGTCTGCCTGGCTGGCGCGTGTGTTTGATTTTGCAGGGCTACTCGAGCTCGAAGTGGATACGCTAGATAACTGAACTTCATCCAGCTTCCCTGCGTACATCTGTTTGTTCTTTCTCACGGCATCCATCTCCTGGCCAGTAGGCACAAAGGTCCTCGACCGGTACTTTGTGGCGCCTTCCTCACCATCGTTGTGATTGTAGAGTGTATAATCATGATAAGTAGGGGCGAACTGTGTGTCGAGATGAAATTATTAGAATGTTGCCCAAAGATAACATAGGAAAATGCTTCTGAAAGTGTGGAAATGATTGCTTTGTGCAAATCACAGGAGGGATTACCTGATGAACTGTGTCGTGGTAGAAATCATTAAACTTTAGTGCATGGAAAAGACTCGCCCTTAAATCGCCAGAAGAACCAATGTTAGCACCTGCATACTCCTTGTAAGGGAATGCAAAGAAGTGGCCAACAGCAGCTGCAAGCATCTCGACGCATATAATGAAATTTTGAAAATCAGCTGCTTCTTCGGCATCTTTTATGAGATTAGACTTGGCTGCGAGAAAAACTAGAACACCCTGCACACACGCAGAAAAAGGTCGAAAAGATCATAGTAATCAGCTTCATGTTCTTGAAGATCTGCTAGTGTCAAAATGATCAAATTAGAAAATTTAAGAAAATACCTGCCAGTAAGTGAGAAAAACTACAGACTTGATCATAATGAACTTTGGCACAGGGTTAAAAGGCCGGAGCAAATCTTTACATGCGACGTAAAACAAAGCGAGAGCATATAGTGCCATAGAATATGATATCGTGTAGATAATTGTGAGGTAAAGATAGGCTTGGTCCACACTGAAATTTCCATCTTCATATTTCCCTTTTGCATAGAGAATGAAGGTAATAACTACTAAAATAGGCTTCAGAATTACAAATTGTAAACCGCCTTGCTTGCACCTTCTTATAAAACGTCTGTTGAAACCCAGTATGTTCAAGAATAAATAACAACAGATAAAATTGCAGCTAGTTTCATGCTGCTATGCCTCCACAAAAAAAAGATACAAGGTATAAAGTAATAAAAGAATCAATAAAGGAAAGAAAGAAATTGACAGAGCACAAACCCATCGAGTGGAATAGCAGAAAAACAGCATGTCATTAGGTACCATGATGGCTTCAGAGATCGACCACTTAAACTCAAGACCACTGCACCTGGACCTCCAACCCATGCCAAGCAAAGTGAAAGAAAGTTGTAAATGACCCATGCTTCATAGCTGACACAATAATTCGTTATTGTTACGACAATTATCAACAAACTTGCACATAAAATGAAGGGTCCTCAAGTCCTTGCCTGCATTCTACCAAAAGAGCAGAAATCGAGGGGGAAAAAAACCAGTAATCACAATGTATAAACAAGTAATTTTTTCCCCTTTACAGTTAAGAAAAAAGACCAGCATATCTGAGATTATTTAGCATCATAAAATCACAAAATATAGAAGGAGAGGCATAGGATAGTATCATTCATGGCACATGGAGATGCATGAATGCAAAAGCAAATTAAGATACCTATTGCCTAATTTGTTAAACTATGCTATTCAAAAATCACTCATTTGAAAATTTTCTTCCGAAGATACCAAGAAGACTGTGTATTAGGAAAATTTGCAATGATCTACCAGCATGGCAGAATTTTGGAGCATTAATCCGATGTCTGTGAAAAGCAATAATTTCCAATACAAAAAATGATAGTCCTACTTATCAATAAAACAAATTACATAAACTTGGTCTTGTAATAAATTACATCTTTTGGAACATGCAAATCATCCATCCTTCTTTCTGCCACGTTAGAAATTATGCAAGTATAAAAGGTCCAGGCGCTACAAACAAAGCTTAATCATTGGTGCACATGTATTAGATCAATTCAACGCATAAGTATTACCAGACATGTTTCCCTACACAATCTTGAATTTGAAGTTTAAAGATACAATAAATGGGCATCAAGCACTTCAAAATAACCATAACTTTTTGAAACAAATAAAAGTAGACGTGAAATTACACTTGGGTAGGTTAGTCACATACAGCAAACTTCAACATTAAATTCTAATTAGTCTTCTCATTTTGACATGAAATTGCAGTAAATGTCAAACAAATCAGAAATATTTAGAAAAAATGGTACAACAGCATTAACAACATGCATTATCAAATGATTTGGAACAAGATATTTAGCATGACAGTTATGATATGCATACTTACACTTCTCGAATAGAATTAAAATATATTGAACGATGACTAAGGATGAGTGACAAGAATGACATCAGTGCATAAACCTGACAAAATAAGTTAAACTGATCAGTCAAAACATGTTTAAACCTAATCAAATTGATATTAAAAAAATTATCAGAAGCATCTATTCAGCATAGGAAAACAAAGAAACACATGATGAAACAAAAAATAACTTATAGCCCATAATCTATCTATCTATAAATTATAATATATTATATAATTATCAAGGAAGGGGAGCCTTGGCTCAACAGTAAAGTTGTTGCCTTGTAACCTAGAAGTCACGGGTACGAATCCTAGAAACAGTCTCTTGCAAAAAAAAAAATTAAATGTGTTAAGAAAGATTAATATTAATATTTATTTTACATCTTTTTTAGCTTTTAAATTTTATTTTCTGAAAAACATAAATTTTTTCTTAAACAAACAAGACCTAATGAATTGACCCAACAAAGTCAAAACAAATTTTTAGACACAGTTTCCTTTTCATTTTACAACCAACAAGCCATCCACAATTCCATTACAGAATTACAACATATTCAGGTTCAATATCAGTTATGTTTGCTCTCAACCTCTTCAATGAATTGTAATGGTTACCAGGTTATTAGCATATTTAACAGTTTATCTGAACAATGAATCATTGCATCACGATTTTTTTTAACTAAGATTAAATGCAATCTAAAACTTTCCTATTCTAGTTGGGGCATACAGTTTGGCATAGTTGCTGCATACAGGTTGATCATGCATCGAGTTATCCACATAACAATTACTTAAAAATTGTACTTTGTTTCCCTTTGTCCAACATTATGTTGATGCAGAATCAAGGTTCTGCTCATCTTTCATAAGGAGATATCAGTCATCAGCTGCTATTAGGTCACTACATGTTCAATTTTTTCCCAAGATTCATCTATGTTGAACATTACCTGCATAATTTCAACTATTTGCCTCACTATGTTGAAGGTGCATTAACATGCATCTTGTACATTGTAGCCTTATACAAACAGGTAAATTATAGTCTATCATGAAGTTTATAGCATAAGCCTTAGATATGAATAGAAGGTAATAAAAACATACCTGCTTTAATATAGAGCAAGGATTATGTGAGTTCTATGACCATATAGTGAAGGGGAAAAAAATGAAAAATGGTATAAAAGTACCATCAAACTATCACCTACAGATTTTAGATTCCAAACACTATAAGAATAATAATCTACAATTAGGATCTGCATCCACATGCAACTATAACTTGCATCTATTTCGGTTAGTTTTAATTTCTTTCCTTTTTGCAGAAAGACAAATAAAATTAAATGACTGACTCAGGACCTAAATAAGATTTGAGTTCTCAGCATATCTTCCTATGCATGGTTCTCTGTCATAAATTTTTGCCCAAAATGAGAGTAAATATATGCAATATAATCTTAGGCAACTAGTTATGAGTTTGGTAGGAAAAGGGTTTACCGCTAAAAGTGTGAGAACATTTTACACATGGTATAATCTTTGTAGTTGAATCGTATTGGGGCATAACACCAAATTATTGCTACATGCCATTTGTTTCTAAAATTTGCAACTAGTGAAAATGTACCTAGATTATAAAAAAGGAGTAAAAAAAATTGTAATGTGATTGGACTATTGGAATTGCATATCAAGTCACAGATCAAGCAACTTGTAAACCGTCAATATTAAAGAACAAAGTGAGTTAGGCAAACACAAATCAACATACAGGAACCATAAAGATAATGCGAACTATGTAGCGCTGATAAGTCGGCTCCGTATAATTCAACAGGTGCCTGTATATATGAAGCATAGCCAAAGCTATGGCTCCCACAGTACACGGGAACGCGATGATGATGAAAAGAAGAGGCGCCATGGCACTTTATATGGAACCAAATCAACTTAAATTACCGTCCAACACTCGAACCGCAGTAAATTACCCCAATCAAACTGCAGCATGAACACACAGACAGAGATTATGATCCGCGACAAGTTTAGGGGAATTGATTCCAGAAATTTCAAAAAAAAAAAAACACGAGTTCACCTCGGAAATCTGAGCTCTCGAGTAAATCAAGCACTTGGTGACATTGCCGATGGAACGATTGAGCCCGGCCGCAACCGGATCTCAAGGAAGGGGAGAAGAAGAAAGAGTTAAATGAGTCGGGAAGGATGGAAGTAGGAGGAATAGGACTAGGATCAAGTATTCAAGTGATGGACAAAGGATCAGGGTTGGAACCAGGGGCAACGGACCTAGCTAGGGTTGGGAGCCTGTGTCTTCTTCTTGTCGTTATTTGCCTTCTCCTTCTCCTTTATTGTGACAGGAGGAAGCGTGATGCCTTCGGCTACGACGGAAGGCAGTCGGCTCCGTCGGAAGTAGCCGGAGGAGGAGGAACGCGGCGGAGGCAAGGAACTTCAATAACACCGCGTTCACGGCGAACCTGAGGAATATCATTTATTCAGTTGACGTGATTTCTTTTATTTATTTATTTATTATTATTATTATTTGCTATTTTGCCTTTCGAATGATTAAACATTATCAAATAAATCAGATATTTTTTCATATCGACCATCACATTTGATTGGGAATAATAAACAAGTAGTACGAGTGAGCAACCCATGCAAAATTTGAACGATCACCTTCCACTTAAAAAACTACACTCTAAGACATAACTATACAAAATCTAATACAATTGTCAAGCCATCAAAATCTTTAGTCTAGACTATTGTGTGATAACCTTGTTTCTACAAAATTATCGTGATATACCATTGAAAATATATCATTACAAGAGTAATCAGAATAGGAAGAAGCAAGCAGCGAAGACCCGATAATAAATGATAAGCCCAAACAGCTCCAAATCCATCGACACTTTTTTCTTCTCTTTTCACGTTTCAGCCATGATAAATCTGCATTTGCATACAAGGATGGATGGCAATTAGTATCTCGTAAGTATTGCAACTTCCAATTAAATTTGGTTTAGGGTTTAATGAAAAAAGATAAGGCTTTTGGAAGTAATGTTAATTAAGATGCAAACAATTAGAGAAATTTATAGTAGAGACCCTTGTGGTCAAAGATAATAAAATAGAATTATATAATTATTCCTATGAATCTTCAATTTTATAGAGTAATATAATTTATAATAAACAAACACTTTTAAAAATTACCTTATATAAATAATCCTTTTGCCCTATGAAATTTTAAAATTGTTTGATGGAAAAGTCAGTGTCAGATTAGACACTAATTGTTGGAGATGAAGAGATATTCTAACAGTTACAGAATTCAAGGGGATATTCTAGAAAAGCAAGGCAAATATTGAAAAACAAAATAAAAAATTTCCTTTAATTAATCTGAATAAATCTATGTTGTTTTGTATACAGCTAAATGGAAGAATAAAATTTATATAACTAGAGAAAGGTGATTAATTGATCCTTAGTTTTGTTTCTAGATAAAGAAAGAAAGAGCACAATTTATCATCTAACGATGATGAAAGCAAGAGGAAATTGTAACCAACTGATGAAAGTAATGAAGATGAACTTACAGGCAAGTTCTTGATTCCACAACGACATCTCACGGTTCATAGTCAGATAGTAATTGACTCGATTTTGCAGGCGAGACACATCACGGTTCTTTGCCTCAAGAATTGCTTCCATATCTGGAGCAGCTTCAGCACGAATAACACCTGCGATAGCTTGCGGAATTTGTGCAAAATCTAAATCATTCAGAACGCCATGATCTTTTTCGATTGCAGCAAGTGAAACGCCGAATCGAGAGAACATTTCTGCCAGTCTCTGCCACTGCCTCTGCATCTGAAGAAGGGCCGCCTCGGCGGTTTTGCGTCTCTCGATCTCTTCAGAGAAATCGAGACGCAGGTCATGGGATTCTCTTTCGTTCTTCGTGATCGAGGAAGGAGATGATGACCGTGAAAGAAAACTATCCGATCCGAAATCTGCAAACCCTAATGTCAGAGATATCAAGCAGCAAACTTTATGAAATGGGAGAAGTTAGTTACCGAACCTTCGACGGCATCATAGAACTCGGAGTGTGGTGTCGAGGTCCCCAAACTTCTGGAGAAGCTCGCGATGATATCAGTATCACGAGGGTTCCAAAAGCCCCCATCTTCCCCATCGTCTCTACTAGACTCTTCCCTTTCACCACCGACGAACGGCTCCCCTTCGGCGACTGGAGACTCATCATGAAGTTTCCCATCAACCGCCACCGAATCGACGAAGCCATCGGAACGGAAATAGTCACTCAAGGTGCTGCTCCTCCTCCGCATGCGCATCTCGTCAGATCCAGCCTCCGCGGCGGCATCGGCACCGGGCCGCGGCGGAGGAGCGAGCAGGGGGAGGAAAGGGGGTTGCAGGTGGGCTAGAATCCGCTGCTTCCGAGGTTGGCTGCCGGGATCCAGAAGCGGGTTCATCACGGTCGCCGCCATTCTGCTTCCAAATCGAACCCTCGCCTCCCTTTTTCTCGGGAAGGAGGAAGCCGCGGTGGTACAGGGTGTTTAAGGCGGGACACGACTCAAAAATAAACCCAATTCTAATAAACGGGTTCCGAAAAAATTGAACCCGATCAGGATCCAGAATCCGATTCGGCGGTGAGCAGTTCAAATTCAATCTCAACGGAAATGATTTGTTTGAACATTTTGTCTATATTTTCCATAACTAGCTAAAAACTTAAGAATTTCTCAAAAAGCACCTTTATATTGAGTATTTATCAAAATCCCTCATAGTATTTATTTTACACTGAAATACATCCCAATATATTTGTTGCCTACTATTCTTGATTGAAGATTTTTCTTTCCAAAACTTGCTGTGCCATTTTTTGTGATATTTTTCCCTATAAAAATTAGTTTACATGACAAAAAAAAAAAAATAGAAATTTCTCATATATGAGGCAACACATTTCAAATTGAAAATTTTACACATCTAATTTATTGCAAACTGAATTATAGATTACAGATTGATCAGTTCAACCCTTGAGTTTGTGTTCACAAACACAGACCATACACGTAATTCAATTATAGCTTCGATGGATTCATGGCCATGGGCTTCCCAAAAAAGCTCCAACTAAAGTCTAGTAGTAGTCTTTGTGACATCGAAACCTCGGCTACTTTGTTAGTTGCTACCGATACAAATGAACGCGCATCTTTGAAAAATATAGAGAAGAAGATACTAGTTGCCGATGGCTTATAGTTTGGAGCTTGCGCAAGGCAGATCGTGCAAAGGGTGACCCTTCTTGTTCCTTTCCATGATCCTCCTGGCTAAGGAAACCTGCTTGCCGACAACGAACACATATGCCTTTCCTTTGCCTCCTGCACCGCGAGCAGTCCGCCCAACACGACGGACATACTCGCTAGGATCACGAGGGAAGTCGAAGAGGACCACGTGGTCAACGCCTGCAAAGTCAATGCCCCGCGAAGCCCTGCTGAATGATAGCAGATGCTGATTAGGAAAGAACAAACATACATGCCATGATGGTTAAGTTTTGACTTCAGCTAAACGTGAAGCAGAAGGCACAATGAAAAAAGATTTGGATGCATAAACATTTAGAGAAAACAGATTATGCCTTCTCCCTTCACTCAAACACTTTAGTTATGCCTACTCCATTTGCTCAAACACTTCAATTCCGATGAAATGGTGACAATCTAACAAACTAATCACAGGTGATGATCGCACCCAGGCACCAGAAGTGTGAAAAACCATTTGCGAGGAAACAAACGAACAATAAATTTTACCCCTCTACCTGCTTCGAATTGGCTCGTATAAAGTTTATCAAGCAGTTTTTCATGCTAATGCAGCTACAAAAGTATTAAATATTCACATACATTTGATGGTGAAGGAAGCATGATCATTTTTTGGTTTTTAGACTATAAGATGAATATACGATAAATGTAATGAAGTGTTTTTTGCTGCATTTTTCTTGCCTGTCTGTGCAGATTAAAATCATGGAGTCCTTGGAACGTGAGGTGAGAAATTCTTTCATGTTTGCTAAACGCATTTCCTGAGCTATGGCGGCATGGAAGGGTAAGACTTTGATTTGTGTTCCTTTTCTATCAAATCGATTCAAGGCATTCTCAACCTTTCTGCAAGTTTCAATCTGCAGAAGAAAACAATTTAATGGTTAATATACCGTTCGATCTGCGGAAGTCCAACTTAGTTTTAAGTAGGGTGAGAGACCAACTTGAAGGAGGATAGTCAATGAGTTGCATTCTACATTCTTTTAGTTCGAGGAAAAGCAAAAACACAAGATCCAACTAGCATGAGAGCAATCATGCCTTGCACAAAAACATAACATTCTTGTAATGTTTAATGCTCCATGTTTCTAATAAATAGTTCTCGACACTGTTACCTTATTGCAGAAAACAATAGTTTTAGAAACTGGTGTATTTTCTGTCAACTGCAGAAGAGCAGATTTCTTATTTAGAAAAGCAGTTTCTGGATTCTTTTCCTCGCCATCAGCTCCACTGCAGTCAACAAGAACCTGCAAGTGAATCGTTCTGCTCATCACAAATTCAAATTAAATCAACTGCTGTAGGAAACACCAAAAGGGCAATCATCATCTTTAACAGCAAACTGATATACATGTTATAAAATTTAAGACAACATAATCATGTTAAATTTCCCCAAACTTCACTACCTTCGGTTTTCAGTTGCTCTTCCGACCAAATAGAAAAACATTACACAATGGAAGAAACAAGAATTCAATAACATACCAAGGAAGTAGCTGCTTACCACTCAAAGATAGAACTAATAACATAACATACAGCTAACCTCTTCAAGGCCAGAGCTTGTCCGGTGCATGCCAGGTCCCATGATCACTTCACAATCCGGAAATATTTCAACAAGTTTGTTGTAGATATCAACGGGAAGAGTTGCAGTGGCAAAAAGATATTGTGTTACCACTGGTGCAGAACTAATCAAGCTCTCAAGAACTTGTTCAAATCCATCATCCTTAAATAGGATATCCACTTCATCCAACACAACACTGCATCAATTATCGAAATTAGTGCAAAAACTACTTAACTTTGCTAAACCAATATCCATAAAAGAAATCAATGATCTCCATTCACCGGGTACAGTTCTAAAACAATCTCCAAGCTTATGGCTTTCTACCTTTATTTTCACTTCTAGAAACTATGTGAACCTTTCCAGAATAATAGATTAACCGGATCTCAGTCCACTTAAGAAGAAAAGAATTGTTTATATAAATTAAGCTGACAAAAGAAATTCAAATTTGAATAATAAACAACTCTTGCCCCCGTGTTTCAAAATATTAACAGCCACAAACATGCATTACCATCTAAGGTTGGTTAGCTGAAGAAAGCCTTCTTGAAGTAAATAAATAAATCTGCCAGGTGTTGCTATAAGAACATCAGATTCTTCATTAAGATTCTCTAACTGAGTTCTCTGTCGGAAACCACCTGTTGCAATGACCGATCTAAATGGAACACCATGTTTTGCTATCGATCGGCAATTACTAAGAACCTGCAGATACATGGTATAAAGTACAAACACAAAATGAGAGCACTAACAAAAATTCAAGTATTGAACATATAAAAGCAACAATTGACAGGAAAAGAAACAAAAGCAAGAGGAACATAATATATTCACATACCAATAGTAACCCCTCGGCGCATATCTAATCTCTTTTCAAAATCAAGTTGTCAATTTCTAGGCAAACTATGAAACAAATGGCAAAGCAGCATGAAAATCAAAGAGCAGCAGAAAATAAGGCTCAAACCTTTGGCCTTTAGACAATTTTTGTTTGTGCAGACAACCAAAACCAAGTTATAATAGTGCAGAAGGTGCAGACAACCAAGTCATATGCTGTTGTCGCACACTTAATTTAGACATACTATCTCCAGAGTACAAAAATACAAATCACGAAGTCCAATAACAAACAATTGATTTCTGTAATGCAAACCAACATCTATTAATCAAAGAATCCTGAATGCATCTTTTTGTTGAAACTTGGTCACAGCCAAAGCATCATCTCAAGTGAGATGAAACAATACAAGTTAACGAAAAGAACACTACTGAAAGAGGACAGAAGTAATGACATGTGTAGCCAAAGTAATGAGAAACAAATTGGTTGTTCCGCACAATGATACCATCAATGTAATTTTAAAATAAACATGGTCGAAACTTAAAACCATGATGCAACCGTTTTACTGAAAAAACTTGTACATCCAAGCTCATAGAGAGCAGGTAACAAATATATAATATAGGTATAGTTATATCAATCACCAACCTGTGAAGCAAGCTCGGCAGTAGGCACCAATATTATTACTCTCGGGCTCTTGGATGACGACTTAGCCAGACCTTGTAGTTCTTCTTGTCTCAACCATTGTATAGTTGGAGCAAGATAAGCTAATGTTTTACCCGAACCACTCTGATCAGCAATAACACAGCTCTTTCCACCTAAAATAGGCTCATACACCATTGCCTGCAATGTTGCAAACCTAGTATTTAAGCTCCATAGATATCTATTCCAATTTGAATTGGTTATAAAGATTCCATCATCATATCACTCAAACTAGAACATCAGAGAAGTATGACTAAGCACCAAAATCTCGTCACTAAACTAGATGTTTGTTTTATCAAAATAATTAGACTGCACTGAATTAGAGAAAGCAATGATAAGTATTCACAACAGAGAATAATGAGCACCTGTATATGAGATGGACGAAGATACCTAAGGCTTCTCAGAGCTTCAACCATGTCATCACTGCAACCAATATCTATGAAGGATTTCCTGCTAAAAAAACCACTATCAGCAGCCTTTTTCTTTTGTCGCTTCAACTGGCTACCTGTACTGGTCAGGTAAGTAGCAGTACTTCCCCATCCCTTGAAGGAACTAAGAGGAAAAGAACTATCTCGAGACAATGCACCATCATCTTTTCTAGAATAGATTTCTGGAGAATCTGTGCGTTTCATCTCTTTAAGCCGTGAATTGTAATTCAAATCATCATACCGGTGCAGATCAGCTGATCTTCTAGTAGCACCTAAGGAATCATTGTGATTAACAATGCCCTCAACGTCCTTTACACTTCCAACTTGAGAATTGTCTACACGATTCTTTGAGGATTTTTCGATCAAGGCCTTCACCTTCTGAGCCTTCAATCTCCCAAAGCTTCTAAGAGAGTCACTAGCAGATGCAGCTTTCTTATTGTCAATCTCAGCAACAGGACGACTTGCATTAACTCCTGTGGTTTCAAAAATCTCTGCAACCTTTAGGTAACAATTAACAAGAGAAAATCAGGAACACCCATTTATACGGATGTCAGTAGTAGTGAAAAGATTGTCACGAAAAAATCAATCATAACCTGCTCAGTTAGAAAATAGTGTTTATGCCAACGAATTTATATTGAATATGGATTGAAACTTAGTCGAGTTTGTAACATAAAAACGAGGCTCTTTTAATCAAATTGACATTTATTTAGTTACAACGTAAGGTAGATGATCGCCAGCATTAGAGAGAACAAAAACTGCTCACCTACCTTCGGCTCGTCATTTGCGCCAGGGCGCCAAGACAGGACTTTTTCTGACGGGACGGATGAGTCGTCGTCATCGGAGCCTCCCCATACGATGAACGTCTCCCCGGTCTCTCGGTCGACCAGCCGGTAAGCTCCGGCCGTATCCATAGGGATCCGGTCATATTGGCGGCGCCCAGACGCATCCACTGCCTGCGGCACAACGCACCTACGCGGGCGGCGTATGGCAAGGAAGAGTCGAGTCTGAAGAGAATAGGCACTTCGGAGGGAGGAGGATGGGAAGCAATGATTCTGGATCAGCGGAGGCGTAGGAGGAGGAGGAGGAGGCGGAATTCGAGCAAGCATTTCCCTAACGAAAAGGAGTCTGAGATCCAGAAAGGGATGTGCGGGAGTAGAGGGATAAGGTTCATTTCTTCCAAATGAAAAAAGAAAAAATAAAAAAAAAAAAAATATA
>JBAMIE010022802.1:0-19387 GCA_037177295.1 Kaempferia parviflora
GTTTTATAAAATTTTCCTTTAAGTTTTAGAGGTACTTTACGATCACATAAAACACCCGACGCTTTTCTCCATTTTAAAAAAAACAAGAAGAAAAAAACAAGAAGAAAAAATTGATTTCTTGGAGAATAAAGAAGATATGATTGGAATGGAAATTGGCTTGTTCTACTTGTGTTCCACATTTACTTTGTGAACTGAAAGAATCTAGATCCTTTTTGAGACCTTGATAATAGAACCAATTAATGGTAGGATTTTAGACTACAAAATCATCAATTGAAGAAAGCAATAGATCATTGCAAGGATAATAAGAAAAGGAACATGCATGAACACTAACAACTATACATTAACTTTTTTATTATCTTTTCGACTAATATGAAATTGTGAAGAAAGATAATTAAAAATAGATTTGGAAGAGAAGTGTAGAATTGATAAACAGGATCTACCTTTGGCATTTAGTTCATTTTGGTTTCTTCTTCCTCTCTTGTTATTAATTGACTCTGCAACTACCCAACATGAACAAATAGGTCCAGCTATGAAGCAACTAAAGTTAGATATTTCCAATAAATATGAGAGTGCTTCCAAAATCCAATTCCATCAGATAATACAATAAAATAAATTAAAATTTTGGTTTATGAGAATGTTTGGATATATACATGGTTTGTCTGTGTATATAAATATCTATTTGTGTGTATAGCAATCCAAATTGAATGAAAACAACTAGGTCATGTTATCAAATTGTGTCCAAAATTATCGCCTTCTCAAAATATATGTCCTATTGTGTGACTTGAATTTAATCACAAAGATATGCATCCAAAGGCATCATAATTGCAATTAGTGATTGAGAGGCCTAACAATAATTAAGATGTAGATGCAATCACCTCATCCAACCATGCTTAACTTGTCTAGCCCTTACACGTAGGCTAGTTCAACCGACATATCCACTCATCTTGTTTTGTCAACTCACTTGAAGCCTTTGAATCGATCTGGTTTTAGTGATCCATCCTATCTAGCAGTCTTAGTCTCTAAAATCGAAAAGTTTGGAGATGAGCTGCTTGGTTCAAATCTTGGAATGGAAACATCATTCTACTCAAATGATCATTTCATCTTAAACTAGTCCATCCACACTTTGCAATCGAAGTCACATTCTATCCCGGTGCAACGAAAAAACTAACAATTTAAAGAAAAAAATCTCTTGATTAACTGATAAACTTGCCTCGTTCAGCTCCTTCAAAATCTTGTTCAGGGTTTGAATTGAAATTTCCCTGATTCCGTGTAGTTCAACTCCAACTGCTCGATTTTGTAAATCTTAAAGCCTCTTATCTGCATTTCCTGAGGAATTGAGTTGTCTTTGTAATCAACATGCTCAAGAGTCCATCCTTTGTTTTGAACATGTCCTGTCACTTTGATCTGAGAGAGATCGCAAATAAACATTGATCAGATACAGTGAGATTGTAGTTAAAATCTTCCAAGCGAGCTAGCAATGGCAGAAGCATCTCTTTTCGAATTATGTTCAATAAAGGGCCTGAAAAACATACATCAGCTTGATTGTTAGCAGTGATGACGAGAGTTCCGTCCAAGCGGAGGCCATCAAGGACTATGTTCTGGCCATTGATGACCAAGGTAGATCTCTGGGAAATGGAGCATCCTTTGCCGACTTTCCATATTACATCTGTGAATGTTGAGGCCCACTTCGGACTCCATGTGACGCGGGGCCACACTTCCACCTCCTGACCATTGAAGATGTCGATAATGGGATCAGCTACAAGGACTCCAGCCTGTAAAAATATCTAACATCTGCTTAGAAGAGTGAGCATTTGCTCAACAAATTAAAAGATCACTGGAATCACTTTGTTTCGATCAGTTATTATTCCCTGTAGAACTGTGGCTAATAAACACACTAAAGATCCAACTCGGTAACCTTTTTATATATTTGTTCGAACAAAGGAATCAAGTTGTTATCAGATTTCACTTTTCCCTTTAGAGTTTAATTTAACCAAATATACATAGCCTTGTAAATAACCCTTCTCGAACATTACCTTTTTTAGCATGAGACAATTCGCCCTATAAACAGCCATCTCTCCGCTTGTCGCGCTGTGGTATGGGTTTCCTTTCGGCACCTGTATTCAATCAATTACTTGAATCAGTGCAATTTCCATGAGTACGAGATGATTCGCATGAGTAGAAACGAAAAGGAACAAGAGAGGATAGACCCATAATCCTCTCTATAGAACCTTCCCAGCTAAAGAATCATTCAAACAAAGATGAAAGGAGATGATAATCAATAGATGACTTGGACGTTCTTTTTTCTTCAACTGGTTTTGACCAACTTAACGAGTGTTTAGGAATATGTTCACAAAAGATGACTTTAGTGAATGACGATAATCAACTGGAAATTAATACATTATATGAAGCTAGATCCATATGCAAGATCAAAAATTGAAATAGAGAAGGCAGATAAATACCTTGGAAGCATCTTCGGGGTTATTTTTTACTGGTGCATAAGCAAGCCATTTATCCACTACCTAAAAAAGGTAAGAGGAAAATAAACAGTTAAGTTTGGCGTGTACATGTGAAAAAAAATTAATATCACGTAAAAAGTCCAGTCACTTTATGAGTTTGAATAACAAACACAACAAATCTAGTATGAATAAGTAAAGCTACACTAAAAAATTAACCTATAAGTTGATACAATCCACAGTCAGCAACATGCATAACACATATATCATAAAGCTAAGAAAGGAATATCGCAGAAGACTACTGGGCACAATCCAAGCTAAAAGGCTAATGTTCTAGATGTGATCCTTTGAGCAAGACCAAGTCAGGTTGCTCTTATAATGTTTAGGTCGTTCTTCAGTTCAAATCATTCAAATGCTTTGTTACCTCATGTAGCAATCTCATAGTGGTTTGGCAAATAACTCAGACTTCAAAGTGCAGTTATGGGTTATATAGCATGATATATCGACACATCTATAAGAAAACAAGGATATAATGTCAGGATACTTTTGCTGACCTAGAAAAATGAGAGTTAAGCCCAGATAATGGAGATTGAATGATCTTCAATAGTATTGCAGGCTAAATGCAGTAAATAAATTCATGACTAGTAAAAGTTAGGGATTTCCAAACAAGTCCTAATAGTTGAACTTGAACATAACTCAAACATAGAGCGAGAAAGTAATCATGATTGAAAGTTGAACTCTCACAGTGAAGCCAATCTTCGCTGATGCAGGAAGAGATTTTGGATAATCTTGCATCATACATTCCAAACGAGTTGAGGACTTAAAGGATGTCTTGCTTGAATCCTTGTATCTGAAATAAGGATGAAAGAAGGCAGTTTATCGTATTAAAGCTTAATATCTAAGAAAGGGCAGTTGTTATAATTGTGCGTCATGCTTTCTCTTCACATGAAATGAAGTTATCTTGTAGTAGAACATAATCACAAGTAATCAATGCCTCAGTTTTCCTCTCAAAGAAACAATTATCAACTCAATGCCCATCACTTTATTGACTTCAGCATACAATGTTCTTGGAACATATGCCAATTGCCTGACTTCATACGGTAAAAAAAATGCAAATGCAAATTTCAATGATTTTTATCTTCTTTATTCCTCAAACTTGACAGCCAGTGCAATCGCAATAATTCCTCAATTGTGAGATAGTATATTAATGATTTTGATTGTTGATTAAACTATTAATAGTTTTTCATATTTTTATTTCTTTTGAGAATGTGAAACAGTTAGGATTCAACAACCACATAGCTTATTTTCACTCATAGTAAATGTCTAGATTTTAAAAGAGAATTTTGAATAAAGACATGGTTTAAGTTGGGAGGTTCCAACTCTACTCACTAGAATTTTCATTATCAACTCAACGTTAAAATTAAGCTGAATTATTTCTCAAAAAAATGAAAATTTTCTGGTAATCTCTCCAATTGGAATTTCACATTGTTAAGGGATAGATTTATGAACATTGGTCCATTCACTTTGGAAAGCTACAAGCCTACAACCATATTCTGATAGGTAGAACCCCTTATTTTCCATCATAAAAAGAAAGGCAAGTCGATCTAAAAGGGTACAGTAGAGTGACAATACTTGGGATTAACAAATTCAGCAATGGCACCTCGCGTTTTGCTAAGCTCCTGTATGTATGGTCCAAGCTCCAAAATAAGCTACAAAAAAAGAGAGATTTGATCTAATTACAACATTCAGTATCCAGATATATGAGAGTATGGACGATGAAACAATTTTTAGATGGTTCTAAAAGATGTTTATTTATAACTTGAAGTTGGCTAAAGCTCAATAAATTTTTTCTTCATTATCTTAGAAAATATGTAAATAATGTAACTTAGGACCGATGCTTAAAATAAAGCTTAATCGTGAACACCCCCATTTGGCTCTAACTGAACAAGGTAAACAAGTTTGAACTCAGAGTAAGCTTTTTGAAGAACAAGCAAAAAACATAATCTTTGAGCTTGATTGAAATTGAGTTCGATTGATAAAACTTTTTTGAACAAATAAACAAATATAATTGAGCTTGGCTTGAAGCTGTATTTGTGTGATACTAAGAAATTATCACAAAAGATGCTTACCTGGTTTATGTTTCCAGGGAAAGGAGAAAATCCAGTTTCGCAGTTTACATCTCCATCAGCATGCCCAGTCGCTCTTAGTAAGGGATCCAACTGATTATACTCCACATTTATTACCATTTTTGTACCTAAATATCATCTATTTAATATCGACATCAATCAAGGAAACAAAACAGGTTACTTGATAGTGAATAATTGTTTAAAATATAACTAGTTTGTATGTAAGAATAGGATACGTAAATCAGCCATATCAATTTTGCCATTAGTTCTTTCTATGCATATAATAATTGACCAACACCAATATATATATATATATATATTATTGAAAAAAAAGGAAAATAGGAGTAGACAATCAAGTAATTCCTTTTGAAGGGTACCCATGAAAAATAAGAAACATTATAGATCAAGAAAAAGGAAACAAATGTCAACTTCATTGAGGAAAATGGATATGAATATATGATTATGCAAAAGACAACTAGAATCCTATTTTTACATATTAGATATATAGAGAGAGAAGTATAAACATCTAAGTAGAAACTCATTTAATAATTAAGCAAAGATCAAACACTATAAGCATCAGAGTACAAAAAGTGTATTACCATCAGTATGAATAAGTTGGGCTATCCCTCCCATAGCTTCTTTTGCCTTTCTGGGAACTGCAAGAGAATTGACTTGATATCCTCGGGTTGCGCTGACACCCAATGAAGCTGGAATACCCTAAATAAACAAATGAATAAAGTTAGCATTTTTTTTATTTAATTTCAGCATAATACAGAATACAAACAAAGAGAAAATATTTGAGATATCAACCTTAAATAGTAATCCATTGGTATCTTGAAAAAACAGAACCCATCTAATATCTGCTCTGTGCCTGAGAGAGAAACAGACTCTAGTAGATTCAGTTACTAAGACCAAGGAATACAGCATAAAAAGAATCGACTGATAAAAACACACCAGAGGTTAAGTAGACCACTTGAGAAAAGAAGTGTGTGCACATCACCATGACCATGTGGCTTTGTCTGATTAAAATCACATTCAAAAAGTAAGCCACGAGAAAGGAAGTTCTTGGTAATAGTAAAATAAAAGAGTTTAACTAATTATATCAATATTATACATCCATGTGAGAAATGAATGATAGAAGACGAAGTGATCACCTGAATTTTGTAGCTGTCATTTGGGTCCAATGCAAGTCTTGCGTCATTATCATTTAAGCATGCTACTTTTTCCTGCAAAGTGATTGTTGAAAAACAAGGTAAATCCTTTGCGCCATGTGAAATTATTAAAATGGAGCATATTTGACAACTGATAAAACCTGTTTAAGAAGTTTCACTTGAGAGTTTTTCATTCCAAAATAAGAATTTGATTCTAAAAGCGATAATGTTGGTGCATGAGTGTCATCAGATGTCATTATCACCAGGGGAATTTCAGCTTCGCCATGACCTAGAAAGTTAATAGCAGAATGATCAGTAGCAGCCTTTCACAGCTACCACATTTCTTCTCCTTCATGATGTAGATATGAAAAATAGATCAACGATAGTTTTGTACTTAAATCTATTTTTTTTATTCAACAATGGTGCAGTTATTACATTGTTCTATTGATGCTTTGAAAGTCTTAAGATGTACCCATTATTTATGGATCTGTAAGGCAAGAAAAAAAGGTAAAAGGAACTTCTAGGGTAGTCAAGGTGCAGGGCGATAATACTCAAATTGCTTCAGAGTTACAAATCTATTTTTTTTTTAATCCCAATCATTCCTTATAGATTAGAACACCAAAAAAGCATCCTTGTAATTTGGAGTCATTAGAGACTGCGAACAGTCACTATAATCTACTTTAAACAGAAAAATAACCTTCAAGATGGTCCTAATGATACTGCACGTAATTAAAAATTAATCAAAATAAAATGTTCCCATCATAGTGCAAAAATTCCTACCCGAACCTTGAATTCTCAATCAAGTTAACCGCTACGATATAAAGGTCAAACATAGAGTAAATATCAATTTGACTCAAGTTTCTCCAAACTCACAAGTATTAGCCTTTATAAACTTTTTACAGTTTTAAAGTTCGCTGATTTCTGATTACTGTTCCATCAAATTTGTTAGAACGTGCAAATTGAATGATAAGTATAGAAGGTGCAACATAACAGAATTCTACTAATCCATAGTAAATCAAGTAAGTTATAATTAGCAAGTCAAGCTACTCAATTTATGACCATTACGGCATTACTCCAGAAAACAATTATAAGCATTTTCTTCTATCAAATTATACTTAACAACTGCAATGATCTATGGTGTATGTATTGACAGTGAAATCCTTCTCAAATAAAGCCAATATGCATAACAACCTTGTACGGTTCTATAGCTAGCCTCTTGCAATGCCAGAATAGACTCAATGTAGTATTGAAGGAAACATCTGCTTGTTGTAGTTTCAGAAGGAAGGGCCAACTGCAACAGAAAGTTGGGTACAATTATGTGAAAACAACAAAAAGTAGGGCATAATCAGCTAAATTATGTGCACTAGCAACTAATACTTCAAACATTAACTTGAATAGTAGGCATAGACAATTTATATCAGCAGCTGCAAGCTTCTAAGAAATACATAAATGTTAAGGATGGCAGAGTAACTCATTCTTCTGGGGTTTTAGTAATTGTTTCAATTGTATGAATAATTTGTATTATACGTGTATAATTTGCTATCCATGGTGCGATCCTCTTCCATATAGAGAAAACTATGATATTCACACAAACAAGTTACTGACTTTAATTCCTTTGTAGCCAAGTCGTTCCCCAAGCCCACCAGCCACAAGTACAAAGGCAGCTTTCCTAGATTCTCGCACACCAGCCTCTTCCAACAAGGTAAATTTCTCATCACCAAATGTCAGAATTTCTCCTGATGGGACCTGCAGAACTACTAAATATTAGGCTCAAATCTTGAATTTCCATTTCAAGTGAAACAGTGAGATAACAATCTGATATCTGATGATATCTCCTATGACTAGTTGATAATAAAAAAAATTTAAAACCACTGCAGGAAGTGAAACTGTGACATAACAGTCTGATATCTGATATTATCAGTTATGACTTTGTTGATAAAAAAATTTAAAACCAATGTAGTATTTCTATAAAGTTAACTGACATAAAGATGCTAAGAGTTTCTGGTGTTTTGAACTATTTACTTAAAACAAAAGATTTACCCAAGAATTATGTTGAGAGACAGAAAAGTGAACCTGGTTTATCATTGATTGATATAAGCAATTCTATTAAGTTTTTTTTTTTGTTGCACTATCTGCTATTTGGGTAACAACCACTGAACATCGGATGACAATTTGCATACCACGTAATAACATGTTTGTTCTAAGGAAGATACCTAAGATGAATTGTGGCATGTCACGTCAAGCACAACAGAATTCATAGTTTGACATCTGATGACAATATGTTAGATGGGACATTGATCCATCAGATGTGGCGGGAAATTAGATCAAAATAATTGTGTCGTCTTTGCATTATGACTGAAAATTTCAAATATTTCCCCTCTATAACTTCAACCCACAACGCTGACCCCACGAATTATTTTGTAGCAAAACAATCAATGGAGATCATCAGCAGCGTAGTCAACTTTAAAATAACTCAAATGGTCCTCTTCATCATCATTCATCAAGCTGTGTTTCTCCCAATTATTTGGGGTTGGCGACAGGGATCTTGTCCCTTCATTGAGCTCACATTAATAGCAATATCAAAATCAATTATATAATTTTTTTATTATGCGAAGTAAAATCTACTTTTGTTACCCTCTACCCCTTAATTCCACTCTGATCTTTAATCCTTATAATTATAAAATTTATTAATCACCTTCGAACATTAAATAACTGATATAGCGCACATGCACACATACAAAAAAGAAAGTTTAGTTTACAGTTTAACGTAGTATTTCATAACTGTTGAATATCCTTTTGAAAATTGAGCTATCGGTCGTAACAAGAAGGAATTAATATATTACTCACAGAAGGAGTGAACCCGTCATATGGATTTTTCCCAGCTTTTGAATCAGCCAAAAGTTTTCTAGCATTTTGAATATATGATACCAAACCACCAGGATAGCTTGAATTAAGTCGAGCAACCTAAAAGATAAAGGCATATCAAAAAAAGTTATCCTGAAAAAGTAGCTTTAAAGTTTAAAATTAATTTCCAACATTAATTATTTATGTTTATTCATCTGTTATGCTCCTGTGTTCCAACTGGGAAATAACACAAAAAAGAAACCAGATATTAGTGAGAAGCTGAAATATTTAACAGGAGTGTAGAACAACTGCTACAAATATGTTAATAAATAAAATGATTTCAATACTAAAAAGATATATACTGAGAGATAAAATTCAGCATAACAAAATATGAACTTTATCGGCGAATTAACAAAATTTTTCACCATCAGCCCTTATACCAACATGTTCAGCCAATACTAAAACACTAGAACACCTATCTAACTTCCTCATAGTGAAAGCAATTATCACTTTCTTCCACTTGAATTTTCTATGTGTTTTGTTTTCTTCAAAATAGCATCTTAGTGATTTGTTTTACATATCTAGAATTACATTTACACAAATGATCATCAAAGAATTCCACCAGATCATTGTTATATCTACCTGAACCACTGCATCTGAAGTATAATATGAATCTAAATAACGGCAAAGAAATGGGATCGCTCAACCAACCAAAAAACGCATGTCTCAAACTATTCCTGATATTGTGTGTTATCTGAACAATAACTCAGGTTAGAACCTCATTTCTCATTGTTATTGGCACATACATGGATTATTTCAATTGGTCTCAGTGCCAATATTTATTTTGTGAACCATGACATTTACAAAATAAGAAAAAGGGGAAAAGGAACTGAATTTCTATAATGATGCAAGGAATGTGTTTCTAAGCACTACAAAGAACTCTAAAACATATGATCCTAGACGAAATGATCGTGTTTCTTCAAATGTTAAAACATCAAAAATTTGTTGGATAAGATACAGTCTAAAGAAACCAGATTTATCTGTGTCCGAAAGATCAAAAGAATACAAGAAGAATATGCTAACCTGATGTAAAAAACTCTTTTTCCTTGTATCATCCACACCTGGCTCTGGCCAATGATCAAACAAATGCTTTTGCCCTTCATCTAATAGCATCTTTGCAAGCGCAATCTGATAAAAAATGGCCCAGTTCGAACCAAGAAATAAAGCCTTACAAGTCATACACTAAGAACAGAAAAAAATTTGAACCATGACTATTGACTAGAGTCCCAATCAATCATTTTATATAGGTGATGCCAACTATTATTTTTAGTAAACAATGCACAGCCGTGAGAGTGAGTTTTTGTCAACTTCACTTATTAGGTACTATAAATTACAGTATAGAATACTGGACTTGACAATTTAACATCCACGTAAAGTGAACATTTGTACAAAGATAAGCCAAATCAACAATGAGCAAAGGATACAAGCTTAATGGAACATGTGTTCGTCCATAGACATCTCCTTCCCAGGTCTCACCAAGAATAGAGCAAAACTAACCAACTAATAAGGACCATTCTCATTTATGTAAATTTGCTTTAGGAAGCAAAAAAAGAATCATCACCGACCACTACAATCATTAAGACAATCAACAAGTGGAGTCTTCCGTCCGTAGAAGAACATTACCATCTACAAGCCGTGAGATAAAATCCAAATAGCTCCTCAAAAACATACCAAAAAATCTAACTATAGTACCACGTCTAAATGGGGAAAAATGCAGGGGACAAGAATAAAAATCCCATCTTTCATGATGTTGTTTAGGTCAAGACACGAAAATAAAAGGTCGGACTTCGGACCTCCTCGGCGGAGAGAATTCCCAGATTCTTGTTGAGATTCGGGGAGGACAAGATCCAGCCACCGGCGATGCTCAGCCCTCCGAGATTCTCTCCGGCGGATTCCATCTTGCAAAGATCGGAGAAGGCGCAATGCGTATATCGGCGATGGAGAGGAAATCAGCAACCGAAATAAAAACAAAAAAAAAAACTTTTTGTTATATAAATTGTGCGGGTTATATTTTTATTATAAATTAGTAAAAAAAAAAAATGAAGAAGATAAAAGAAGGTGTTTCAATATTCACCTTAAGAAACTCAACAAAATTGGAAAAAAAAAATTATGGTAGAGAAAGTTACCAAGATATTATTATTATTATTATACAGGTAATTAACATTAATCACCTCTCATTCCTTTACATTAATTATAATTATCATATGATTAAACTACTAATCTTTTTCATATTGTTTTCTAATACAATAATGTTGCAACTTGAGCATCTTAAGCAACTTACAAGAACCTTAAAAGTTTTTTCTTATTTTTTGATTTCTCTAGCATCTTAAGCAAACCCACAAAGTAGTCCTCTTCGCATGGAATCCTAAACTCACCATTTTGGTTGAACCCAAACTCCTTGGCTACCCTTTCCATCAGAGGTCGGAAAATCGGGAGGGCAAGGTAACTTATCGGGATCACAAAAGGCCGCATGTCGTCACCAACATACACCGGGAAGCACCCTTTGGGGATCACTAACGACTTCTTGTCGACCAACAAAGACTCTTTAAGCTCCTCATTGATTACTTTCTTCTTCCTTTTACATAAAAAGGAAATTGGGATTTTCCAATAACCAATGGAGTAACCCATCGTGATTAACAAAAACGTTAAAATATTATCAACAACAACTAAGAATTAAATACAAGAACCGATGAAATATCGAATAAAGAGGATACAAATTGAATTTGTTAGGGCAAGAATCCGGCCAAGTCGCCAACTACCTCCCATCCTACCGGAAAGGATGAGAGGTAGATGGTGGCCTTATATTCTGCCCTTGCTTGAGATTTAGTTATTGAATACTTTTTATGGCTTCATATGAATGCTATTTGAATTTACCGTTGGCAGATATTTTTAGAAAATGTCTAATTTTATATGTTCCCATCCCAAGTTTAGTGTCTGAACGTTTGGCAGTTAATTTAGATCTCAACAAAATTTATTAACTAAAATTTTAAGCGAATTTGCGACCTTGTTTACTAATGGATCTTAATCCACTGAACGCCGCCATTTTAATTTCCTCGAAAGATCCTCACGCAATCTAACGAACGCTCACGCAATCTTTCCACAACTAGAACTGTCAGAAAAAGTCAAACACGTTTGAGTTGGCATAGTCAAATGATGGCCGTCCGTGTGAGAAAAATTTTCATTTCACCACCTTAAAAAGGAAATAAAGACAACTTGGACCTCCCATCAGTCCAAAAACATAAGAAATTCAGCATTTGAATAAGGACTATTAAGGGCTTTCACATTGATGTTATAATAAGGTATTATAATCTGTTATTAGTGTTAAAATTAATATATTATATTATTAATTCTGACGTGGCCATTAACACATTCAATTCCTTGAACACGTTAAAGGTCTTAAAAATTCCTCACAGGTGCATGCTCACATCACTAAGAGTTTTATCAAAAATTAAAAATTATTTTATGTAATAAATATATTTAAAAATATTATTATTATTATTTAATTGTAAATACAATTAAAATGATATTTATTTATTATAAAAATATAAAAGAGTGGATAGTGGGACACATAAATAATGAGTGTTAATATTAAAATAAGTATGAGAGAATAAATATATTAATATAATGTGTATGTAACATATGGACCATATACTTTTTATAAAATAGTGAGTTTATAATAACCACTAGTGTAGATCTCCTAAGTGCAAATCAAATCTGCTGTCTCATAAAATCTGTGTCCCCGTGTCCCATTGTCGATCGGACGGACGTGACATCCTCGAGATGTGTGCAACATTCTCGTGATGTGCACAGCATCCCTTGAGATATGATTTGATCCGTCCGATCGATAATGAGACACGGGGACAGGGATATCGTGGGACAGAGGATTTAAACTGTGCCACGCGTAATAATAACCATAAAAAAATTCGCCCCATGTTTAAACCACTTGTATTGCTGACTATGGACTATCGAGTAGTTAATGGAAAACTTTTTAGGACCGGATTCTCACTTTCGTACTTAGTTGTGATACTAAGATTTAGATAGAAATATTTGAAGACTGGGGGTTTATATGCAAGTTTCTAAAATTTATTGTTCAAAGTCAATCGCGGTTCGTTGACAGCAGACTTTTCGGTCTCAATCTTTGATCGATTCCACCCTTCGATGGTTCCTTTAATACCTGCTTCCGATCGAGTCATGGCATCGATTCTTCTCCATGTCGTCGTTTGAACCGGCAATGGACGGCAACGACGACGCCTCCGTCGCCGCCGTAAGGATCAGCACAGAGGTCATGGTCGCGGCCGTTCTCTTCATGGTCGTCGTCTTCGTCTTCTTCTTCTACCTCTACGCTCGCCGCCGCCTGCGTTCCGGAAGTGTCCGATTTGTCTTTTCCACCGATGCTCCCGACATCGGCAGACGCGGCCTTGACGCCGCCGCGCTCGCAGCCCTGCCCGCCACCGTGTACAGCTCCGCTGAGTTCAAGGACCGCGGCGGGCTCGAGTGCGCGGTCTGCCTCACTGAGCTCGCCGACGGCGAGGCGGCGCGGGTGCTCCCCGCCTGTGGCCACGTTTTCCACCTCGAGTGCATCGACATGTGGTTCCACTCCCGCGCCACCTGCCCGCTCTGTCGCCGGCGAGTCGGCGGCGGCGAACCCTCCTCCCCCAAAACAGAGCCTCCGAGTCCTCTTCCTCCGCCTCCGGAGGCTTCTCCCCGGGAACCACCGGCGTTTCCGACGAACGTGTTGATCTGGGGCGGCCAAGGCCAGGAAGGCTCTCTGGTGATCGAGATCCCAAGGAGAGCCATCGGCGGATCCGGGTCGCGGGTCTCACCGTCGCCGACGCCTTCGGCTGCAGAGGAGTCTTGGTCGCCGGTGTCGGCGAGGTTCCGGTCGCTAAGAAGGCTCTGGAGCCAGGGGAGGAGAGCAGGCCCCTCTTCGACGGAGTTCGTGGACGTCGAACAAGGAATCGCCGAGGGAAGCGCTCCGCCGCCCAAGACTCCAGCAGCGAAGCAATAACGCTGCCGGGGATCGAAAGTTTAGCTCGAGCTCCGAGTTGCACTGGCAGCTCGCCGATCACCGGAACTCGCCATAAGTTTTGATTCTTTGCTGCGTAGAAGGCGAAAACCACGCATATTTGTAACAATTCGCATATACTCTGATGAAGAATTCTTCACCTCTCTGAAAACTCATCATTTTTATGCTATTTAATTTGATTCGTTGATCCAAAAATAAACAAATTGTTCTTCCAATGCATCATCATTCGACATTCATTGCTTTGTTTAAAGAGAATAGTTCAAAACTGAAGAGGATTCTTATGCAGAAAATAAAGACACTCAGGGAATAGCTAAGTGATAATTACAAAATTGACGACGACAACAATTAAGAGAAAGGAAACAGCAATGAACTCACTGAATGATCAAGCAAAGAGCTGGACATTTCCAATCTAAAAAAAACAAACAACCTTCCATATATATACATGCCACTCGAGGAACTCAATAGCTCCAATTATCCACACGGAAAAGTTCCTGCCTAAATACCAATGATTTAAATGTCGTAATCAATGTCAGTGATATTCTGCAACACTGATCGCTTCACTAAGTTCCCCTGCTCATCGTATAAGTCAAGATTCTCACAAGGTGAAGGGAAAATGGATCCAATCACATGGCCATCGACAAAGGAACACTGGAAGATATGCTTCTTCTTGTAGGTTAAGCCCACTGACATGTCTCGGAAACTGACATCCTTGATTGGAATGTCTTCGCTGCCATGGATCCGAACTGGAACCCTCACACCCTGGCCATGAATGCTGCTGAAGGATATATTGGCAATTATTGGCAGAGCTTTCGGATTGAAACCTTCATCAGGATGCTCATTGTAATCAGTCTTTATTACGATTCCAACACGAACATTTTCAAAGGTTACATTCCTGTAGGCAATGTTCCGAACATAGCCACCTCTCCCAGGGGCTGTCTTTATTCTTACCCCTCGCCTCGTCTCCCAAACATAAAGATTTTCCACTGTGACATTTGAGACTCCACCAGACATCTCGCTGCCAATGGATATTCCGGCACTGTGAACAATTGTATACCAAAAAACATATCAGAAATTTCAAAAGAATGAAGTAGTTGAATCTTTAAGCAAGCTACCCATTTAAAGATACTATAAGAACACGATCAATCTAAACTTTCTTACTGCATGGAACTAAACTAGTGTACTGAAACTAGTTTCATTGAATGACCAAAATGACAGAAACGTAAAGATCAATTAACCGAGTGGGTTGAATGAACATGTGCCATAACTTGATAGATATTCAAGTCAGACGGCCTTATTTATATCCTTAATTTGAAATCATAAATATGTAACTGTATACATAACCCATAGAACAGGAAATTCTTACCTAACCACAGACCGAACAATGAGATTACGGAGTATAATGTTAGTAGATGGCTGTCCATATGCTATTCCATACTGATCCCATCCACTTTTTATGGCTATTGCATCATCACCCACACATATATAAGAATTTTCTATCAAGACATCCTGGCATGAATCTGTAGAGAAAATGCAGAGTGATGAAAATTTGGAAGATATTACTAAGAAAAAAGTATAGTGTAGCTGCAAAAACAATAATTAATTACAAGGAATCAAGTGTTTTTTTAAATTTTCTTGAGAATATATAGGGTTCAATAAGTGTATGTAGGGGGTTGTTTTAACTTTAAGTTATGATTTACTTCAACATATGTCACACCAATAAATCTTGAATAATAGAAAAAAAAAAAAAACCTACTGTTGAATTCTGCTTGAATCCATGACATAACTAATGATACGGGAAAAGAGTGTCATAAGACACATATGTACCTGGGTCAATACCGTCTGTGTTTGGAGCTCCAAAAACAGGAGCCAAGATAGTGATACCAGAGATAGTGACATTCTTGCAATCATAAGGATGCAGTGTCCAAAATGGAGAATTACGGAGAGTTATGTTGGAGATTACAATATCCTTGGACCACATAAGTTGCACAAGAGGCCCTCTTGTGTTGGTGAGGATTTTCTTCTTGTATTTAGTCCACCATGCTTGACCTTGACCATCGATTGTGCCATTATAGCCTGTTTCATAAATACAAAATGTTTTTAAGAAAAGGAAGTGCACCATGATACACCAAAAGTACTTTTAAATAATCGAAAAATAACAAGTAGTTCAACAACGATGTAATAGAAAACATCATGCATCCATTTACTATTTTAATTTTAAAAAATTACAGTGAAACCGCCAAAACAAGCAAAAGTTCTTATGGAGAGCTGTTCATGATCTGTGGAATATGTTAACAGTTTACTAACTAAAGTTAAAAGCTGACTCTCTTAAACACCAAAATTATATCAAACCACCCAAACCAGTAGTTTTCCTTCAATCTTAATATAAATGGTAATTTCAGCAGCAGCAGTAGATTGAGTGGGATTGAGAAAGCAAAATATTGTATATTCTTATATATAGTAAAAGGAACGAGATATGAGAGAAACTGCTAAAGGTAATGAAAGAGGATGAGTACTAGAAACCCTTCCCCTAGTTTGGTGTTGGACTTGATGCTTTTACCTTTGTAAACTTATAGCTGTGCATATGCAAGCACCTCTCAAATGAAAAAACTAGGAGTCTTGTGATTGTCAAATTAAACTCCCTTGGTTGTAGAAACACTTCCCTAAGGGGCATGACACCTATCTCTATAGTTTGTACACTGAACATCTTATGAGGATCAGAAATTATTTATCTTCTCCATCCTTTCCAAAGGAGAAAATATCTAACTATGCATGTGTAAGTACCTCTCAAATAAAATATATATATATAGCATGGTCTTAGCAATTCATTATAGATCAAAAACTTAAGCTATTTTTAGGAATGACATATATCTATACTGTATAAATTGATTTATAATTTACCATTATCATACTTGCTAAGGTTGTAATGTCCAAGTGAGAAATTCATTTTTATCATTATAGGTATGAAACAGAAGTGAAGATGATGAGGAGTATATATAAGAAAACAAAAAACAAATTACTAACCGGTGATGACAATATCTCTCAGATTTTGACCATGTATTAGACTTCCATATCGAGGCCCTTTGTGTTCCCGTCCATATCCATATGAAGGTAAAGGAGGCATCAACGGCCAATGACTTTCATCCTTATTAAGAGGAAACAATAAATGAATTTAAGTATAGCGGAACATATTTTAAATAAATAATATTTTTAACTATGGAGAAATAGAGAAGATTGGAGAATTATTAGAAATAAGAATCTTAGACAAAAAAAAAAAAAGGTTCTATTCCTAGACGTTATGGTGTTTCTGCTTGATATAAAAAAGCAACAAATAGTGTAGATTAATTGAGCAGGTGAAAGTCATTCTAATAGGAACAAAATTGATATTTCAAATCATTGAATTTGACCAACATTTGTCCTTGAGCAAGTCAATTTAGAAACGAGCTTGAGTATTTAACCTCATGTAACTAGATAGGAAAAGAAAAACCTTGCAAAGCACTCTACCTCAATCCCGAGAATCACTGCGCCTTCGGCGAGGAAGAGAGTCATATGATTGGTAAGATTGAAGGGTGCGGTGAGCCAGCGCCCAGCCGGAACATTGAGCTGCCCGCCTCCTCTCGCCCCAGCCTTCGAAATGGCCTCCACGGCACGCTCGAACGCCGCCGTGTTGAGAGTCTTCCCGTCCCCGACCCCGCCGAAATCCGTCAGATTGAACGCCACGGGTCGGAGCCTGGGAATCGGCCGCGCCGCTGCTTTCCGCAGGAACAACCCCACCCCGTCGATGGAGTTGACCTGCAACCTGAACACCATGACGAAACCCACGACCCAGAGGACCAGAAGCTGCGTCCGGTGGGCGGTGAGAAACGACATCAGCCAACGGGGGCGCTGGTGGAGCTGCGGCCTCCATGACGAGGAGGAGGTGTCGACCATTGTCGGGGAGCCCCAGGAACGGATCGGATTTGCAGAAAAAGAAGAAAAAAAACTCGTCGAGAAGAGAAAAAACGGGGATCAATCGAGAGATCTCGCGCAGGAGAATGCGATGGGAGGGAGGAGAAGGAACGGGGAGGAGAGTGCGGATGGAAGATCTAGGGTTTTGGCCATGGGAGAAGGGGAATTAAAAGGGACGAAGGAGGTCTGGACGTAGAGTAAGTTGGAAGGGAAGAGTGTGTTCGGTCCGGACTCACTAATTCTATTATTTTGGGAAATTTTCCTAAATGCGAATAATTGAATTTATTAATTTAATCGAATTTGCATATCTATTGATTTATTTAATTCGAAATTGGAATTTTATCCAATAATTGATTTGGATTAATAGTTCATAAAATTTGAATTATGATCACTTAATTAAATTTGGATTCAACAAGCATCAAGAAATAAACAAAACAAAACAAATAAAAAGTGTTCAACATCTAAATTTTGTCTATTATTGCATATATATTTTAGTCCAAAATTGAAATTTTTTATTTTTAATTCCGATGTAATCAATATTGTGTATTGCCACAATCCAAATAGATCTATGACCTCGCTTCTCAATGAAGAAACATCGACCAACCCCTTCACTCTCAGAGGAAAAGCTAATTTAAATTATTGTAGAGTAAAAGTTGTTCTATGTTTATGATCCCGTCTAAAATCGGGTGGATGATATTGGAAAAGTCAACACTGAGGTGGATCACAGATGGACTGAGTGTGGACCGTCCGGACACGTGGCGCTTCGTCTTCCCGTTGCCTGCAAGCACTCGCACAGATTCTAACAAACGTTAGATACCGAACCAGGGAAGGGGTCCCCGGCTCTGATACTCTCACACTCAAGTCAGTAACGAATCTCAAGAGAGCGATGCTGGAAAGGAGCAGTGAGAAACTACAGTGCGCGTACCTGTTTCGGAGTTCAAAGACCCCTATATATAGTGGAGGTTTCCCTTGGCATGTATATCGATGTACTACACGCCAAGGACAAACCGTCCCTGACATTGACACTGTCATCTTACCTTAACTAGGCGTGCCGTTGGTGTACAGTTGTCAGGGGAGGCGTGGCGTTCCTGTACGACTGTCAGGGCTGGAAGCTTTGCTTATACCCTCCGTACAGTGCGTCGCCTGCGCTTTTGACATCCCTTTGTGGGTCTGCTATGCACCAAAGGAGCAGGTGGAATGTGCTTCCGTTGCCTCCTCAGGGAGGCCGGTAGGATGGCCGACCAGGCAGGCCTTGGGGTCGACCGGCTGGGTTGCTCTGATCTCTGTTACCTCCTCGGAGAGGACCGGTATGATGGCCGACCGGGCGGGCTGTTCTGATTTCCACTGCCTTCTCGGGGGAGGACCGATATGATGGTTGATCGGGTGGGCCTTGGGGCCAGCGGGGGGTGGGCTGTTCTGATTTATGTTGCCTACTCGGAGAGGACCGGTATGTTAGCCGGCGGGGCGGGCTTAGGGGCCGGCCAGGCGGGCTGACTGCTGGGCCTCGGTCATCTGCCATGCTGGATGCTCTTGCTGACTGTGCTCACGCCTTGAGTGGCCCTTCCGATCTTATCGCATCATATGTTCTCTCGCCTCTCGCCTCTCGCCTCTCGCCTCTCGCCTCTCGCGTAAGATGTTATGGAATGCTCACACGTGGTGGCAATCGTGATGAAACATGATCGGATCTTCAAGCGTAGATGCTACAAACAAAAGAGAATGGACGAGAATCTTATAGACTCATCACTACTAAAAGACATTCAATCAATAACACAGAGAACCATT
>JBAMIE010022904.1:0-19383 GCA_037177295.1 Kaempferia parviflora
TTTTTACCCTGCACTCCCACACGTGCACACCACACGTGGGCGACTGATAGGGAGGGCGCCTTCCACGGACGGCGCGCATATATATATATATATAACTCTTAAATTTATGAAGCACTATGTCAATAGTCTCACATGGACAAGTGGACATATTGAAGGTAGAATGCTCCATGCCTATAGTTCCACATGAACAAGTGCTATTCATTGCGCTTATATATTACAACAATGTACTCTCTCAAGTGACTCATCATTTTGGAATCAAATAACATATCAATACTTTATTTTTAACACATCAAAGTTTGCACCATCCTAGTACTACTAAGAATCATAAACTCTGATTAGTTTTTTCATATATCTATTTCCACCTGCATGTGCGTCCACATGTATTCATATATGCATGACTGAAATGTAATGCTAGAGTTTAAATGGCGAAACCTCACAAGATGTATCCACAATTATAAATGTTTATTACTATAAAAAGTTGTGTTTTTCCACTGTATGGAAAATAATGACTAATATAATGTCCATTTGATGATTTGCCATTAAGAACTAACAACAAAACCATCGAAGGAAGAGAAGGGTTGGAGACAGAGTTGACAAAAGGGCTTGGCAATGGAAGAAAATGAAGGTAAACACAAAAGGACAAGAAATGCATAGGACCTAGCAATGTACTACCTAATGAAGTTAAAGCATCTTTTCACTAACCTTCCAACCAATTAGTGCTTCAAATTTACAAATGCCCCGTACGGAGAGAAAGAAACAGACAATATAACTAATAAAAACAAAGAAATGAGCACATTAAGGACAGACCATTTCCTGTTATGGTGTGATTAGCATGGAAAACCACAAAGGCGGCTCACTTTATCATATTGTTTGAAGATTTAACATTGTCAGACAACAGTACCAATAAAATCGAGTCTCATCGATGAACATTTTGCATAAGTAATCGTTCAGCTACTAGAAATGTGGTGGATATAATGCCTGTGGACAATAAACTATGCTGTCTTTGAGTAGTGTAACGTTAGGGAGAGAAAAAAGTTCATTCAAAAATATCATGAATTCATAATCACATATGGAATAAAACTTGAAGAATGCATACAAAGTGAGAAGTACAGCCAGCATGAACACACATAATACAATTACTTCCAATCAGGCCCTCTATCATTGCACAAAAAAGTATTTCTAATTAAAAAATACCCATCTCCAAGCAATTGTTAATGATAAAGCCATTGTGAATAGAGCACAAAACATAAGTGTTAGAAGGAAAATTGAGTCAGTTTCAAGTCCAAGTATTAATGTTCAAGATTTAAGATGGTCTCGATGACCATATTGTCCTGAATAGTATATGACAGCAATTCTAATGAATACTTCACTATCATCCATGACCATTTCGGTCAAATTAATCATTACACTAGTACAAGAATTGTTGGATAAACTGTCACTAGACAATAAACTACGCTGAATGTTTATTTGAGTGATATGGCTTAAATAATTGTTCAGCAAATAACAGTTTCATAGTTCTAGAAGATATTATCAATTATGATATCAGATTTGTAATTAGAATTGAACAGCACTTGAAGAATCAATACAAAATAGAGGCTGAACTAGCATTAGAACTGAAATGATTATTTTCAATCAGGCTTTCTCAACCAAGTTCTAGGTCAGCTCTGCCTGCACAAGTTAGTGTCATATAAGTTTACGAAGTATTGTGTAGTGTGAATTTGGATAAAGAGCACTAGTTCAGAAGGAAAAATTTTGGTCCTATCATACTGCCTAGTATGAGTCATATGTACTGATCAAACAAAGGGACTAGTAGGGTAAACTACCAAATTCTAGTCGGCCTGCATGGATACATTATCCGGTGATAAAGTGTACACCGTAAAGGTTACAAAGAGTAAGGCTGATGGTGCAATGTATTGTTCAGTGCAAGCCCAACAACTAAAAATCAAATACTTTAGTCATTTTCCAATGAACAAGAATAGCTATTTTAGCTTCTTCTTTTTTTCTTTGTTTGATTATTCTCACTCATTTGTCACGACCTAGAGGTCAACATCTCAAGCTCCAAACTCACTCAAAGTTCTTTGTTAGTTTACATTCTCAACCAAATTTAACGAAAATTCAAGCCACAGATTTGGTCATGCATGGGCGACATTTGGAGTAAAACCACCTTGGGCAAAAATCCACGACCAAAATATTGCTCAAAGTGGAGGTGTTATATGTACTGAGCAACAAATTATTGGTGGTTGGCATGACCAATGCAAAAAAAAAAAAAAAAAAAAAAAAAAAAAAAAACACTTCTCCAAGAATCAAACTAGCTTTCAAGCAGAAGTTGGCTGAAAATATCTAAAAACTTACAAGATGAGAAAGAATAGGAGCATGAGGAAGGCAATTGAGCAATTTGCCAAGAACCAGTGCTAGGGGTATGGAGATTAAGTCAACCATCTCAAAATGGAAGTTACCTTAATGCTTCTATAGTTGAGTAAAAGCAAGAGAAAACTCATGAATACAATTCGGTGGTCAATACAAGTAGAACATGTAAAGAAACCAAAATACTAGAATCTGAGCCACCAATCTACAAAGAGACCAAATAAGACCAGTCCTACTTTGCAGTTGCACTCAAAGAGCCTTTAGCTCATTCGACCAAAGGTGGAATTCTTGTTGCAGATCTAAGTTTGAGGGCATTTCCTCCTAAGCTTGGGTGAGTTTAGTTTAAAATAATCCAACACCAAAGCTAATGAAAACAGGATAACTGGTATCACATTACATTTATGTTTTACAGACTTCAAAAATTTTATTAACTGTTTCATTGTTGCACTAGTCAAACAGACACGTGGAATGAGGAGGTTAACAAGTAACCATCAGTTGATAATCCACATGATGCATACCAACTGTCTATAAAAGATATGGTACTGCAGTAGTCTGCCAAAGGTCCGACATGGACAATAGATCAAGAGTCTACTAGCATTAGTTTTATTTATATGCATATATGAATGTTGATTGAGGTATATAATATTAAACAAAATACAAGCATGCAATATGAACTAATATTAAAATAAAAATGAAAATCAGGGTATGATATCGTACAACAAAATAATACCCAAAACTTTTATCCCACTAAGTTGAGCTATATGAATTCTCTTACACCAGCTTAATCCCCTACTATATTATCTTCTATATTTAAATGAGTTTTATCCTAATTTATCTTTGCTAACCAAATCTTCTTTAGTCTCCCTCTTCCTTTATTAATGTGGGTATTTGTCATGCTCTTGCATAACCTAACTAGGGTTGTTATTGCATGCCTAAGTATGTATCCATATCATCCTAAACAAATCTCAAGGAGTTTTGCTCAATAAACATAACCCCTACTTTCATTCTAATGTTCTTGCTTCTTATCTTATCCATTGGATGTCCACAGATTCACCTTAACATTCTCATCTCAATGACTTTCATCTTTTGCTTGTGTGCTTGCTTCATAACCCAATCAGTTAATATAACATAGCAAGTCTAATCATTGTTTTATAAAACTTCCTTTTAAGCTTAAATAGAGGTATCTTACGATCATAAACTTCATTTCAACCATCCTATTTGTATTTTATGTAAACATCTCTACCAACTACTCCATCCTTTTACAAAAAGCATCCTACATGCTTAAACACTACTAAACCTATAACCTTTTACTTTTTACTTCCAGTATTTCTCGCCCAGATTTGACCTTAACATTTATTTTGTCATGTGTCTCATTGACCAAAACAATGTGATCTACAGACAACACACCATGGTAATGTGCCTTAGCTGTATCCAATGAGTTCACCAATGTTAAAAAGGTATGGATTTAAATCCTATTTTTAAAGGAAATAATTCAGTTAATCCAAGTTAGAGTCTTTATTCTTGTCTTTACATACAGATACATATCCTTAATCGTTTCAATATACGCTATGCTAACACCTTTCTTTGTAGAATTCTCTACATAATTTCCTTGGAACTCGCATAAGCTTGTTCCAAATCAATGAATACTATATGTAATTCTTACTTCTTTTCACAATGTTTTTCAATCAGTTATCTAATAAGATGTATAGCTTCTATCGTTGACTTTTCAAGCATGAATCCAATTAATTTTTGGTCACCTTGGTGTCCTTATTTTTTTCTCTATCACTTTTTCTTAAAGTTTCATGGTATGATTCATTAACTTAATGCCCTTATAATTCATGCAATTTTATTTAACATATATAAGTTGCATGACCAAACTATTTATGGTTGACTACATGGATCTTATCTCGCCATGCACTCAATGTAAGGTCATGGCATTAGTAACTACATAAGAAAATTCTCAAATACCTCTAAATAAAAATACTATTAAATATTTCAAATTGTCCTAAAGAGAATTACACTTTAGCTATTCAAAATTTTTACAAAAATATTTAACTAATTTACAATTGTTGAACACATACATAGAACTTTCTTTGTGAGTAGACTCTAGGCTCAAATTACTTTATCAACAAACTATAATGGAGATCCAACATATTGGTATGGAGCCAAAGAAATAGGGTGAGAGTAAAGATAACTCCGTCTCCAACAAATCTCAATTTGCTTTCATACTTAACTACATCTTTAACCTTCTTTGCCTTAACCTTGTCTTTCTTCACTATACCTCTTTGCCCCATATGCCAAGCCAGTGAACTTGAATAGGCTTACATGGAATTAAGTATTAGCCAAGTTCAGTAGATTCTGTCAACTCACAAGTTGTAACTTAAATTGACTCCAAGCCATAGAA
Source organism: Kaempferia parviflora (assembly GCA_037177295.1). Taxonomy (NCBI): domain Eukaryota; kingdom Viridiplantae; phylum Streptophyta; class Magnoliopsida; order Zingiberales; family Zingiberaceae; genus Kaempferia; species Kaempferia parviflora. Next base: position 4,769 of record JBAMIE010022904.1, read on the forward strand.
TTATGAACGTAGATGAACCAGATGGCAAATTTGATAGCTTATGGATCACTTCGATTCACTAAATCAGGAAGTTAATGCATAGAAAGATCAGACACTATCTATTTGATATGAAACGTAAGACCGTAGTTAAAAAAGAGACAGCCCGGTGCATGAAGCTCTCACTAATACGAGGTCCTAAGGAAGGGTCTATTGTCTGTAGTCTTACCCTACTTTGCAAAAAGTTGTTTCCGAGTCATAAGACCCTAGTTACAGAATATAATTTTCCTTGTTAGTAAATTGAGATTAAGAGCATTCAGCTAGAGTTCACTAGCCTTCTTGAATGATAAACCAGATGGGAAACAGTGACAAGTGTCACAGTGTAGCCAGTTGCTCATGGCAAACACAAGTCAAAGAGTCAATGACACAACCGAAAGATTAATAGTCAATATCACAGTAGTTTTAAAGTAATTGCAAGATGACATAGCTGTGGTAACTTCTGGTGAATTTTAGGTCATCATCAGAAATGTCATCAAGTGTTTATCCCATTTATTTGGGGTGGGTTATATGAATCTTATACCTCCAATGCGTTTATGCACAACTACATCACTAGTAATATTAAAATCAATTTCTTTCATCTACATTGACTACTGTTTACTTGAGTTTCTCTCTATCCCTTATATCTTTCCCTCTAATAGATTGAACTCTTTAAACTATAAAATCTATTGATCACATTCTAACATGTTCATACCATCTCAACCTTTTTTCCATTTGGGTAATCCTTTGGGCTTTTAATAAAGCTAAGTATATTGTTTCACATAAAGTGATGTCTCCCTTTCTTCTCATGTTTGATGGCCTACAACTCCCAGCTCCCAGTTTTCTGATTCATTTTTAGATGTTTTTAAATATTACAATTTCATATTTCAAATAGTCAAAGAAGAATTGAACTTTGGCTATGCAAGATAAAAATAACTGTTTTACTAGTTTACAACCGCTTAAGAAATACTGTCTTATTTTCTAACTTGTATAAACAAAATATATTAATACTAATGACAAAAATTAGGCACAACCAGAAATTTCTTCAGAAGTAGAACTTGCTTGGTGATTAGCTATAGTTACTGTCACTTCATCAACAAAAAAATGGAAATACAACATACTGATACCTAGCCAAGAAATTACAGTGTAGGAAAGCTCCCGCATCCAAAATTGCTTTCGCACTTGACCACATATCTGTTTACTGTAGGTTTCCATGACTTCATAAACAAAAGAGAGAGATGCAACACACTAACAGTGAGCCAAGAAAGAAGAGTAAGATGATCCCTAAATCTCCTGCACATCTAAATTGCTTTTCGCCCTTGACTACACATTTATCCTTCTTACCATCTTCAACCTTCACTGTCTTCACTGCTTCTCCTGTTCCCATATACCATGAAAATGAACAGGCTGGCATGCTTCTAGTCAAGGTCAACAAAGTCCATGTCGGCTCATAACTCGTAACTTAAATGGACTCCAAGCAATAGAATTGTGTAAAGTATATGAACCAGGTTGTGAATATGGCAAGCGTAATACATCACTTCATATCTCTACAGTTAACTGTTAATACATGGAAAAACAAGAAAGTATTGGCTTCATATGAAGCTTAAAATCCTATCTACTGAATAGGATTCTTCTTCTCAGATTAATTGAACTTGAGAAAAGAAATTGCATCCCATTGATGTCCATTGGGCTTCTTATACGACAAGTTGAGGAGAAGCAAAATGCTACATTGCCTAGTCAGTTGCTCATGGCAAACACAAGCCCAAGAGCAAATGTCTCAGAGCCATAAGATGAGTGATAAATATCAGTTGTTTAAAACCAAATTACCAATGGAATCAAGATCCTAACAGCCACAAATTCAATTGTAGAAGTCCAATGAGATTGAAGTAAACAGTTATCTTAATGCATGAAATCGTTATTGACGTGTAAGATAAAGTTATTACCGTTTTGCTAAAAGGTGATCTCAGACGATCAGAATTTCCAAAGATGCAAGACGATACAGCTATATGGCAAGTGTTCAGGAATGTTAGGTCATCATCGGAAATATCAAAACCAGTACTTGGGGAATCTCCTGGCCCTTTGATAAACCCACAGTTCATTGTTTGGTCACTGGCATAAAATGATCTCTCCCTTTCCTCCAGTGTCTGATGGCCACCAAATTTTGGCTCCCAATTTTCTGATCCATTTGGCTTCTTTTCTCCATGTGTATACTGCAAAGAGAATCTTGCAAACTTCTTTCCACTTAAAGGTTCAACAATTGAAGTTGAATTCAATAATTTTATTGCACAGGATGAACCTGTTCAATGGATAACATACAGACCAATCAACACCGAGAAAAATGATCTCAGTAATAACTAAATATTGTATGACAAGCACATACTATGGTCTTAGGCACATAAGGTTCATGATTCCTAGTGGCAATATAAGTGAAACTACTGAAAACTTTCACTGGCGCAATCTAATACAAAATGTATAAAAAGTGGAAGAGAAGTTAATATTTGACACGAATTTGCTTCCACCATATTTTTTTAGAAAACTAATAAAATCTATCTCCATGAGTTTCACATTGTAGAGAATATTCAACATTCAATTGTCAGGACTGTTTGTAACATTGCAAGTGTATCTTGCACTATTTCATTTTAGGCACAGATACTGTTAGAGAATATGATAACCACATACAGCATAGAACATGAGTAATAAAAATGTTAATAGCTTACTAGAAACTCTGTGGCGCTTTGATTTTCTTTTTGAGCCAGCCTTCTTCGTGGAACTAGAAATCTTATGATCCTTCGTTGATTTTAAGTCACCAACAGAACCGCCTTGTATCTTCCGAGAATCATTGTTGTTTATGTCGATAGATACATCTTTCTCTGGTTCATCTCCATCATCCTCATCTAACCTCCGCACTCCATCAGCATCATGAGTTTCATCATCGTAATGCTGCATATCAATACCATCATCATACTCGTCATCAAAATTGTCCTCATTGCCTTGCTTCAGCTTGCTCTCATCCGTGGCAGAAGCTTCATAATCCTCATTGTAAGAATCCAGCTCCTCCCGCCCACCCTCATTGTACAATTCCCCATCAATCTTTGCACTTCTGTTCTCGTTCACTTTAGCCTGGCGATCGTGCGCAGATATACGCCCACGCCGGCGCTTCCCACTCTCACCTCGTTGGGCCGCTTGCTGCTCATCTGCTGGAAAATCCTTCTCGCTGAAACCCCCATCCCTGTTCCTATCGTCCCCATCCCAGTACCTCGAATCGCGGCCGATCTTGCCGGAGCCACGCCCGAACTTGAGCCGCTTCGACTGGTTGGATGTCACACGAAACTCCGTTTCGTTCGTCCCGTCATCATCCTGCCCCGAATCTCTTGCAAAACCTGCGAATATGGCAACTTTGAGGTAAAGGTCGCTGGACTAGAGTGGAGAGAGTAGGGTTGTAGGCAGCAAGCACCTTTTCGAGGGGAAGAAAGGTGGCTGTAGGCAGCGAGGGCGACGAGGAGGACGAGGGTGAGAGCGACGACGAGGGAAACGAAGGAGAGGCGGCGGTGGGACTTGCCGGAGCGTCGGATCCGCGCTGGCCGGTGAGGGATCCGGTCGGCGGCGTCAGCATGGATCCGGACGCCGAATCGGTCCGCGCCCGATTGACGATACTGAGCCATCACCTCCTCATCGTAATGTTTTTTGCCTTCTCATTATTTATACTCTTGTCCGGAGGTCGATGAATCGGCATTGACCGGACCGATTGAAGCGAACCGACTGTTCAAACCGGACTGAACCCGAGCTGGGTTAATCGATACTCTCTCTGCCCGAGTCTTTTTTCCACGGTCACCCACGCCGACACCCTTGATCGCGATGTTAATCAGATCCCCCACATATACTTATCCAAATATCTTTTTTAAAATATATATTTTACAATAGATCATTAATTTTATGATTAATTTTTTAAAATATCAAAATACATTTATTAATAATTTCTATATTAGTAAAGTATTTTTTAATATGTCAATATATATAGTATGATTTTGTGCATTTCCACTGAGTTTGGTGAGAGATCAAATCTCCTGTCCTAAAATTTATCTGTCTCTCTATCCTATTTGTCATCTCAGTCTACTATCGGCAGCTTTTGGTCATTGATCCGATCAGAATTATACCCTAAAGGCAAGGTAAACCCAAAGGAATTGCCACCGGTGTGATCGGCATCTAAATCCGGCCAGATCTGAACAGGCTTTTCTCCGTCGTCGATCTGAGCTCCTACTCAAATTCGGTCGAATTTACGTGTCGATCGCGCCGACAGCGTTCCCTCTGGGTTTATCTTCCCATCGGGGTATAGTTCTGGTCGGGCCGGTGACTTTCGGCCGTCGGTGGTGGGCTGAGATGAGAAGTAAAGCATGGGGACAGGTGATTTTTGAGGACAGGATTTGATTTAGTTTGGTGCTTTGAGAATTTATAATCATATATATTTAGATAAAATGTAGTTCTTTGTGGCATGCTATGTTTCATAGGCAAGCATGTTTTACTTAACATAATTCTATGATTGTGTGTAGCTTTGTCCTATAAAAGGTACTCAAATGTGTTAAATATATACAAATATATATATATGGCATTGTTAGTTATATCCATGAAAAATATGGTTGTCTCACATAGGTGTTAAAATGCTACCATAAAATGCATCGTTTTCATAACAATATAATAAAATATCATTAGCTTTATTTATGCTATTTTCTAAATTTGACAAGTTGGGGAGTGTAAGATTACAGCAATAATATCCAAGTTTTATCCCTGATCTTATCTGCAAATGGTGAAGATGACCCTCAATATTGACCGCTAGAAGACCTCAAACCAAGTGAGCTAATTCGCACGCTGCAAAAGGAAAGAAAAGGAAGTAATCGTCGGCAGACTGGCCAAGGAAGCATCCTGACGAAAGTACTTCGATGCTCAAATTAAATGAGGGATTTGAGAAAAATTTTATTCCGTCAGTATTTATCTCCGACAGAATACTATTTCCATCGGGATTACTAACGGTGGGCCCCGGGGTACCGACAAAAGATAAATTCCGTCAGTATTTATCGACGGAAATTAATTTCCGTCAGTAAATACCAAATAGATCTAGGGTTTGCCCCCGTTTCTTCTTTCTCTCCTTCTCCCCTCCCGACCGCGTCGCCCTCCGCGCAGATCGCCTCCGCCGCCCTAAATCCTCCGATACTCACTCACTCCCTCTCTCGCTCTCTCCTTCTCTCGGGCGACCCTCGCAACCGTCGGCACCTTGCCGGCGGTTGTGAGGGCCGCCGGAGCCGTCCGACGGCGCTCGCAGCCGCCAGCACCTTGTCGACGGCTGTGAGGGCCGCCGGAGCTTTCCCGGCGGCTGTGAGGGCCGTCGGAGCCCTCTCGGAGGTGGTGAGGGTTGAATTTTTTTTCCCCATGATTTGTTTTTTCTTCTTACTTATTGTAATGTCTTCTAAATCTTAGAGTTCAAACTGATTTAGCCAATTTGAATGTTTAAGTTTTTAAATTTACTTCTTAAAGATGATTAGTGTGTTGGTACATTATTTTTTTTTAAGTAGAAGCTCACTTAGTTGAATGACAAATGACTTAAAGTTAGATATTATGTGATTTAAACTTTTATTAAGTGTGCAGGATTTGACGGATCTAGAGAACTTAACACCAGGTTAAAGCCTAGTTAGGTCTGAGAACCAGAAAACTAGCATGAAGTCAAGATAGATAGGTGTGACTTGATATCTAGCAGAAAGTCCAGCTTGATCTGTATGACCTGATAGCTTGTTGAAGTCCAATTGGGTCTGGGGACTTGACAACTAGCAGAAATACCTGGTCAAGAGGCAAATCAAGTGACTGTAAAGGGTAAGTAGAGGTAAGCATTGGAGGGGAGAGATCCGGTGATGGTATGTTTCCAATTGAGGGAACAATAGACATCGGTCTGACCTAGGATTTCACTAGACATCCAAAAATTAAAACTGGACAATCTTGAGACTGTTAGACTGAGTTAAAATCCTATATTTTATCTTTTGTGTTAACTTTGTCGTGTAGAAAATTGAAGTTATAAGTTGGCCAAAAAAGGGGCTTACAGGCGCTCGAGAAGAGTCCAGGCACCTGGATTAGGCTGAATCCAGCTACGTGTATAGACCAGTTGGTGCTCTCCGATTGGCCAGCACACATAAGAGTTCAAGCACCCGGATGTGTTCCAGGCACCCAGAGGTGGATAACTTAGTGACTAAGCAAAGCCGGATATACCTCGATCCAAGCGGCTGGGGTGATCTAGGTGCCCGGAAAGGGCTATAAAATGGACTTCGACCAGCAGCTTCATATCAACTCTCGCTCCTACTTTCATAGTCATGCGCTGCTTTGAGAAGACTCCAACGACACCGAAAGATTGTTCTGACAACCTATGATCAAGTTTCCACTTCTTGTTGTTGTCAGAATACTTTTACTTACTCGCATTGTACTTAAATTCTGTAATCTATTGGATCTTATAATGATTGTTTAACGAAAATACTCAGTAAGTGTGACCCCTAAAGTAGAAATTGTTGAAGACTTAAAACCAAATAAAAAAGACTTGCGTTAGTGATTATCTTTAATCTTAGCTCTCATGTTTTTTGAGAAGGGGAAAAGCAATACGCGTTACTGACCCAGCGCTTTTACGGTTCTACACATAATACATGTAAAATAATTATTTTTTAAAACTCCAATTAAATCTTTTTAATTAGTCGAATGAATTGCTTTAAAATATTAAGGAGAAAATAGTAGCATGTGAATAGGTGTAGGAACCTTGACCAAACTAGCTAAAATATTAATATAATAAGAAAAATAACAATTGTTTACTTTAGAAATTAATTAGATGTATTTTAGCACATTTGAAGAATGGATTGTGCATGATATGTATGGGAATTTATTTGGGTCAACAAAAATGTGGAGTTATAAAACCTTGAATGGATCTTAATTAATTTTGACATGAACTAGAAAAGATGAATTAATTATTAATGCAATGTGGTTGTTGATCGATCTTGTCATTCCCACGTGGAGTGGAGTCGAGTAGAGGTGTAAATCGCGTTGATCCATGATTTAGCTTGTTTATCATGTGTAAATTGACTTGGGCTATGATGGAATGTACCATATTAGACTACACTTAGACTTAACTGATTGGGTTAGACGAGATGAATATAGCTTGGTACAAAGGTTACGTTGAGCATGACTTGAGCTATGTCGAACATAACATAGACTTAAGCATGACTTGACCTAAGCTTGGTGCAAGTGCAACACAAGTTCTAAGCTCGAGTGTTAAACTGACTAATCAAACTAAGTGAGTTGGTTGGAACAAGAACTAGCTAGCGAACCAAATAAACTAGATGGCCTAGGAGATTGATGACTCTAGGTACATTGAGCGGTCAAAATAGACTACCAAAAGCACAAATACATTGAAGAAGACTAATAAGTGTATGTGTACCACATGGAGATGACTTACAAGCAAGCTCAAGTGGTCAAGTTTGGCACAAGGAGGTAACTTATGATTTGGAGTGTAGTGTTGTCATGTTCCTTCAATTATTGAGATATAAAAAAAATATTGTTATACAAATATTTAAAACATGCTTAGATGGTCCACCCTTTCATGTTCTTATCCTTCACATGTGTTCAAATCTCATTGGGCTGTCTTTTAAACCTCTATGATATACTTTAGGTTACTTACTAAAACAAACTGTACCTTAAGCTTTATCAAATTTAATAAATCTATTTGGTAAATACTAGTTAAAACTATAGCAAATTTTGTAAAGAAGAAAAGGGGTTCCCTCTCATTCTAAAGCTCCTAGCTATTCTAATATTATCTTCTTTTTATTCTTTATTTTCTATTTATAAAGAACATATGTAGCATAAAGTTGATCAACCTCTAATCAATGAGTCTTTTTTTATTGAACGTTGAACTTCTGAACTGTACATCACGAGTACTTACTAATTTACCCAGTGACTGGTGAAAATTTTCCGTCCGACCACCAAGAGATAGTCAATTGGATATATATATATATATATTAATGATCTCTTTTAGATTTCATACACCAAATGGATCATTAGACCAATGTCTGGTCTAGCTTCTCTTTTCTTTGAGATCCCAAACTCACATCATTTTGATATTAAACTATACGACTCAAAGAAGACATGCAATGCAATTGCCTGAAACTTTGTTTTTGTTCTTTTTTTTTTTCCCGATTTCATTTTTCTCCAATAACATAAATTACAAACTACGAACACAATTTTGCTCTTACAATGTGGTGAAAACTGATTGTATTTGGTTGCTACGTGTGCTATGAACAGAGCTAAAGACAAGATGCAAAACTTAGCATACCGGTTACAAAAACACAACGGTTGACATCTCATGACACTTCCTAAGCAGCAATCTGATGAAGAATAGAGTGGATGAACATTTGAATGGAACAAGTTTCCTATTCATCCACAAGCTGAAGTCATCATTATTGACCCGGGAGATTCAATTTTTACAATCATCGAGGAGATCCATTGAGCATTGTGGCCTTTGACAGGGTAATGTCAACCCAAGGATCTGAAGGCTTATAGCTTGGTTTCATTGGATAGAGTGATGAATTCACTGGACTGTAGTAGTTGACTGGTTCGGCTGAATAAGCTGGATGGGGAGGAGAAGGTAAGCAACTTCTGTTAGACTGTTTGAATTGCCTTAATGGACTCGAGCAAGGGGAGACAGGCAACGACATGTTCGCTCTCATGCTAGGCAAGTCCCTGCAAGAAGAAAACACTGAATGCTAGTTCCTGAACAAATAGGAAGCCGTTACTCCAAGCTAGAACCTGAATACCTCGAGTTCTTGGACGATAGGGGAGACATCGAGAGCAATCCGGATGGGTGTCTCATACTACAATCTCTTTCCTGTAGAGGAGTACTTCTATTCGAATAAAATTCCTTAGTGCCCTGTTGGTGCATCAAGGAAGCAACATTAATATTGCCTATGTGGACAAAAATTATAGAAACGATTTATACAGGGAATTAGTTTCCAACACATTTCTAACTTCTGTTAGTGCATGTTAATGGAAATATGTGGATATTACAGATAAAGTTCACCTTAATCTAAGAACCAATTCAAAAATATGAGATACTTTTCAATAGCATGAAGTGAATATAATAAATAAGTTTGATTTAAGCGTGCCAAATAAGTTTCTCTGAGATTACCACTATTTGATTTGCCTTGGGGACAGAATAGGGCACATCGTTAACCGTATTCCACTTTGCAACCTTGATAGATGTTTGGTCTCGAACAAAGGGGTGAAGCATCAGATGAGCTGCTGAGAGACGTGAAGAAGGGTCACGCTGCAAGCATAGCTTTAGAAAATCCTTTGCTTCGGGAGAAAAATGGTCTGGGATTTCAGGTAGATCTTTACTATTGGCAATTTTAAATATCGCAGCAACCTGTTGATTGGAACATAAACACAAATATGAAGATTTGTCCAATATATTGAAAACTAACTTGGAAGAGCTTCCAAGTTGGACATTTATTACTATTGCAAAATAATGCATGAAATAAGGATAACATACCCCTTCAAATTGGCTCCATGGAGGCTTGGAAGTTGCCATCTCAATAATTGTGCAACCCAGACTCCATATATCCACCGTGAGGTCATAGCCACTGCTACTCATGACAACCTGCATTAGTAAAAGTTTACAAGGATTTGAGCATTTAGTGTGGTCTACATAAATTCCAAAAGCCTGAGTGCATAACTATGTGCAAACTTATTGCTTGAAAGGATTATTTTATAAGTTTACCTCAGGAGCCATCCAGTAAGGACTTCCTTTGAAAGATCGTATTGAAGTGTATGCACTCATCTGTTTCCCAATGAACAATGTCAAAAATAGAGTAAAAAAGGAGAAAAATAAGAAACCACATAAATTAGCAGGACAAAGGAACCTTCAGTATAGGCACAACAAATAAAATATCAAGCGCATGAATAATAGAATAAAAGAGAGCCAAGTCTACTTTTTCTTGAAGTTAATACGTTACATCCATGTTAAACATAATTTCATCCAGGAACAAAATATTCGTTGTCCATGCATTCACTATCTTTCAGTTTGACCTCACTTAGCCTTAGTTCCTTCAATCCGCTTTAATTTCTCCTCTGAGATTGAATTTAAATTAATATAACAAATTTGTGTCCATTATTCCAGTACTTTAGTACATAAACTTCTCTATCAATTCTTAGCAGTGAGTAATGATGAATGCTGATGTTATCAACATTTATTTGCTGAAGATTATTAAATTTTACTTAGCTATTAATTGACCACTTGGGTTAATTCTTAAAATTCCTACTTAGAATGGATAACAGATGTATAATTTATGGTACACCTTTCTTTCTTCTGTTTCCTTTCATGACATCTGATGAGAATGGTTTTTCCTAAGCAAAATCCTTTCTTTAGATCTAACCTATTCTTCCAGAAACAGAATTTTTATGATGAAAGGCCTAAATTAAACAGAAAGATATGAAAAAGAAAGTCTAAAAAAATGAACATATTCATATTAAATGTAAACCATCTTTACCATGATTTAGAATTGATTTTCTTCTTTGCAAATCCAAGCAACTAAAAGGAACAGCACTAAGTTTCTCTATAGCTGTATTTTGTTGGAACATAAAATTAATAGTGGCCATCAATTTGTTCCTCCTGTAGGAAAAAAGGTTTGCTTCTCATTTGAAAATTCTTTAGTGGTCTCTCTTCTAGGCTCTTTGTTCCCAGATTCCATCCGTACGTCTCCTTCATGCCCAATTCCTCCTTTCTTTTCTTATCATGCACCTTCTAAAAACAAGGAATTGAGGGAGACAAATTTCATGGTGTTGAAATTACATCTCGTCAACATTTGTCTTGACCCCAATCTGGATTGTGTACTTCCAAAGTACGTTGACAAATACAAATACACAATTGAGATCTACCAATAATGGGCCTTTTGTAAAACAAGAGAGAAGCATGAAAAGTTCAAATAGATTCAGTTCTCGACTTGTTGATTGGAAATCCAGAGGTACGCATTACACAAGTGTAACTCAGACAGTAATATGCCCAATGGTTATCATCTTATAGATTGACCAGATGATTTCTCATGAAATTTATCATTCCGATGGAGTTAGTAATATACCAAGTGACAGTGATTTTGTACTTAGTGGATGAATAATCTTTTTAGCTTTGAATCACACTAGCTCAGCACTTCTCAATTTTACAGGAATTCTGTAAGCAAAAAACCAGTAAGAACTTTACATGTTTAGCCATGCCAAAATCAGCAAGTTTTACTACACCATTAGGATCTACCAGTATGTTTGCTCCTTTAATATCTCTGCAAGATTATATTCAAGTTTCAGCCAATATAGAAGATGGGAAATCATGCAAGGTGTTAGTTGCAACTAGAAACACAAGTTGCTAAATACCTGTGTACAGTATTCCTCCCATGCAAGTAAGCAAGTCCAGAAAGAATTTGTGCAGTGTAGTTACGTATTAATGCTTCCCCAAAAGGGCCATATTCTTGAAGTATTTTGTGGATAGAACCTCCAGAAACATACTCAAGAAAAACAGATAAGGTGTCTTCAGTCTGCAGAACAGAAGTTGAACAAAACTCGATGAGTTGTTTAAGCAAACTTTCCCAAGTAAAACTAGCCAAAAGGGCAAATAATCATAAATTTAACTTGTTCTAAATTTGTTATCATAGTGAACAATAACTAATTTCATACAGGTAAGGGATGATGGTGAACTTACTAGCTCGCTGCCATAGTACTGCACAATGTTGGGATGAGAGAGCTGACTAAGCAAAGCTATTTCCTGACATAGTGGACAAGAAAGGTTCAAGTTAATTTCTTAATTTCATGACTAGCAACTACATTCAAATGACAATTGGGTGCCACAGTCACGAAAAAAAATTAAAAATACAAAGAGCATCTTATGCGTCAAAACCAAAGATGAGAAGATTGCCTGGTTTAGCTGTTTGAGAGATTCCTTAGAATTTGCGTCGTCAGAGATATCTTTGACCTCTTTAATGGCACACATCTGCCCACCTTCACTGTAGCAACGACACAAAAGACATGTAATGTTGAATCATATTCTACATTTAAATAATAAATAACTTTACTGAGAGAACTAAACTTAGTAAAGGATAATCCTAATAGACAAAATATGTAAGTTCATCCATTAAAACAGGGTTTAGTTTCTTTTAGTGAGTATACAAAGTTTATAAAGGTTTGCAGACGCACATAAAGTATACCACTTACAAAAGCATGTACCTGTTGAATCCAAGATATACATGGCCAAAGGTACCCCTGCCAAGTAATTTTCCTTTCTTCCACTGTGTCTTAGGAGAGCGTGAAAAATAAGATGGAGAACGAGGAGAGCAACTAGGAGAACTTGGAGGCAGAGGTAGCGGATGAGGCGGGCTGCGCAAATTATCTTGCCATCGATTTGAGGATGTTGGGGATAAGCCAAATGAACTGGGATGTACAGGTGAAGTTGGAAAATTAAGTCCTCTCAAACCAGGGGAAGGATTTGCTGTTCTTCTATTAAATATGATCTCTGTATAAGTTTCAGCATGAGAATATGAATTTTCGCCATTAAGATGTTCCAAAACTGGACTGCATAAGAAGTGTTGCCTGCTTTCAGCCACATGCTCATGCTTTTGCAAATCATGTCCTCCATTTTTCCCTCCCATGATGGGGTCAGAACACCTACAAAGAGCAGACAGTGAATCTGAATGTCACAAATAGAAAAGTTCGATTTTGACAGAAGCTTTTCCTTGGTCTAATTCATTCATGTTAATAGCAAATACTCTGTTCATGGGGGAACAAAAAGAAAAAGAAAATACACTCGATCAATAGCATGGAGCATCAAAGAAAAGGTTTAGGGCCAAGACTTATCATTCGATGGATGCTCATATGTGAAAATGCTCACAAAAGAGCTCTAAGTTTGAATCAGGAGCTTTAGAACATTAGGAGCCGAAAAATCATTTCCTTCAACGAAAAATAGCCAAAGATCAAAGAGATCGCCTAAAATATTTTTTTCCCCACATCTACAGAAAGTGAAATTCTATCTCCAATTGGCTACAAAGGAAAGTATATATCAAAACGAACGAGATACCTGTAGGACGCAAGATGCGGGGTCTCATCCGCCGACACGGATGAGCTAACACTGGAAGTCGAACCAGACGCCGAAGTCGACGTTGAGGCCGACGCAGATCCCGTCGATGGAAGCGGTAGAGGGTGACCAAACGTCCCAGATGCACATCCTCCCCTGCCTCGGTCACCGACAAATGGATACTCCCCAATCTTACCAGCGACATCAAACTCGTCAAATCTAATCAATTTCTCCTTACTCCCGTGCCTGGCGTCCAAAAACTGATCTTCCAGCGTCCCCGCCGGCGTGCGCGGCGTCTCTTGCTCCGTTCGAGAGAGGGGAACGGACTTCGACTTGGATTTGTGCTTCCCTTTCCACCACGCAGGCATCTTCGCAAGACGAGGAGCTTCGATGGGCAACGGAACTCGAAGCGATCACGAGAAGAAGAAGAAGGAAGAAGGGGGAAAGGGGGAAGGTGCGAGCGGGGAGGGAGGAAAAGAGAGAGAAGCTTCCATTGGGATCGAGAGAGAAAAGGGACCGAAAGTGGAAGATCAGCAACGTTACCCAAAAGTCCGGCGAATGATCAGGTGGAACCAAGGGCTCCTGTCCAATCATCGAGAAGGTAAATCAGAGGTACATCTGTTACGGGTGACAGCACACTGGAACCCCGGCCGGGCACTCAATGGCGAGCTCGACCTTTCTTGACATCTCATCGTTGGCTTAGTGACTGCAATACTCGTGGGACCCGCCATTGTTGTTGCGGGTAAGAAATTGGGCAGAAAGAGGGGAAAAGGTACTTCGGCGGCGTACAATAGAATTTTGCTCGGTGGTACTTAATCATAGAAGCCCTTGACCTTTCGTAAAATGCAAAGTAAGGCAAACAAAATAATTGTACACGTTTTCCACGAGTTCTATTATTTTTAACCTTGCTAAAGTTATCTTTGACGGGTAAATTCTTTGACCAATTATTTTACGGGCATTTCTCTAGTCAACATGGAGTATTAATTTTATTATTTTTTTCGTAAAAATTAAAAGACATTCCAAATTAAATAAATCATCAATTGAACATTATTTTTTTAATAAAACAGATGGCCCATCAACTAATTTATCTCAAATATATCCTTATTTTCTTATAGCAAATTAACTATTATGTGTAAAAGTTACTGAATAATTATAATATATAAAATCTATTAAATAGCTACAATGTTGCCACTATATATAATATTATTATAGTATTGTAACAACTATTTAGATAGCTATTATAATTATTTTCAAGTGATTTTAATTAATTTAATTTTTTAAGTTTAAATAATTTTGACTAAATTAGTAAAGAGTATTTAATATAATAGTATTCAAAGATTATGATTTAAGATTTAAAGTTTTAGTGAAATACTTAGGGGGCGTTTGGTTTCAATATTTTCCATTTTCATTTTCTGAAAAATGCGCATTTTCCAGAAAATGATGTTTGGTTTATATTTTCCATCTCTATTTTCTAAAA
>JBAMIE010023006.1:0-19383 GCA_037177295.1 Kaempferia parviflora
AAACCATATTTCATTGTTAATAACATACTGAAATCAGTCTTGAAGAATACCTCCATTCGTCGTTTCCAGAAGGCAAATTCCCTCTCGAAAGCTGGTGGGTAGATGTTAGATCCGACCATCTCTTCAGTGCTTTAGTTAGCAGTTAGTCCTTCCAAAGTAAACTCGGCTCTGATACCACTTGTAAGACCATTGCGGTCGGTTAGGAGGTCGTCGATTAATCTTGGTTTGCGATCAGAAGATCGCTACTCTAAGGCAAATGAAGCGCTAATCAAATCTCCTTACTCGGAGGTGGAGAAGCCTCGTACACAGTATTACAGCACAGAACTTGAAAGCACAAAAGAATAAAGAATACAAGTGTTTGAGATTTTTAGAACAGAAGAGCAGAGCTCTATTTATAGCTTTTTGAAGTTCTATCTTCGCATCTATTCGGGGCGCCCCGGACCTGTCCGGCAGGTCCAGGCGCCCCGGATGGTCCTGGACCGGTCAACTGCGTGTTGACCAATCTGACTCTGTCCGGCTTCTTCCGGAGTCTTCTGGTGACTTCGGATATCTAGAATAGGGCTTACCCGAACCCAACTTCCGTCCTTCCTCGAGCGACCTTCTTCCCTCAGCTTCTCATCCCTCGGAACGTCGCGCACCTTCTTTTCGTCTGCCGGTGTACTCTTCCGCAGCTCCCGCGTCCCTCGGATGCGCCGAACCCGTCGACTCTCTCCCGCGCCATCCTTCTCATCCGCTCTTCTTTCCTCCCAGCTTCTGGTCCCTCGGAGTGCGACAAGCGTCCTTCTCGTCCACTGGCATACTCTCCCGCAGTTTCCGCGTCCTTCGAATGCGCCGAGTCCGTCGGCTCTCTCTCACGCCATCCTTCTCGTCTGCTGTATCTTTCGCTCGACTTCTTGTGATCCTAAACTCTTGCACACTTAGTCACAAGGTTAGTCCAACACAGGACCTAACCTAACTAGGTTGGTCACATCAAAATAACCCTGGAGACCAACAATAACTACTAATAACTATAATAACATATAGAAACTACTCGGTAATGGTTACATTGTGAAAAATTAAGTATTTACTTTAAGCAAATTACTACACAAATCATTATTATATCAAAATTTTATTTACAATTAGTCAAATTATTTAAATTTTATTAAAATCATTTTAATTTAATAAAAATTACTTTTAAAATAGTTGTAGTTAAATCATAAATTCTAAAACATAAATCTTAAATCTTAGAATAACTTTAAAAACAGCGGTAACAACTACTAGATAATTTTTATATGTTACAGTAATTATCTAATAGTTTATATTGTAGTAGTTATTGGTAGCTCAACACCATTAGATAAGAGGTATTTTGGGAAAAAAAATTCTAATGGCTGTGCTTTATGCATAATTTCAAACGTCGTTTTGATTTTTGTGATAAAATTTGCAATTTTCTTTGTCAAGGAAATATACATAGCTCAGAATTTAACCAACAAATGTTTAGCTAAACGAATTCCTAAACACATAGGACATGGTTGTTTGTATTTATTTTTTTATTGTATTCAGCTATTTGAATCGATTAATTCAGATGGTAACAATTTGATCATATCAGGATAAATTTAAAAATATAAGTGGCGAACGAGCCAACAATCTAACATCCTAGATTTTCATCTCACAGGAGAAAAATATCCTATACTACACTACAAATTGAACTATAAATATTTAGGAGACTACGTGAATACTATAACTATGATACTTTTTGGTGGTATTAGAGTTAGGGTTTTTATATACTTAATATATAAAGTAATTTAGTTTTAAAAAAAGGTAAAATACTCTCATATATGTTTTAATTAAAATTATTAAAAGATAGATTTAACATATAATTCAAATATAATATCTTTATTATTATTATTATTTAAAATATTTTTTTATTATTATTTTTCAAAAAATTTGTTGGTTTAAAAAAATTCTAAATTTTTTAAATTCATTTTGTCGCTTGAATAAAATCTAGGACAAAGGTCTCCGCTTCCTAAACTATCGCGAACGGATCACAACCGTCGCCCTAAGCTCTCTCTAAACCCCACAAGCTCTCCGGCAGCCACCGTCCTCCTCTGCTCCCCTCCGCTGCCTCCTGAGCTCCGCCGTTCCATCTTTCCCGCTAGTCTAGGAGAGAGAGAGAGAGAGGCTACGCTTTTCGCCGCCAGTTATGGCCTCCGATTCCGCTGCCGATGCCTCTGAAGTCGAGAGGCTCTACGAGTTCGGGGAGCGTCTCAACGAGGCCAAAGACAAAACTCCGGTGCCTCGATTTTACTGCTTCCTTCCTCTCTTCGCTAGGGTTTGCTTTCGTATATTGATACCCGTTTGCTTTACGTTTTCGCAGCATGAGGATGACTATCAAGGTATCATAGCGGCGGTGAAGGGGCAGAGCGTGAAGGCGAAACAGCTGGCCGCGCAGCTCATCCCTCGGTTTTTTAAGTTCTTCCCCAGCCTCGCTGCCGAGGCCATGACAGCGCAGTTTGATTTGCTCGAGGAGGATGAATTCGGGGTTAGTTTCATTATTTTCGTTAGCTTTATTTTTGCGTGTTGGCAGATAGAATGTTTTTCGTCTCAATTGGCGATTTAAATAGAGGTAGTTGCTTGTGTGGTTGCTTTTGTAGTCTTTGCTTCATTATTGTCTGAAAAATACACCGAGATCTCGCTTGTGGTTTATTCTGTGATTTACCCTTGTACCATGTGCATAATCTCCACTTTGACGCACTGAAAAGAAAGCGGAGATAAATGTGGGGTTCTCCTTGTATAACTCATGCTTCTTTGTTTACGATCGATTATCAAACAATACACAAATGAAGTTTATCTCTAATGTGATAATCCATGATTGACCTATATTTTTCCATACTACATATTTAAGAGAAACTAGTTTTGTATTTAGATATCGATTTTATTCATATTTGGTGTTATCATGGATGGCCATACACGAAGTTTTTTGCAGATTTTTTTGCATTATTTGATTTTCATGTCTAGTTTTTTTAAAATCTTCCAAGTATTTTGCATCTCATTGTAATAAATTGATATCGTTACCCCCCTACAACTTACAAAAAAGAAAAACAATAAATAAGTGAAAATCTAAGTTCATGAAATTTTCTTTGTGTGATACAATGACACAGATACATTGTCTTATAGGATTCTCATGTTTGCCATATAGAAATGTGAAACTCATTTTTATCAACTCTTATCCTTAACAGTTAATTGCAAAGCTTACTTCTGTCTGTGCGTACTTTGTGTATAATGACATCTTAAGTATCTTCTTTCATACGCTTACTACCGTGTATATGCTAACAGATTAGAATACAAGCTATTCGAGGTCTTCCTCTCCTGTGCAAGGATACCCCTGAACATGTACCTAAAATTGTTGATGTTCTTGGACAACTCTTAATATACGGTACATATTAGTATTTGAGCACGAGTTTGTGGTATTCAATACTTATTTTTTCCATTAATGGTTTTTCACTTTATTACTTAAGAGGAAAATGTAGAGCGTGATACAGTGCAAAAAGCTCTGATGACCCTTTTGAGGCAGGATGTAAAAGGTAAAGCTAAAATGCTCAAAATTCTATGACTTATACAAATAATAATGAATGCATGAATTGTACATTTGTCATGCTAGTTTGTTGAAGATGGTAATTGATTACCAAGTGTTAAAATAATTTCCTAGAATGTGCTGATTTTCTTACTATATATTTTTTAAACCATGCAACTGTAGCTCAGTGATGAAAAGAAATAGAGGAGCTTAAGATTAAAGAAATGCACTTGAATTGAATAAATAAGTCGTTTTTAGTTTTTGATCTAAGTAGAAATAATGAAACACTCTCAGTACTCTTTTATTTCTTTTATGAAATTGACTAGCTTTTAAATATCTATTACATAGTAATACAATATTCATCAAATTTTCCCAATCAGCTACCAAAACCTCTTAATCACCAAATCAAGCATCAACTAAATCTTCAAACAAACAATATTAATTCATCCTCTTGACAATCATCCAACCTTTTAAATGAATGATTATTTAACCAAAGATAAGATTATACATTTGATCAGATATTGATTTGGCTATATGACTGATGCCCTTTGATCAACAGATTAATGCTTGATTGACTAGTATTTTCTATATTCCTCTGTATTAGATTGGGCATGAATAAGTATGACAGAGTGACAGACATTGGCAAAAGGCATCCGAGAATTCCTTGTAATCATTTTGCCTTGTCTCATTGTCCCAATTCAAGATCTTTTGGGAAGTATTCATGGAAAGATGCTCCTAGGATTTATTATGCTGGATTTCCAACGAATGTCATAATGTAACTACAAGGTTACAAGATTTCAAGTTTTCAAGTATTTTATCATATTAACTTATAATTGTTTTGCAAAGGCAAAGTAGTCATTAGCTCATACGTGCACCATTTGAACCAAAGAATCATGCAAATTAACATCACAATAATATGATATACAAAGACTCTCCCAAATTTCAGAGATCTGTGAACTAGGACTGAACCAGATAGAGTATAAATTTAAATATCAACCATAATGTGGACTGTCGAAGACTCCAAACACAGAAAAAATAAATCATGTTTGCCAACTGTATATAACCGCTAGTCATCTTAATCATGTAGAATTCTATGTAAGCTTGTACACTGTCAATATCAAGGTCGTTAAGTTAGGCAGAATCTTATGACCTTTCTCTACCCCTCCCACATTCAACTATGATGGATTTAACTTGTCTAATCATAGGATCTATTCAGAGCCGTCCTTAGGGTGATCAAGGTGGGACTGATGCACAAACCCCATTTTTATAATCATGGATTTAACTTGTCTTATCCATCATTTTTATAATTTTTTTTAAGATGCTAACAAAACGTGTTCATTAAAAACCATTAAATTAAAAAGGCGGGGTTCACTTTTTTTGTTATTGTAATTTTTATATATTTTTTAAAGTAAATGCTAATAAAATAATGTCCAAGTTAAAAAAAAACAATTAACATGATCAAATTATAAATTTTAAAACATTGTGGATTTTTTTTTAAAAGTGTCAACAACAACAACCACCAAGCCTTATCCCACTAGGTGGGGTCAATGGGTATTCCTATTCTGAATGTAAGATAATTTTGTGAGATTTCAATTCTATCCACATTTTTCACATGGTATCAGAGCTTTAGCCTTCATTGCTAATTCTCTTTTCTGCATATCTTCATCATGGTCGAGTCTCAAACAACTATTTCCAACAACCCTAGTCAATCTATTGTGTTTGATGATGATAATTCAGTTCAGAAAATTGGTGATCTGCATAATATTCGGGCTTCCAATCGACTCAACGGGAAGAATTACTTGAAATGGTCTCAAGTTGTTCGTACGTACCTTAAAGGCAAAGGGAAACTTAGCCATATCCTTTGGACAGGACCTGCCAAATTTTTGAGGCATGAGATGAAGAAGACTCTATGATTATGTCTTGGTTATGTGATTCTATGGAACCATGCATCAGTGATACATGAATGTTTCTTTCTACTGCTCATGAAATTTGGGATTGCATTACCCGCACTTACTCAAAAGCCCCCAAGTTTATGAACTCAAAGTTAAAGCAGGTGCTACTAAGCAGGGAGGTAAATCAATCACTAAATATTCCACGGTTTTGTAAAATCTGTGGCAAGAACTCGATTACTACAAGTAATTGAGATGCAATGTGCTTTAGATGTTGCTGTTTTGAAGAATTTTATTGAAAAGGAGCGTGTATATGATTTATGGCCTGCTTAAATCCCGAATTCGATCAGGTCCGGATCCAAATCATTGGCAAAGATTGCATACCGTCCCTAGCAGAGGTGATCTCTTTACTCCGGGCTGATGAAAGTCGACGAAGTGTGATGCTTGAGCCCCAATCCATGGCTGGATCAACCCTTGCTGCCAAAACTGACTCGCAGGAAAAAGATAAGTATTGTGTGACTCTGATTAAAGACAATAAAGCTCATCTTTGGTGCAACTACGGTAAGAAACCGCGCCACACCAAAGAGACATGTTGGAAACTGTATGGGGCAACACAAATCTCCAGCACACCTGATCGAGCGATCTCATATTGAAGACAACTCAACCCTTGGCGGATTCAGCAGTGTAGAAATTGAGAAACTTCGAGGATTGTTGGGTTCTCTTGATAAACCGTTTGGGGCTTGTTCTTTGACTCTCTCAGGCATCCCCTCACTCTCCTCTTGTATGAATGCCTAAAATAGTTTGTTTGATAACTCATGGATAATAGATTTCGGTGCCACACACCACATGACTCCTAATTATTAAAATTTTCACACTTATAATCCTAACCCAAGTAACAGGAAAATTATAGTAGCCAATGGATCTTTAACTATTGTTGTTGATTTTGGAAATGCTCATTTTATCCCTAACCTTATCCTAAAAAATGACCTCCATGTACCAAAACTGTCTGCCAACCTTGTTTCCGTTCAAAAATTAACTACTGAATTTCACTGTCATACCAATTTTTCCCTTCTTATCGTGTTTTCTAGGATCAGGGGAGGAGGATTGGACTTGCTAATGAACATAATGGTCTTTACTACCTTGAATCCACTAAACTAAGAAGAATAATTTGTCTTTATCCTTTCACCGTTCTTCTAATAAAGACAATATTTGGTTGCATCACAAACGTCTTGGTCATCCCTCTTTTAGAGTTTTAAAGGTCATGTTTCCTCATCTTTTTAATGGATTGAATGTTTCTGAATTTCAGTGTAATGTTTGCGAATTAGCAAAACATTATCGTGTACCCTTTCCTATTAGCAATAAAAGAAGTTCTACTCCCTTTCATTTAATTCATAGTAACATATGGATCCTTCTAATATTCCTAATGTTTCTGGGGCTCGATGGTTTGTCTCCTTAATTGATGATTGCACTCGGGTTATATGAGTGTTTCTCCTCAGACAAAAATTTGATGTCAACATTATTATTCCTAATTTCCACTTAATGATTCAAAATCAATTTGGAGTGAAAATCAAAAGCGTTAAAACCGATAACGATAGGGATTACTTCAATCAAACTTTGTCCTCCTATTTTCAAACCCAGGGGATTATTCATGATTCGTCTTGTTTATACACCTCAACAGAATGGAATAGCAGAAAGAAAAAAATGGACATTTACTCAACACTACTCGTGCTATTCTTTTCCACAACAATATCCGTAAATCCTATTGGGGAAAGACTATCCTTAATACTACATACATGATAAACAGACTTCCCTCACATGTCCTAGATAACAAGAGTCTCATGCAACTCCTCAATGATTTTTATCTTTATTTTTGAATTACAAATGGACTTACTCCTAGGATTTTTGGGTGCACTGTCTTTGTCCATATCCATAGTCCACTTCGAGGTAAACTAGACCCTCGTGCCATTAAATGTGTCTTCCTTGGATACTCATTCACTCAAAAAGGGTATAAGTGTTACCATCCTTCATCTCAAAAGTTTTACATATCAGTGAGATTATATTAACAAAAGATAGCACTTGTGAGTCATTTGTACCCATTAATGCTCTAGATCTTCCTCCTACTCAAGTTTGTATCGAATCACCTTCTATTCCTATTCCATCCAGTGAGTCTCCTCTTAGTGTCCCTTGTGAGACTCCAAGTATCCCTCAAGTCTATTCAAGGAGAAAGACCGTTCCAGAAGCAATACAAGTCCAAGAACCTCAACCACAAACCTTCGACCCTAATGCTGGGATTATGGTAAGTTCTGATTCACCTTTACAATCGACTAAATCATCCACTGGCCTAACAGATAACCTTGACATTCCCATTGCTATTAGAAAAGGTACTAGAGAATGCACTAAACACCTTCTCTATCCTCTATCTCACTATATTTCTCTTAAACATCTATCATTAGCCCACAAAAGATCCATTGTGAATCTAAATACAATGACTATTCCCAATACTGTTTCTGAGGCATTATCAAAAGGGGAATGGAGGGATGCCATGCGGGAGGAAATGGATACATTAGAAAAGAATAAGACATAGGAGATTGTTGAGAAGCCAAAAGGGAAGAACATAGTTGATTATAAGTGAATTTTCACACTAAAATACAAAGCAGATGATTCTCTTGAGATATATAAATCTAGGTTAGTGGCAAAAGGTTATACTCCGACTTATGGGGTAGATTATCAGGAGACCTTTGCTCCGGTTGCAAAAATGAATACGGTCAGAGTTCTACTATCTTTGGCTGCACACTTTAACTTGCTTCTCAACTTCTAGAGTATGATGTGAAGAATGCATTTCTCCATGGAAATTTAGATGAAAAAATTTGTATGAACCTCCCACCAGGTTTTGATGGGGATAGTGGCAACAGAGTATGTAAACTGAGGAAGACTCTTTATGGTCTAAAATAATCTCCTAGGGCATAGTTTAGAAGATTTACAAAAGTCATGAAGAAATCTTAGTATAACCAAAGTTAAGGGAACCATACTCTCTTTATTAAGTACTCAACAACAGGGAAGGTGACCGCTCTTCTTGTCTATGTAGATGATATCATTGTAATTGGAAATGATGAAAAGGAAAAACATGATCTAAAGAAGCAATTGATAGAGGAGTTTGAAATAAAGGAACTGGGCAAACTGAAGTACTTCCTTGGTATTGACGTAGCATACTCTAACAAAGGAATATTTATTTCTCAGCAAAAGCATGTGACTGATTTGTTAGCTGAAAAAAGAAGATTCGGTGTAAACTGATTTCTAGTCAAATGGATCCAAATCACAAGATAGGAGAAGCTAAGGAAGAACCAACTGATGACAAAAGAATGTAGTGGGTAGACTCATATATCTTGCTCACACTTGTCCAAACTTGGCATATGCTGTCAGTGTAATTAGCCGATTCATGCATGATCCAAGAGAATCTCACCTTCAAGCTGCTTACAGAGTATTACATTATTTGAAAGACACTCTGGGAACGAGAATTTTGTTCGAGAGAAATGAGACACTAGCTTTAGAAGCTTACACAGATGCAGACTATACAGGTTCTCTAGTAGATAGAAGATCAACTATAACATATTGTACTTTCCCTGGTGGTAATCTTTCCCTGGTGGTAATCTGGTGACATGGAGAAGCAAGAAGTAAAATGTGGAAGCAAGATCATCTGCAAAATCAGAATTCAAAGTCATTGCTCAAGGATTATGTGAATTACTATGGTTGAAGATTATTCTGGATGATTTGAAAATCAAATGGGAATATGAAACTCTATTGTGACAATAAGTCAACTATAAATATTGCTCATAATCCTATTCAACATGATAGGACTAAGCATATTGAAATTGATAGACATTTCACCAAGGAAAAATTGGAAGAAGGATTAGTGTGTATGTCATATGTCTAGTTAGAATTACAATTCACTAATGTGCTAACAAAGGGATTGGACAATTCTAGATTTCACGATCTCATAATCAAGCTGGGAATGGAAAACATCTATTCCTCAACTTGATCAATTTCAATAGTTCACAACATTGATTTTACAGTTGTGAACAGATTTCACAGCTTGTACAGAAATAATACAACTGTGAGCACAAAGTAAGAAATTAAGGGATTTAATCAGAAATATATTAATTTCTTATGTACAAAATAATTAGTTTCTTATTCTCTCTTCTATTGTAATTTTGTATATAATGGGTATTCCCATTCTGAATGTAAGACAATTTTGTGAGATATCAATTCTATCCACATTTTTCACACTTACCCAACATATTTTCATTTTCAAATATCATGTTAAATAATTTTGTAAGTCATTTAATACCTTATTTTCCTAGGCACTTCCATATCTTTATCACAATATCATCTAGTCCACGGCTTTTTCATTGTGTATCCCATTCAAAGTTTATTCTACTTTTGAAGTTTGAATTCTACGATAACAATTTAAATTTCTATACTCATTTGACCTACTTGACCGACCTTTTCCTATTTCTATCCCATAAACCCTAAAATCTTTAAATATAAATTTAGTTTATGTGTTCTGTTAATCAAATTATTTTTATAGCATCAATTTTATTATTGTTTATATGAATACAAAGTGCCTTTTTTTTTGCACAAACTCTAGGGCTGGCCCTAGATCTATTAACTCCTTAAAATGGTCATACCTTTCAACTTATTTATCTGCAAATTTTCATTTAATTTGAGCTGCATTAGTTGCACCTATGTTATAAGTTTTTTTAAAATCTTTTTTAACTTCTTCATATATGCCATCTTAGCGTTCTAAGAATTCATACACAATAAAGCTTCAAAAATGACTTGTTCAGACCTTTTGTTTCCATTTCCTCCATAAACATGTATTTATATTTTGTATTACTGAACTTTCAGCTGTAAAAGCAGCCCTTGGATGGTATCACATGGCTATTTTTACGACATGTGACTTCACTGATTATCCACTTTTTCTCCCATATGGATCTTTTAAGAGCTTTTTGAGAAGGAAATTATTCTGCTTCGGTCCATCAAAATTTTTAATTATCTGATTGATGTTTCTGGGTTTTCAGCTTCTTTAACAGCTTTGTTTAAGCATATTGAACAAGGAGCAGAGAACATACGTGAGAAGGTTATTTGTTTTCTTAAGGACAAGGTAAACTTGAATTCATCTTTGTAACTTGCTGTAAATGTATGTTCTTTTCTTAATTGAATAGGTGCAACCTCAGGTTTTTCCTCTCAAAGCTGAACTACTAAGGTCACAAGCAGAAATGGAAAGATATGTTACTGATTTGGTGAAAAAGGTAAATCTCCAGTCCTTTTTGTTGTTTTTGCTGTGTTTGTAGATCTTAATTAGCAAATTTGCCATGATATGATTTTCTTATCTGTTTTCCAGAGCTTACAAGATGTAACTGGCGCTGAATTTAAGTTATTCATGGATTTTCTGAGGAGTTTTAGCATTTTTGGTGACGGCGTGCCTCCAGAAAATATGCAAGAACTGATTGAGATTATTGAAGGACAGGCTGACCTAGATGCTCAATTCAATGTAAGTAGTAGGCATCAAATGTGAAAGTAAATTATACATAATAATAATTGAAACAATTGTATATCATATTCTGTCAAATAAGCTCATTTTCTTTTCATTATGAAATTGTAGAAGTTAAATTTTATTTTTTTTTCTAATGGAAAGATATGTACAATAACAAGGTTTTTTCCCCCCTTTTCATGTGGTAGTATGCAGTCTGTTGTTTTATTAAACTTTGTTTCTCTTATGATGTATGCATGCAAATCAACATTGTTAAATAGATCAATGCATTTTAGTGTATGTCTTATTTCATTTCTTGTTCTTTATGCATTTTTATTGTATGAATTTCCCTTCATTTCTTCTTCTATGATACATGTCCTGCTACTATGTATAGGACAGTTCTCTGGCATAATTTTGAAGGCCAAGTAGAGGATTGAAGATATGGACTAACTCTTCATTTGATCCTCGAACATTTTTTCTAATAGTTTCACTTAATATTGGATATGGAAAACTGCCACCTTTGTGTTTATTCATATTCTCTTTTCGAAGGAGTTGTGGTGGGGGTGGGCAAGAACTCAGACCATTTTTACCCTAGTTTTGATTTTCTTTCATGGGGATAGGTTTTCTACTTTGAAGATTCCACTTTCAAGTTTTGATATTAAAGAAAATCAGAAAATCCTACATGATCTGAGTTTTGTTCAAAGAATAGTTATGAAGATATTCAACTCCTTTGCTATATCACAAACTATGGTAACATTTTAAAGAACAAAACAATACAATCTAGTTTGAGTTAACTATTTTTTACTCAATAGGAACCCAGATTTGTCTTAAAGGTCATTTACCTTTAAAATTATGTATACAAATATGGAAAAGCTTAAAAAATAGTGAGAATACAATTCAACTTTGACTCCACCCTAAGAAAATCTGAACATGAAAAACAATCTAATCCAATTGTCTCCCATTCTGCTTATTTTCTTTTCCCTAAAATTTGACACAAGGATGAAATGAAAGAATGGTTTGGAACAAAATATGAAACGGGTAGAGCTCTATGTATATAGATTTTAAAAAACTTTTTAAGGTATGTACAAACTAAAGACGGAAAATTGAAGGATCGACATCAGTGCGATACTCCATCTACATCTTTAAGCATGTCCTCCTAAGAATTTGCTCGATATTTCTAGACTCTTTAGTGTAGCTAGAGATGCCACAATCTCCTAGATGAGACTAGTAACACATTAACTTTTCTGTCCCCAAATTTTTTAAGTTCAAGTATAGTAGCTCATTCATTTAAGCTTATAAAAATTCTTCCATTATTCCACGATTCATAATATGAAACTAAATTAACGTCGCAATCTCAGCCATTTTAGACTTAACATCCTTGTCACAATCTCAGTCATTTAAGACTTAACATCCTTGTCAAGATTCAAAGTTCAACAGTAGACTTTAATCCCTCCCCAGTTAGTGGTATGTGAGGTGTTCAATGCTGTCTCCTCCATCACAAAACCAGCACTTTCCAAATACTGCATCACAATTTACCATGTGGGAATCAACTAGGGTGCAACAGGAAAGCCTATCTATTTCTACACTCCTGAAATTAGGTTCAGATAGCAACACATTCGGTTTGCCCTATAACAATCCACTACTCTAATGTTAGTTACTCTACTTGATTGATTATTGGGCAATTTACCAAAAGACACCCCTTGATTTCTTTGATTATTGAAGCACACCCCTATTTTTCTTTTTTCTCTAAAATCTTTCCCTTCTTTTTTTTCTTTCTTTCCTTCCCATTATACTCTACATCACAGAAATCCTCCAATTGAACAATCACATGTTGAGATTGAAATCACTTTGTGACAACATTGTCACTTGATGTCTTATGTAAGGATTTATTTTCACCTGAAATATGCATTTTAGTACACTCTAATAGTGCTTAGAAAAAACACTTTGCCCAAAAAGTTGATTTCATAATCAACTTCCTTGGGGCACGGGGAAAATTTGCATAAAATGGTCAACATGAAATCAACTGACTATTTGAGATCTTATTTGTGAGTTCATTTCCACCTAACAAATACATTTTGAGGATTCTTGCATCGTAATGGTGCCTAAGGCCCTAAACTACTCACTTTGGTCTGAACAAGCTGATTTTTGAATCAACTTGCTTGGGGTAAAATGGTCAATAGGCTGTATTTAAAATCAATTTTTGACAGAATTTTCACTTTAAGTCTTATGTGCAAGTTCAGTATTCTGGGGATACTCACATCCTAATGATGCCTAAATAATCCACTTTTGTCCAAACGGCCTGATTTCTGAATCAGTCGACAAGCTGATGTCAGAATTAGCTGGTTAGAGCAAAATTTGTAATGGAAGTGCATAATGAGAAAAATAAGACAGACATGCATTTCGGCAAAAAAATGGAAACATGGGGTTATTTTGGTAAATCTGAAAAAACAAGTGCATGCTTTGGAAAATTCCCTTGATATTTTTGTTTCTTATGTGTATAAAGGTTGCCGTACCATTTCCTTGTGATAGTGTAGTAATATTATTGTGGATACATATGCCACCATTCAGGACTCCAACCTAATGGAAGCTTAATGCTTCACTCATGGGCACATTAGGATCAATTTCTCGTAGGCAGCTGCTTTGTCTCATTTTCATATGCGTGACTTCCAGATACATATTACTTATGAGGAATTTGCATTAACCAATGCTGCATCCGAAGACACCATTCTCATTTCATCCTTGTGATCGTTAAGCCATGACAACTGATGCAAACACTGTCGGAAAACAGCAAAGTTGGATATTGACATAGGTTTCTATGAGAGACCCAGATATATTGGCACTAGATAACTTGATATTTCTTTTGCGCAATTGTGCTTCTGAACATAAGTCCCATATACAAGTTCCTTCTATGTTTTTCATCCACAGAGTAGCTTCATATTGGTTACTATTTTCCACCATACAGTAAGAAATCATTCAGAATATATTGCATGGATGGGTGAAAAGATATCAGATATGATAGTCATTTTTTCTTTTCAATTTACAATGTTTGATTTTCGAGGATGTCAAAAAGAACATTGGATTATTCTTCTGTCCTTGTTTTCTTCATAGAATTATAATTACTTCTCATAATTACTTAATTTCACATTCGGAGCCAACAGTATTGTTTACCCAGATAATTAGTTAAGAAATCTTGCTGGATTCTCTGTTGCTTCAGGTTGAAGACATCGATCATATTGATAGATTGATTTCATGCATGTGTATGGCTCTTCCCCTTTTTGTGGTAAGTTACAAGATTGTGGACAAGCTTATGACAATTGATGACGAAGTGTTAGTGTGTTACATTGATGGCTTCTATTGTATCAGAGAGGTGCCTCAAGCTGCAAGTTCCTCAATTATGTCAACAAACACATATTACCTGTATTTGATAAGGTAACTTTGTATGCCTGTGTTGATTTCAATTTCCTGTTCCTTTACAAGCTTCTTAAGGTTAATGTGTTCCATACCTTGCCTTTTTAACCCAACTTATTCATAAAATGTTCACCAAGGATGTTGTATAATGATCTTAATCCAAACTGTCTGGATGTTTTTGTCTAATCATATTATTGCAATTTGTCTGGTAGCATACTTCTGTGTGCCTGTTTAGATGACTTTGCATTGGCTCTTTTGAAACAAAATGGTGCAGGTGCTTTATGATATGTTTGGTTGATAGAAACTACTGCAGTTTTTTTTTCTATTTGTTTTTGATTCTATATGCATTTTGTTTTGTTATCTTTTGGACTATGTATATATATTGTCCTATGTGAATGTCCCTGTTGCAACTGTTTCTATGGTTCCAAGTATAATGAAAATTTGATACATCCTTGCATTGACCTCTGGTACTATAATATTCATCATCTGTAGCATGTTGTGTTCTGTGTCTGAGAGTATGCTGATTTAATCTTCTCAGCTTCCTGAAGAGAGGAAATTAGATTTGCTCAAGAATCTTGCTGGAACTTCATCTTATGCAAGTGCACAGGATTCACGTCAACTTCTTCCATCCATTGTAATGCTATTGAAGGTATTATGTCTTGCACCGTCAGTTCCTTAAAAGCAAATAGCACTGTATTCCTTTCTCCCAGCATGCAGTCTCGACTAGAACATTTTACATCTATGTTGTTTTGTCAGCAGAGTGATATGGGATTAATGCATTCTTGGATTCTTTCACGCTATCTATTCCTACAGACTCCCTTTCTTTGTTCCTTTTTTCTCAAAGATATATTTGCTATGTTTCTCCGAAGTAATATCTTTGTGTATTTTATCTGGATATTTTTGTTTGACTATGTTGTTGATCTGCTACTAGTTTGTTTTCTTTCCCATTTACCTAGGAAAAAAAATCCATTTTTATGGGTATTTGATATTGATTGCACTCTTTTTTTTTTGTGCAGAAGTACATGCCTCTAAGAAAGACTGAAGAGCCGAAATATAATTATCTCGAGTGTTTATTATACTCATTTCACCACTTAGCACATAAGGTTATCAACTAGTTTTTTGTTTCAGTTTACCTTCATACTTTGTGTCAAAACATATTTTTGTGGCGTCTGATATCATGGTTATGCAGACCCCAAACTCTACCAACAGCCTTTGTGGGTACAAGATTGTTACTGGTCAGCCTTCAGACAGGCTCGGAGAGGATTTTTCAGAGAACTACAGAGATTTCACTGAGAGGTGAAGCAATCGTATCTTTTCCCTTTCAAAAGAAAATTTCAAAACTAGACTAGACATCAAACTGGTAACACTGCTAATTTGAATGTTCAATTGGTAATGTAACGTACCAGCATATAATTTTTTTTATAAATTTAGTAAAGCATATTAATGCTTACATATATATTTTCAAAATATACAAAAATATAAAATATACTACACAATTTACAATGAAACTCTAAGATTTTTATATTCAAGTCGGTTGCCTATTTGGACAGTCAATTATGTATAAGGTTGGCATGAGGACTCAATACTACGACTAACCGCATCAGTGGATGCAAACTCAAGCACTACACCAACAAGTTCTTTGCTTCTACTTTTGGTTTAAAATTATATTTAAAGTGTCAATCGATCGCTTATCCAAAAGCTTGAGGTGCTAGGAGAGAAAGCTATCTATATATTTATATCCTTGATACTCCTTCATAAGTGGGCAAGTAGGCTTCACCATCATGATTGTCATCATGGATTTTATCCCTATATTCAGTTGGACGCAAGGCTATAACAGAATCAGTATCTTCTCACCTCCGATTCTAAAATCACAGCCAAATGTCACCGTTGCTCTCAGAGTTGTCAATCAATCATCAGATGACTATTATTTATTCTGTCTTGTTAGAGCATGTAGATCATCCATAGGACAGAACAATTTTTTTATTTGGTGACAGTAATTCGTTTTTTTTTGGTTTTTATGTTTTTTGCATTGCAATTGTAGAGTTCTATTAATCCTGTGAAAACACAGACCTCACTTGCTAATTCAAGTTTCGTATGATGTCTGATCATCAATGATCAGTGTTCGATGCACACTAAAATTACTTCGGACTCCTTTCACTTTGAGGGCAGTTAAAAGGAGAGTGTTTCCTTATCTCCTACTCGATTCACATCCAATTCTTTCCTTGTTCGCCTAGATTCCTTCCCAATTCACCATGTTACTATCCCATCTCAATATCTGCCAATTATTCCATTCCCCTTTGTTTTCTTCCATTATTTGTTTTGTTGCCACCCAAATAAAATATGGGTATTTCTGTAACATTGTTTAATAATGACGAATTGTTCTAATGTCAAATAATTTACATAAACAAAATCTGGTTCTACTTGTCCTTGTTTGTTACTCAGTTTTTATGGGTTTTCTTAATTTCTGTTTCTATGCATCAAATGTGACTGATTGGCCTTGGTGTTCTGTACTCTAGTTGAGGCGACCAGTCCCTTGATCAATTACAAAAACACCGTTTTCAGGAAGAGACATTCACCAATTGGCTGGATAAACATAGCATATCTGTAGTTTCTTAGTTTATGACGGTAGTTTACTGTGTGGCCTCTCTTGCGTTCACAAACCACCACATGTTTGAGCATTCAATGGTTGGCGACCATCCATTTGAGTAGAGTTATTTACTTTTTTTATGCATTTCGAATATTTCAGAACTTCAAAAATATAAGAGCAAAGTTTTTCTGTTATGGGCCGGTCTCCTTTGAACATAAACCTTCTCTTCACCATACTGACTTAATGGTGTGGTAGGTCACGTGATATAATTAATTGAGAATAAAATATATATTTTTAGGTAATGTTCAACTTAACATTATTTTCACTGAGGGCATATTGGTACTTTTCTCTTCTCCAAACAATTCATACAGGCTAGATTTTATAAAACTCACCTCCTTGGTGGGTTTTTATAATTCCATGTTCTGTAGGAAAATGGGAAAATGGCTACTGAATGAAAATCCTCCATTGATGGATTCCAAGCATAGTGAGCTAGTACTGCATATCAAATATTTGACATCAAAACTTATCTGCTGGTCCACAATGCTCTTGCAATATGGAACTTAGACAATCATTTTTGTGACGTGAATTGATTGTCTCTAAGCTTGTGTTGCTATTTTAAGGTTATTTATTTGACATCTTACTGGCAACCTTCATGAAGCAGATTAAAATCCACAGAAGAATTTGTGAAGAATTCTATGAAGAAATTAAACCAAGCAATGAATAATCACGATAAAGCAATGTCTTCAGCAAAGACACAAGAAGCAAAGGCGAAGATAGTGAGTTTTTCCTCATCATTGCCACCTTAAGAATAATTTTTCAGCGAGACTTGGGTTCATCTGAATTCACACTATACTGTGCAGAAAAATGAGCAGCAACAGACTACATCTGCATTACGCATCTGCAACAATTTACTGGCAATGACCCAGGTCTGTGTAAGGAGGTTCATCATAATAAGGTGGTCATCAAGTTAATCTTAACTTTGTTTTATTTCTTTATATCAGCCATTACATGCCAAAGCACCTTCATTTATTGGAGATGAAACAATAAACTTATCGTGGAAGAAACCAGTGAAACAATCGTCGGCTTCAACAGCAGCAGGGTGTGTAAAAAAGCACTTCAACTTTAACCTTCACAGTGCTACTGTTTTCTTCTTCTTCTTCCCTTCCTTTTCTAAAAACTATATTTGATACTTGATGCCCAGGGGTAAGAGAAACATGTCTTCAATCAATGGGTCAAGAGCAAGCACCGGAACCAACAAAAAGGCACGAGGCGGAGGAATTGCACAGAACCAGGTCGTTGACAGAGCATCATTACAAGGTTTGTCACAAGGAGGTGGTAGGAGAAATGGAAAAGCAGGAAGAAGTTGGGGAGCGCGAGGAGGAAGAGCAAGGGGCTATCGCTAAGTTATGTAGGAGAATCAATCAGTAGCATAGCTCCAGATGAAAGTGAACTTATCATGCTTTTTTCTCAAGCTTCAGACCAGGCAAAAACATAGACGTCTGTTCTGCTGTTTGTATGGTTGTAGCAGGAGACAGCACACTTATGACTCAAGACATGTAGAAACACAAAGAACGTGTTGTAACATTTATTGATTCATCGTAGCTCCTTTTTGTAGTGATTTGAAAAATAAAAAATAAAAAATCTACTGTCATCTTTAGTGCTTTTCAATTCCTTTACGACTGTGTATATTACACATCTTTTGCTTTGAAATTGTTGTAATTGGTCAAGCCCAAGTTTTGTTTGAATGCCATTTTTTTCTCTCAGTTGTCATTGCCAAGCCAGAAAACTGCTGATGCTCAAACATTCTTTAGGGTACCATTTCATTTGCATCAATATATTACTTTTTGTTAAAATAGAGTAATATAATAATTGTCACACGATACTCTATTTTATTAACAGAGAGATAGTCACCTTGATGAAATGCTTGTGAGTCATATTTAACAAAGTTCATACTTGTCCCGTGAACAGCCTAAAGACTGAAAATGGTTCACTTGTGAATCACATTACTTAATTGACAATCTTTCTTTTAATCAAAGTAATGGATAAGGAAGGATGATGATTTATTACTTCAAGTGGCAAAAAACGATTCGCTCGCTTCAGCACCCTCGGCGATCCATCCCTAAGTCAACACGGATGATTTATTACTTCAAGTTACATGATAAAGGCTGCGTTTAGTATGTTGTAATCAGTCATGTAATGTAATCCAAATTATTTTACAAGGTTGATTACGCTATTTAATATCAATTTAATATTGTAATGTAATGTAATCTGGATTATAAAAGTTAACAAACTTTTATAATCTGGATTACAAAGTAAAACTAATGTAATCTAGATTACATTATAATCCAAAAATTATTATGTCAAAAATATCCTTCTTATCTCATCAAACTATGCTCGAACTAATTTATCGATATCACCT
>JBAMIE010023208.1:0-19372 GCA_037177295.1 Kaempferia parviflora
CAATTCAAGGTCACTCGCACCGTGATCTTTCTTCCTATCATTGCGTGAAAGAACGTAGGCACGGGTTCGATTCCTGGGCTGACTCGT
Organism: Kaempferia parviflora; assembly: GCA_037177295.1. Lineage (NCBI taxonomy): Eukaryota > Viridiplantae > Streptophyta > Magnoliopsida > Zingiberales > Zingiberaceae > Kaempferia > Kaempferia parviflora. The sequence goes on from JBAMIE010023208.1 coordinate 88, forward strand.
CTTTTGCCCATGAGCGGTACGGAGGTGGACTAATCCAAGTAGCAGAGCAGAGGCACAGGCTCGTGTGGGAATGCAGAAGAGAAGTCCGCTTGCCAGTGCATTTGATCAAGAGACTCGGACCTCGATGATGAATTGGAAAGGCTCCGCTCCTTCACTAAAGCTACTGGGGCTCCAGTTATAAGGGATATTCAGCAGCTGCTGCAGTTTGAGTTGAGTCCAGGACTTATGTCATTTTGAAGTTAGAGGAGAGGGCCTTGCTTCACTGATCCGGGAGGGCATACCATAGGGAGGAAAGAAGCCAAACCAAAGCAATTGAACACCGGTATGAAAGAAAATTGTTTTCATCAAATTTGAACGGATGTGATGATGTCAAGTATGTTCATCAAAAGTGCTGTTTGGGTTGTCTCTAGGAAGTTTGAACTCTTCAGCAACAGAACAGGTCGTGAATGTATTCACTCGTACGTTCCTCTCCAACGTCAGGAGAAAAGAAGAGGGCGTGCAAAGAGACCGAGACTCAAAGAGTTTTCTTTTCCGCGTTAAGAACTTTAATATTCCTCAACGCGTTAAGAGATGGGGGGATGGACGAGACTCTATTGCATTGCTCTACGGGAGCGGGAGCTGGTCATGTAAATTCATATTGGATGGATTGATCGCAGCTTTTTGCACTGGATCGCAGCTAAAAGATCACTTTTATATTTAAATACAATATTTAGACGAATTGATCAAATAAGAGACTGTGAGTGCATTTAGTTTTCTATGAATTTGAATTCTCTTTTTTCAATCCCAAGGCGAAGAGAAAAAACATAAAAAACATATAGAATAATAGTGAGCGCTCGCTCTTTCGAGTTTAAATTCCCCTTTTTATAAGAGAAGTTGCATGTGTATAGCATATAGGAAAACTAAATGGTTTTTTCCGGCCTCCTCTCCAGTCTCTACTCATTTGCAGGTCTTTCTATCGGAGTCTCTCTCTACTCATGAAGGGTAGAGTCTCACGAGGAGCTAGCTAAACTTCACATCTATATTTCGTTTACTTTCTTTCTTGCACAGAAAGACCCCTAACTACGTAGTAGTAGCTTCAATCGGTTGAGGATTGAAACAAAATAGTTTTTGAATTTGTCTTCGCCCGGATCTAACAGATGGAATTTTCATTCTTTTCTGGCGGAGTGCGAATGGGAAGAGATCGGGAGAGGAGCTGATATGTCACCAAGATAAACTCTCACCAATCTAACATTTCGATCTCCCGGGGAGCCGAAGATCATTCCTTTATAGTTGAGGAGTGAGAATCCCCTCATAACTCTGAATAGCGAAGCAAGGGACGATTGCCAGAGACCTGACCGAGACTACCAGGAGAGGAGCGGAAGAGGCGGTAGAGCTTAGGGATGAAGCGGACAGGAGGGCCATGCGAACAAGCACTAGTGACGAGTGCTAGTCACTGCTTTTCCATCCGAAACTGAAAGAAGGAGAGAAAAGAGAGGTCTGCTTCTACCTACTACCCAACTAAGTAAGGACCTTCCCTCCCTCTTCAATAGCTTGGCCTATCGATTTAGGGAGCCCCTGACACCGCATTGGATTCTCCATACCTATCAACTAGACCCCGGCTGCGTTTACTAGGTGCCCGGCTAGTTCCGGGAGTAGATAGGCTCTTTCAATGGAAGTCCCTCATCAGTACTCTACCGTCCCACACTCTTCCCCTTTGATCGAGAAAGCCTCACTATCCTCAGACTTTCATTTCCATGCTTAGCTCAGTCTCTTGCGCAACAAGACGTAGGAGTAGCCCGGCCACTTTTCCCGTACTCATCTCCCTTCCCACACTCTCATAGGTATGGGCTCCTTGGAAAGAGTAGTGAGCTTGGAAGGAGGACCCCGTATGAGGAGTCGCCTATTCGCGAGCCCATTCACTCTGAACTCTGCCGTCCGATCACTGGGGCTGAGGAGCACTCTCCGCGGGGACGAGTGATTAGAGATTAGACGGGGTCCCTCGAACCCCAGATCAGAACGAGAGCGCATCCCGCTAGTTGAATGAAGGGACGAGACGCACTTCATTTCGTGGAGACGGAACTTTAAGAGCAGGTCATTCATGATATGTTTGAAGAGCTGGAGGTTTTGAGGAGGCGCGAACAAGAGGTAAGTGGATTGCAAAGAGAGGAAAGCTACGTGACGTCGGTCCCGTCAGATGCGTACTAAAGAGAGGAGTAGAGTAGGAGGGCGGTGGGGGGCTAGGGAATCCGATAGCAGCGTCGTGGAGAATGAATGCCGAAGCTGCAGATAGAGGAATTCAAGCATGATGGGAGACTTCGGATCGCTGGAATGGCGATCAAGTTCGGGATCGGAGTTCAGTCATTCATAAGATCGGATGTCATGCCTGGGATTGCTCGAACGACTACTGCTCCCGAACTAGGACCCGGGCTATCGACCAACAAGAACGAGTCTTATGCCAGGGGAGGGGCTGCGTGCGAACAACGTGAACGAACGACTGGAAAGCGACCATCGAGCGCTATCGAACGATGCCAATGATGACCCATCGCCCGCAGACAGGTGATAACAACGCTTTAAACGCATTGATTCTTTATAAAACTACTGGATTTTCTGAGCTTTGATCCGATGACAGTGAACGAGACCTTGATCCGCTGACTTCTTTAATTAGGTAGGCACTTGACCCGACTTCGCAGTTGAGGTTTTGAGATAAATTGAACCCGACTTCTTTCTTTACGCACTTGACCCGACTTCTTTACGCACTTCCACCCATTCGTTGGCGAAGGTGCCATTCCAGAACTCGTGCCAATGGAAGGAGTTCCAGCAGTACGAGGAAAGAGATCCGTCCTCGCGAGGTCCAAGCTCTGATGAAGGGTACGAAAGCTACTTTCTTAAGCCCATCATCAGATGCGTACTCAATAAATTTGGATTCAAGGGGAGCACGACCGAACTATGAGAGGGAGTGCCAGCAAAAGGAGCCCGTCAGATGCGTACGAAACGGACGAGCCTTCTCACGAGGTGAATAGTCGATGGGCTCACTCGGAATTAATGAAGTTGGGAAGACTCTGGTTGTTGGCGCAATTGCAGGTTGGCGCAATGGTTGGGTATAGTAGGTGATGTGATCTCTCGTCTCTCTTCTTTAATTCGAGAAAGAAGGAACGCTTTGGTCTTCGGCTGTTTGTTCTTTTGTTGCGTTGCATATCTGGTTCGGTGGTTCGATCCGTCTGGTGCTCAAAGTGAGAACAGATTGAATTGGCGCGTTTGCCTCGGAGATAAATATATTTTAACAAGCGGCAGCGTCTCCAAGGGGAGATGGAGCTCAGGGCTTCAGGGCTCGGGTTCGGCCATCCAAGTCTCGCATGCATTCCATTCCTTCTCGCTGTCCCTATGAACCCAACTCATGTGGGGAAAGCCCCCGAAGAGAAGCGAAGATGCGCGGAGCGACTAAAGAAGCGAAGGCTGGAATCTCTCACTATAGAAAGCTAGACCATTGGCATCCACGACGGAGGATTCTCTCTTGCATTTCACTCCACCTCCACTCAGTCTCTTTCTCTTCCATTGGAGGAGCAGATGAACTTCGATGCCACGGCTGCTTCACTCCAACACGACACGACACAGCTGCACAGCCCGAGCCACGGTTGCTAGCGTCAGAATAGCTTCTAAAGGATGAAGGATGGATGGATGAATCAGAACGATGAAACGAAAGTCTTTCTTTAATATAACGCTAATTGAAACTAAGATCTTTCTTTAAACGCGAAACTATCCACAAGAATGAATCTTGAAAGTGTCCCACTAAGGTTCGGGAAGGAATGATTCAGTAGCTGCTGGATGCTCCGACGGTAAATGTGAGGCCAGGTCAGTGAACTTAGTGCCAAGGATCCCTGCTTGCGAATTCTTTCATGATTGAATGATTGGCAGACGAGGAGGAAGCTCGGTCTCAGGCAAGCAAAGGGCTGCAGTGTGAAGATCGCCTGCTAAACCTAAACTTGCTCTCGTTGGATTGGTTGGCGCACCTTCGTAACTAGACAGAGCACGAGATTCAATGACCGTTCTTCCTCGTCTCCCTGGCACTGGACCACTCCTCGTCCTCGGTTGCTCTGGCTTGCACTGGACCACTCCTCCGTTCCTCCGACGTTGCTCCTCCCTTTGCCATTGGTCGCCTCGGACTTTCACTGGTCCTACTGATTTCAAGTTCAATCTCATATGGCACTCTTGGCAAGCAAATGGAGCTCGTTCATTCAATAGCTACGAAGAGACACGCAAACCGAGTCTTCTATAGACTTAGCGAAAAGAACTGTCAGGCGCGGAGATGCGATTCGCCAAGCAGCATAGCATAATTTGGAATGGCCGCTTTACGTCGTTATACTCGTCCCTTCTCAAAGAAACCTACCCAAGGCAGATCGAGAATGAAATGCAGAAATAGTGGATAAGCCCAAGAGGAGTCCCAGCCCTATTCGATAAAAGATGAATGAGAAGCTCCAAGAAACCCTAAGAAGGGAGGTTTTCTACTCCTACCTTGACGAGGTGCAACTCCAGGCCATCCATCACGTAGGCGCAGAACTCAAATGCTATTTATTCTGGAACTCGGGCCATACGTGCCATTACGGAACTCGGGTCCAAGAACTCATTTCTTCATTTCGAAACGAGGGTCGGGACCGTAGGCGGTGATAGGAGAAGGAGAGGTGGATCCGGAGTTCCTGCGATGATGGGACTGAGATGCAGGGCTGGGACATTATAGGCCGCCTCCTAAGATATGGGACTTGGGTGCTTGGGGACGCTCCAGGGGACTTGGGAACGCTCCGGGGTGCTTGGGGACGCAAACTAAGGTCGCTTTACGCTTTCTTATATTACCTCGCCCTACGCCTTGCTTGCTTGGTTTATAACTTCCAGATCGGACTCTTTCTTTCCTCTATCCTTCTTGTTCTCCCTCGTGGCTTCGATCGTTTCACTCGGAATCACGCTCCCGTTGGACCACAGGAATGGCACCCCTCCTAGTCGCTCCCACTACGCTAGCTTAGCCCACTTCTTTCATAATTAATCTGGTGTCTGATCCCAGGATTTAATTCTTTCTCTGGGGCGGTGGGTCCTAGGAGCGGGCCTAAGCAGCGTTGCATTAGTTCATCGCTCTGACTCGCTCAGATGGCGTAGTTTTGACTCGCTCTGACGTCTATTTAAAGCCTCGCACTTCATAGAATAATAGTAGGGAGTAGAAGTGGAATAAGACTCGTTGGTGACAGGCATCAGAGTTGTGTTCGGGAGCAGCCCCAGGAAAAATCGTTGGCAGTTTCATCGGCGCACTCACTTAGGCAATTCCAGAGAGCATGGTGAGGATAGGAGGATTCAGTGAGCCAGCTTCAATTTCCTGATGCGCTTGTGCCTGCCTATCTTAAGACAGATCTATTTGATGCGTTTGTGCCTCATAATAAAATCAGATCTCTCGTCGCTCCACTGAGTTCACTGCTCCACTTCGTTCTGCGTTCATATTCCTCGTTGGTCGCTAGCCAGCCCTAGGCTCAATATTAGTATAGGACCTGTGTTCGTGCCATTTCAGTGGTTCCAGCAGGAGTAGATCGGCCTAGCCCTCAATTCTTCATGTTCCGGTTGGTCGCTAGCCTTTCAGTTTCTTCGTGCCACGTCTCGTTCCAAGGGTTATCGTTCCCAGATCTCATGAATGCCGATGCTTGATTGGAACCCATCAGAGATCGAATGCTGCTCTGAAGTCTGAGTTCAAGCAGCAGGAATGCATCCAGAAGTTCAATGGCAGAGGAGTCGGATTGAAAGTCCGATAGCTGCTAAGTAGGTAGAGCGAGGAACTTCATTGCTAAGCCTGGCATAGAGAGAAAGGATAAGTTCACCGGGGGCAATTCTAATTCAATTGAATGTTGCGCTCAAGGTCCATGTCATTTCTTAGAATAAGTAAGATCGATCAGTCACTTCGTTCAGTTCATTCCCCTATCCCCACAGCCCATCAGAAGCGTACGAAAGAGAGCACAAGCACAACTGAACGGAAGTGAAGGCGTGCTGAAGGGAAGGCGTGCCAGCCAGTGAGGAAGTGCCAACCATGCCGCCCATCATCAAATGCGTACTCATCAAGAGATCCAGGACTTTACCCGTCGTCAGCCTTCTTTACTTTCTCCGGAGCATGCCTTCGTGTCGTCCGCCTTTATCCGGGGAGCACACGCCATCTGTTCAATCAGGAGAGGAGCAGTGGGTCAGTGGGTAAGCGCAGACGTTGGTATGCCTCTATTCACCGAACCAGTGGATAGGTACGCTGTACTGACTCCTTCCCATTGCATTGGTATAGACCTCTCCTTTTAGTAAATAACGAATGTAGCTATATGACACATAGACACATGTTCCTATATGACATATGGAGACATTTATGTTCCTATATGACATATAGAGACATGTAGCTATATGAATGACATATAGAGACATGCCTCAATTAGTACAAGTCCATCATGGCAGGTCCGGTCGGGAATGAAAGGATCGCACACATCGGAGAACTGAATCGGCATCGCATCGGTTCGGCTTTCAAGTCTGAGTTCAGTTCATGAGCTAAGTTCGGGATCGAATGCAGCGCCGAAGCGGAGGAAAGCAAGATAAGGCAGAAAAAAGCAAGCCCACGGAGCGGTGCGAAGATGGATCGAATCGAAGTTCGTCCAATGGGAGCTCGGCTGTGTGGTTAGCGTACGTGCCAACGGGACTCGCTTAGCGTCGTTTCTAGCGTCCAAGGGGAGGTGAGGTCGTTTATCGTCCACTGGGAGCTCGTGACGTGGAGGGGAGCTCGTGCCATCGACGTCGTTCCTCGTGGGAGCCATCTTAGTAGGGCAAGTGTGTGATGCCTCGTGGGAGCTTCTCTAGCGTCGTGGGAGTCCGTGATAGCTACTAGGAGAAGCCACGAATGCAATGCAAATGCTATCAAAAGACACATAAATTAAAGTTTAATAGAGAATAGTTGGTTGAATGTCGAATAGAGAATTCAGATTGCTAAAAGTAGCTCGTTCAATGGTGCGGATCAAGTCCTCCCGTTAGCGGAGTCAAGACTACCTCGCTAGGACTCTTTATTCCGCTCCTCAGACCTCTACGCTCTGTCTACCTCGCTAGGACTCTTTATTCCGTTCCTTTCTTTTCTTCTCTTAGCCCGTTAGCGGAGTCTGGTTCAATCCCCCTTAGCGGAGTCAAGTCAAGACTACCGGACTCTTTATTCTTTACTCATCCTCTCTTAGCGGAACCAAAGGAAAGGTGGCAGTCCGAGCAGTCGTACGAGCGACATGAACTAAGGGAAGCAGACGAGGGAAGAAGTGAGCGGTAAAATAGTCTGTCTGCGCAGCGAAGCCCTAGAAACGAGGCCAGAATAAGTACCGACGCGTATAGGAGGGGCTTAAGTCGGGGCTCAATTTAGCTCAGAGTGCCCGCATGCCGATTGATTTAAAGGATCAGCATTGTTAGTCTTAGTCTCTTCCGTGTTGCGTTGCATTGGCAGTCCAGCCTTTGCTTCGTTCTTCCTTCCTCATTTGCTTCGTTGGTCAATTCCTTCAAGTCAGCCCCGCCTTAAATACAACTATAGTAGCTTGAACCAATATCTATATCTCGTCGCTTGAACTCAATACTAGTAGCTTGAACTCAATACGTACGTCGCTTTCACTCTAGTCGCTAGCGGCGCTCGGGATCGATTCATTATTTGCAAATGGGATCATGGGGCAGGAGCCGATCTCAATCAAGTCAAGTAGATCCGCCCTGGCGTAAGGATGATGGGATGCCCGGAAAGATCTCAAGTGTAGTGTAGCCCGTGGGGTTGGGATTAGGAGAAGACCAGGAAAGATCTCAAGTCAAGTAGAGAAGACGAGGTCCATAAGCCAAGCCAGGAAAGATCTCAAGTCGTAAAGTGCCTTTGATGCATGGTCTTGGTCAGCTTAGCTTGGCCCCTCCTCCCTCCTATATGCGTGCGTCGGGGCTCTTTCTGGGCACTCTTCTAGTATGTGGTCGGGGATACTTTACTTCGGATCGTAGGCATAGGTTGGACAAGGACACTCAGTATTCTGACAGATCGATCAGTCGGACAAGACAAAATACGTAGTGCTCGTTCCAGCAACAAATGGGGGAGTAGAAGTTCTTCGTTCAGGAGTATCGGAGAAGCAAGGAAGCCGGATCAGAGTTAATGAGCTGGGTTCCGGAAGGGAGCAGCGGATAAGAAGTCAGGTCGGAAGTTCGAGATGGGAAGTCCTCGCATAGGATAGGAGCAAGCAGAGGAAAGAGTGAGCCCAAGATCAGTCGCTGCGATCATGAATAAGTGAGGGATCGGAGTTCGAGTAGGCAGTAGGGCTTCTCATCAAGTCCTGGTTTGCACTCCCTCACAGGTTGGCATTAGGCACTGCATGGTTTGCACTTCCTCACTTACGTTCGGTCGTGCTCCTCCGTTCGGTCGTGCTCGTGCTCTCTTTAGCGTTCGGCTGTGCTCTTTAGCGTTCGGCTGTGCTATCTTTGATTGAAAGTCCGATAGCTGCCACTGACTTCATAGTGTCTCACCTTGGTTGGCATGGAATTGAACCCGCGAATCCTATACTAAAGAATCCTATACTAAAGTCAAGAAGGAGAAAAAAGTTGGTGAAGTCGGGTGCTTAATTAAGCACTTCAGTTAGGTCACGACAGAAAGAAAGCACTTCATCTGGGTTGTTGATGCGCCCAAAAAGTCAGAAATATAATGTTGGTTGAACTTCTTTATTATAATAAGAAAGAAGAAAGACAGACACGGACATCAGATCGGAAGAACGGCGAATTCCTCGTGAGGCAGATAGATCGGCAGCATGAATTAATTCCGAGTGAACTGAAATCTGCCCGAGCTCCTTCAATGCCGGGGCGTGTCTCGTTCTCAAAAAAAAAGGATAAGTGGCCGTCCCTCGTTCGTGTGGTGTGCAATCGAGATCGTGCATCGTTCGTGGTGTTCTTCCGTCCTGTCGAGTCTATATTACGTCGTCCCCGTCGTCCTAGTTCTTCAGTCATATATTAATTCGTCCTGTCTGGGTTTCCTAGTGTAGTCGTTCGTGCTCGTGGCTCTATTCTTCTTTTCTTCTCATTCACTAGTTCGTGCCAGTACAACTGAAGTTGCTGGGAGCTCACATCATGTTGAAAAGTGCACAAACGAAGGTTCACAGAAAGAACAGAAGTTAGCGATTGAGAAGTAAACATCCGTTCGATTGGATCTAGGTTCTATAGCTATACAACTCTGGTTGGTATATGATGCTCGCGGATCTAGGTTCAGCAACTGAGGCATATGATGCTTCACGATTGGTTCGGTGCTTTGGTTCGCTACTCAGGTATATGATGCAAAGATTGGTTCGCTAGAGCAACTCCGGCATATCATGCTCGCGATCGGTGCATAGCTTTGGTTCGCTACTCAGGCATATCATGCAAAGAAATGTGCTAATCAATTAGGAATAATGCAAAGAAATGTGCTATACCGTACCGGACTCTGACTTTGAGTTAGACAAGACTTGGCCTTCTATGTAGGATTCTTCCCGATACCCGCTAATCGGGGAAGGAACCCCGCTATTCTATCTATTCCTATCCGTGTCTAGTGCGATGTGACCTCAAGCAAGGGCTCAGGACTTAGAGAAGTTATCTACTACTTGACGGCATGGGAGCTCCTTTGCCTTCTATCTCCATCTCTATAAGCTAGCGAGACTTCTCATTCGGCTTCTATTCTTCCATGCAGCCTTCTTTCAGTAGTTGGTTCGAGAGTCGAAGCTCCCTCCAAGCGCATAGGAAGTAGAGACCATGCCGAGAAGAGGGAAATAAGTCGACTGGGCATTGGGTCCAGTCCAATTCTTATATGATGGCTCTTGTACAGGTGGTAGGAAGATTCTATTGAAAAGAGGTGGGCGCCTTCCTATGCTGCGGCAAGAGATCAAAAAGGTTAGGGACTCGGAGGTCTGGATGCTGCTCTCTTGTGAATAAGCATTCATGGCAGAGAAGACTTCACTATTCCGACTAGTGGCATTCTTCCTTATCTTCCGAGAGGGGAAAGACTCGAGCTCTTCCGAACTCTCGGACGGGTCGACTTCCTTCTTAAGGGAATGGGTAGTCTCCTCGAGCCTCCCCTACCTAACCCATGCAATAGGAGTCAAGGGCGAGCCCATTCTTAGACTCGGATTCTTCCATCGCTGACACGCCTGCCAAGTAGTAGACTTGTGAAGAGGTCCAAGCGTCCTTCCCTTAAATAAGAAAGAATATGTGAGCTCGGTCCTCACAATATTATAAGGAATAAAGGGGCAGAGCGCAGAAGGAAGTCTTTAGTAAAGTCAGTAGTTCAAGTCTCAGGGGACTGGTTCAATAGGAAAGGCAGCCACAGCTCCTAGAGGGAGATGCATCTTCTTCTTTATGAAGTGTCCGGAAGTGAGTGGATCACCTTCTTTAGTCGCTCCATATCATATGAAAAGGCAGGAGGGGTTAGGGAGTCAAAGAAATTCCTGCTGGAGCATCAAGTAGTCGTCTTCCCCGAGCCCTACCCCGGCAGACCGCTATATATACGTAAACCCTATGATTCTTTTTGATTCTTCCTGGACGTGAGAGGTCTACTTCATAAGAAAGTAGAGCCCTCAACTTATTCCTGAGCCTGCTCGATCGTATCAGAGACCCAATCTCTTACCAGAAGAGGAGACTGCGCTGCAAAGGCCAGACCAGGGCTGCCTCGGACAAGTAGCCTAGACGGTCTTCCCCAAGAGAAGAGGGAAGCTAGTAAGACGAAGCGGAGCATGGCCTACTCTTCTTCTCTTTGCCCTCTGCTTCTCTTTGACCTCTGCCGAAGAAGCTAAGAAGGAATGGGAGTAGATCGTTATCCCTATATTATTGCCTTAGTTAGACCAGTCCCGGCTCGAGAGGATGGGCATCTGCTTCTCAAGTTTTCTATGCCGAACTAGAGGATGAGGTAAGAATATCCCAGCTAACCCGGATTCTCTATCCCGATATAGGCTTCAAATCAAAAGAGTCCAGGTCAGCTAGTGGTAGGACAGGTCAGCTAGTAAAGGTGGGACAAGCGCGTTCGTGAGTAAAGGTTGTACAGTACAAGCGAGCGACTCAGCTAGTATATATACTAGGATAGGGCAAGAGATCAGTCCGTGAAGGACGCGGCTAGTTTACCAAGAGTAGCAGTAGGTAGGCTCACATAAGTCATCACTTGAAGCAGCGGGAGGAGCCAAGAGAGTGAAATCCAATATTCCTAGGAGGAATTCATCATTTCCTGTTCTTCTAGCATACATGGAAACTGTCAATTCTAGAGTTCTAGCAGATCGTGACGAGACGGACTATTTGTAGGGGCAAGGCTAGAAGTCTGCTCCCCGGGTCTGGGCTACCCACTACCAAAGAGGGGGCGGGTCTCTATTCTATATAACTAAAGAAAGTCTTCTCTATAAGATCTTGCTGTGTCTTTTCCATTAAGAGCTTTTGGTGGCATGGGCGAGATCCAACTTATTGAAAGGTCATAGGGGCTCAGGACCTCAGGCGCTCAACCTATCTGGGCTCTCTGGCTCTTTCCAGTAGCTCTTCGCTCGATCTATTTTATTTTCTGCTGCTGGCTGGATTCATTCTGTCTTCATCCTCTGGCGGGGAGTATTGGGAAGTTTGCTTAGAGGCTCAAAGCCAGCACTTGACTAAATGAATAAGTAGAGCAAGGCCGAGAATGCCGTGCCGAGCCTCTTCCGGACTCCCTCTGACTCCTTCTCTATCACTACTGGAAGGGAAAGAGATGGTGAGTTGTCTTCTCCCTGTCTTAGCTCCCCTGTCGAGAGCAGGGCAGGGTGTGCTATTAGTATACCCTTATCCGGATTCTGGGTAGAAGGAATAGCGATAAGTCCTTGATAGGGCGGCCCCTCGCTGACACTGATTCAATCACCTATATTGCCTTGTCGAGATTCATTCGGAGGTCTGAGACTCCTTCTTATTATGATGCTCTAGGCCCCTTCCTATCCTAGATCTCCGGGACGTACACACTTACTAGTAGGCCATGGTCTGGGTAAGACTGGTGTATGAAGGAAAAAAAGGATATGAACTTCTTTCAAAACCATTCAGCTTCTGCGGGGCATGAGCTCTTCTCAGTCTGACCACCTCTTTATCCGAATGGGTGAGGGCAGACCATTGACTACATACAGGCCTATATATATAATTGAATATTAATATTAATATAGGGATGGGGTTCTGTCCTCTCACTCTACTCTAGCCTCTGGCCTCCTTATCCCTGAGAGTGACTCATTCACAGAGTTCTACTAGGTAAAGGGACTCCCGGAATCATTCATTCGAAGATGGATGGCAGTGCTCCGATGACTCTTCAGACAGAGGGGGTATGAGAAGCCTCCAATCCGATAGGCGACTGGACTCCTTGCTTCTTGCTCCACGGATAAGGGACAATATAGGCCCAGCTAGATAGATAGGCATTGTTGTTCTGTTCTATTACCACTCGGCTGACCTTTTTCCTTATTGATAGGTTTTGATACGAGACGGATAGGATGGATGAATCTAGGCAATCTGCTAGGATAATAGGGCTAGCCTTAGACTTCGACTTGAGACCAGAAACCTGGAATTTGACCCTAGTCTAGCCTCCTCCGCATCATTCGAAGTGGCATCATATAGACCATCTTCATTACTTGAAGGAGAAGTCAGTCCCGGCAGGCATTGACATCAGATCAACTTCCCGGGTGCCCTCTCTTCCCAATAGAATGTGATTCCTGCCTTTCCAATGGAGCCTTATCACGCTTCCTGGCTGGCTCTCTGTCTCATCGAACCCATTGACTGATGAGGCATGGCCCGTTTAGTAAGTCTGCCTTGGGCTCTTTCTTGCGGGAAGCCGGCTCCAAGCTCTGTAAGAGGCTCTGATCGCAAGTCTGTCTTGTGACCTACTTTCCTTGTTAACGGAACAGACCAATGTAGCTGCTATTAGTTGAAGACCTAAGGCATTCTTCATGGTATTCCATTGGACTCAAATAGAGAAGAAGTTTCGAGTCAGGAGTACGTGGTGGTGTGGGCTGGCGCTTCTTCCCATTCAGACAGAGGGGCAAGGAAGCATATTAAATAAAGTAAGAACCCCATATAGAAGCAAGTCAGGATAGCGAATGAATGAACTTAGTTCCGCGCTCACACTTAGTGCGTGCAGTGCAGTCAAGGTCTGAGATCGAGATGGCAAGAACCATTTTAAGGAGCCCTATCTATGACCTATCTACATCTCTGTTGTACTATGACCTATCTCCATTTCTGTTGTACTAGTAATAGCGAGTTCACATAAGTGCTCGAGACCGGCCTGGGAGTGTGAGGATTCCGCTTCATTTCTTCTGGGCTCTTCTAGGTTAGAGTGGTTGCTAAGGCTTAGGACCCGAGAGATGATGGTCATCTTCATTGGCTGGCTCGGCGTCGTGGATCTGACTTGGTATGGGATCGATCATCCTTGGCTTGGATTCCGCCCCTACCGAGTAGCCCAGCTCATGAGCAAGAATCTCTACCAAAAACACTAGAGCACGGTGTCGGCGAGGGGCCTATCACTATGCTTTTGCTAGGGCCTCATTCAGAGCACTCATCAGTCTTCTATCTCATTGCGAGGGTATGGGATCGATCATCATCAGTGGACTTATCCCTCATCTGGCTTATCTTCTGAATGTAAAATAAATACCGAATCACTCTATGTCTATACTGTAGCATTCATACCGAATCACTCTACTATTTAAATACTTATAGGTAAGGGTGGTTTACTTATAGGTAAGGGTGGTTCATTAGCACGCTTTCGCCTCTGACCATCCAAATGCTCATAGTCCTCCTTTTCAAAGAAGGATCAGACTCTCTTTTATCGAGTCATTCATTTACTAGTTACTAGTCGTGGGCGATCTAGCGCGTCTAGCTAGCTCATTGCAGTCCGAAAGAAAGCAGGGCTCGGCTCTATCAACTTTGCCAGGAAAGGACAGATATAGCCGAGGTTCAGTGCGTGATAGCCAGGAGAGGAGGGGGCAGGACCATGAAAGCTTCATAGATCCAACCTTACTTTCCATATCTCTAGAGTCAAGAACTACTGCACTCATGGTCCTTACTAAAGTAAAGTTCAGGTCTATACTGTGGAGCTGGTGATCGATTGATAGGTCCCCAATTAGTATGAGTCGGCACTCAAGGATATAGGACCTTAGCCCCTTGCCTCTGGGATGGTGAGAGGTGTCTTTGACATCCCATAATTGTGTACTGGGACGGTTATGGATCTATCCCATAGTGTATGATATAAATCTATCTATTGCCTTCTTATTCTTTTTTTTCAAAGAGAGAGATAGGACGTCTCTACCAATCCTGCTTGCTCTTCCTCATTACATGTGATGTGAGTAGAGTCCAGTTGATTTGATCCGGTGAGCACTCTCCCTTCGCCCCTCGGGTCATGCACAGATCGGAAGCAAGAGTTCGTGGTTAAAGTCGAGAAGTCAACCAATCTCATGGGCGCCAGCTAGGCTATGTGCCCTATCATAAGTTCAAATGAGAGCATGGAAGCTTGGTTAGATCAGTTATAGAATTCAGCTGCTCTGAATAATAATTTATCTTCTTTGCCATCAACTGATTCAGAGACTTCTCCTAAGAACCTGGACTCTCTATCTCTTCTCCTAAGATAGCCAGGGCAATCTCTTTCATCTCAAGAACTCGAGTAGAGGGGCAATGAGCATCTCTTTGCTTTCTTTCTGCTTGAATCTCCTACGCTGGAAGCTAGACTCATTACTACGGAAGAGTGACAATTAGAAGGGATGAGGAGACTCCTCGGTAGCAGCAGGGAATGAGGGGGAATTAGAGGGCCAGAGGACTGACTTGATTCTGTCCCGCGTACTCAAAAGCATGAAAAAAGAAGGCCTAGTCGACAGCAGCGAATAGATAAAGGACAGGCCGAAGGGGAAGTGACGGAATGAATTCCCATTCACTCTCCCCATCTATACAATGTTGAATAGTCTTTCTTTCCCACTCACTCTATTCGTATCCACCCACGTCTCGCGTTCATAGAGTTTATTACTTTGATTTGATTTGTGTGATGCGTTTCTTACTATAAGAAGAATGAGCCACTTCTCCCACGAACTTATCCCACGAACTACTTGGCATATGCCTCTTTGGTGGTTTCAGTGGTCAAAGAGAAGTGCCTGAAGTCGTGAACCGAGAAAGCATGACAGATCCACGTCTTTGAGTGCCGAAGCTACCTCCCAACTTGAACCCATCAGGAGCTGAGGAAGGAGGGCGGAGTGGGTGAAGTGACCCTTTAAAGTATAGTTCATGAGCCCCGTTCGGGAGCTGCGATCAGTCAGGTCAGAAGTGAGGGAGCTGCGACGATCAGTCATAGTCAGAAGTTCGGTGTTCGGGATCTGAGTGAGTTCGCGTGTGATCTGTTTATTATATTTAGATGGTGTTCGATCAGTCCTTTGCAGCATTCCCTTCTTTCAAGTACCAGCTTGGAACCAGGTGCTTCACTCTTTAGATCACTGAGCTTTTAGCTCGATCTGTTAAGTTGGTTTAAACCAACGCAGCGAAGTTGATAACGAAGCGAATAAGCCACGCAAGCAAAGGAAAAGAGAGAAAGCTATGTGCTTAACACATGCTAGTCTAACGGCAGTAGCAGCACCAGACATAAGACAGACGCATATGATGGGAGAACTAGCCCCAGGGAATACTGGATCGTCACAACCGGAGATCGGCCTAGCCCCCGGCATAAGAGAGTTGTTCGCACGCAGCCCCCGGAAAGGAATAAGAGTAGCCTAGCCCGTTTGTTTCAGTGTGTTCGTGCCAATCTCAATCTCTTTCGTTGTTCGGCGCCTATCACAGGTTTCATAGTTCCTATCCCATCACTGATTTCTTTTCACCCGGGCGGGTTTAAATCAAGTTCGGTGAAGCCTGCTCAGACCAGATCTCGTTCATGCCGAAGCAGGAGCGCTAAGGCAGAAGCGGCGAAGCCCAGAATAGCTTATTTGCATGCCGAACTTGACCCGGGCTGCGAAGAGATGGCAGAGGAGGAGGTATAGCCCAGATCTCATTCATGCCGAAGCAGACTAGCAGAAGTCGTGGGCAGATCCACCACTGAAGAGAAGGAAGCATGCCAGCAAGCAATAAGAGAAATCTTTGATCTTTTCTACAGAATAAACGCGTTTGAAGCCTTGTTAGAGCCTGTCTGCGATAGATTAGTCATTGGCATCGTTCCTGACTGGCATAAGACTCGTTCGTTCGTCGCTGACGCACGTAGGCAATTCAAGGAAAGATCTCGCATGGTCATCGGCGCACTTAGGCTAGGCAATGAAAGAGAGGGCGAAAGAAAGCAGCGGAGCCAAGAAGCACTTAGGTAGGGAATGAAAGATCACATCACAGGGTTGACTGAGGATAGTTGGCATAGGGAAGTCGGGTACGTACGGTGGTGCGATCAGGGGTGCGACACGAGGGGATTGGATTGGAAGGGAATGAAGTGAAGTTGGGCTATCATATCAGTCCTAGGGCATCGGAGGAAGAAGCAAAGTAAATAATGGTGCGCTTACCTGGCTCGGGATCGGATATTCATGCCCGGCTCGCGAAAGAGACTAAGCTCAGTCTCAGTGAAAGATGTGTGTGAGATGACCTGACCCAAGATGACCTGACCCAAGATTAGCGGTTCACTGCGGGACCTCCAACTGCGTGAGAGAAGCCTCCAACAGCTAGAGTAGAGAGATCATACCAAGTGAGATGACCCAACCCTTCATAAGCAAAGCAGGACATCAGAGTTCACGTATCTGTCTCATTGGTGTTCAATGGGGAGTATCCTGGTTCAACTTATAGCCCGACCTGCGTTCAACTAGCTTCGTAGTTAACTCATATTGCTTCCTCCAGCCAGCCCACTAGCTTCTCCGCTTCTC
Source organism: Kaempferia parviflora (assembly GCA_037177295.1). Taxonomy (NCBI): domain Eukaryota; kingdom Viridiplantae; phylum Streptophyta; class Magnoliopsida; order Zingiberales; family Zingiberaceae; genus Kaempferia; species Kaempferia parviflora. The sequence continues at coordinate 16,932 of JBAMIE010023208.1, forward strand.
CCCTGCTCTTCGCAGCTTCTTCTGGCTTCCTTCGCACTCTTCGCAGCTTCGTGACTTGAACTTAGTTCGGCTCTCCGGGCTCGGCATGAGGGAACTCGGGTTCAATTCCCCAATGAATGAATAGCTCTCCACTTCTCCACTCGGACTTCCAATTCATTCATAGCTCTCCTTTAATTTATCACTAGGAATGGAATAGCTCTCTGTGAACTGATGAGGAAAAGAATGTCATAGCTCTCCTTGAACTTAACTTATCACACGAGGAAGGGCTCTCCAAGAACTGATGAGGGAGAATATGTGGACAAAGTAAGCTACCAGCCCTGGTGTGCAGAACGTGAACAGATAGGAATGAAGCAAGGGCAGAGCTCGGCATCATCAGAGCGAAGTTAATTTCTGCCTTTCTAGCTGTGCATCATCAGAGCGAGGTTCCTTTCTTTTCTATATAAGTGACTGCCTCGGATAAGCTTGATTTGCATGACTGCCTCGGGTAAGCATTTGTCAGAGCTCGGATCCGAATGAGCAGTTTCGTTTCTTCGTTTCGAGTTTGATAGAGGTTGGTTCGATTCCAGTAAGGGATAGGTACAGGAGGAATGAAAATGCTATCAAGAGAATCAAGAGACGCAGCGCCGAAGTTCCCACCGGAGACAGAATTGAATGCCGAAGCTGCCGATGAAGTTATCGTCTCCCGATCCGATGTTGAATTGCCAATGCGAAGTGCGCCTACCGACCATGAATTCCCTAAGTAAAGTGCTTCTACGCTCTCTTGAATTGCCGAAGTGCTTGGCTTCCCTCAAGTCTTCAGAGCAGCATTCGTGACTTCCTTCGCTTCCCTTTGTTAGGGGTCTGCTTCGTCGGACTAGGACTAGCAATGGATTAGTTGACAACTTATCGCTGATAGAATGACTACGAAATGCGAGATTCAATGGTTCGGTGCCCACTGAGTGCTCGCAACTACTAAGAAAGAAGACGCAACCACATCTCATAAGAAACGCAACAGAACTTGTTCGCGGATAGGGCCTGGAATAAGTAAAGTCACCTGGGCTCCCCTTGCACGACAGACAACAAACACACCACAGAGAAGCTCCCACGAGTCACGGCAGCGAGTCAAGAGAAGAGTAAAGGGGCTAGCTCCCACGAGGCACGGGTCTAGTCGCAGAACGGGTCCAGCTCCCACGAGGCACGAGGCACTACCCGACGTCGATAGCACGAGCTCCCACAAGTCCCACTCAACGAAGCTCACACGAATGCCTTGAATGCCGACCGACCGGGGTCAACGAATCAAGTGTCTCGCTAGCTCTCCGCGTAGTGGGTCACGTCACCCGCAGCTCTGAATGAAGTCTTTAAACGAAACGTCGACCGCTTCGCCCCAAGCAAGAGTCTAAAATGGCTATCCGCTGCAGTCGTCAATGCTAAGGCATTGACTCTTTCCTTAGCTGCAGTCGTAAATGCTATGGCATTTACTTTTTTGTTTTCTTTGGCTCAGCTCTTCGCCCCTCTCCCTTATGGTCGAGCCTATCGGTGATACCCTATCGGGTCTATAATCTCCCTATCGGTCGCTGGCTCCTTGTAAGTCGCCCCTATCGTGTCTATTCTACCCTATCCGGGGATATCCATCGTAAGATGCCCTTACGGATGCCCAACGAGATTACAGTATTGCGAGCACTTTTTCGTCCCTCTCCTCTCTCTCAGCTAGCACCAACTACAGTAAAACACTACGAAAGATCTTTCCAGGAGTGAATTGCTTTGGGCCATTAACTCTTGGTGCTGACAATCAAATACTAATATTTCAGATTCAAAGATGCAAGATCACAATTCTCATCTGAACATGCTCTTCTCTCTATCTCTGACAGAAGAATGAGTCCTTAGCTCGTACATAAGATCGAACTACGTTACGTGTTCTTTATATGGCGAACTTACTTGGAGGGCAAACACTCTACGGAAGATCTCTCTCTTATGGTAGAGCTACTGAGTCATATATTAATTGCACCATCTCTTGAAAGATCTTGGTGCTCTGTTGCCTTTGGGGCTATTGACTACTTTAAATTCAAAACGACTCGACGATCTACCGCAATCGGTCATGGCTTTGGGAAAGACCCCTCACTCTTATGCTAATGAGAACGGGATTTGAACTCTGATTTAGATCACTTACTTTATAAAATAAAAAAACGAGGTTTCGAGTTTGCCTAGTTCATAAGTTATTTCCATTTCACTATTGATCTTAAGCCCCCTAATTCCACGTCACGAAAAACTTACGTCATGAAGGGCGTCCCTCGTTCGCTCTGACCTCTTTATACTTGGCTTCAGATCGAAGGGACAGACCTCAAATCAAAAAGTACTGTTTGGGTTGTTGTTATAAGGCGGTTCTCACCCCAAAGAAATTCCCATGTTAGACTCACTATAATATTAGGGGCCTTCTCCTTTCTCCCTGACTTCCAAGCGATCCC